>LPNX010889657.1:127085-158544 GCA_001517045.1 Pseudotsuga menziesii | reverse complement strand
GCACATCACCACCCTAAAAATCAAGCAATTTTAGAGCCGTCGCTTAAGCGACACTTAGGAAGCTATCCGTCGCTTAAGCGACACTTAGGAGGATAGACATTTTAGCGTCGTCGCTTAAGCGACACTTAGGAGCATTTCTGTCGCTTAAGCGACACTTCTCCCCACCATTTCAAAAAAAAAATTAATCTTTCTGATTTTTGGCATGGTTAAAAGAAAAAAACCATGCGCCGTCGGAAAAAACCGTCGGATTTTGGATCAAAATCTAGTAGTGCCACTGAGCCCTAACTGAAGTTGGAGTGCAATAAATGACTGAGTTTCAACTGAAAGAGATCAGTCACATGTCATAGAAAGCCAACCATCAAGTGCTAGCACTTCAATGACTCCAATGAACCCCGATGAGGTTAACTGAAGTGGAACTGAACATTAGAAGTGGTTGGAGGTGCCCCTGTTAACTCCAGTTCATTAAATAATCATTAAATAGTCAATTTAATGAGAGGAGGCACCTTCACTGCCCTGTTTAACTGATTGTAACCATTAGTTACCAATAAAGTGCATTAATGACACTCAGATCACCCCCAGAGTTCTCCAGTTAGCCTCCCTAAATGTAGGAGAAGGCTAAGTTAGCCTCCTTGACTAAAGGTGGGCGTGGGTGTGACTGGATGATGTCATTTAATGCTCCACTAATGTCAATTAATGTCAATAATACTTAGGATAGTGGTTTAACTAGGACAATTTGACCAAAATGAGCGTGTATGGTGGTAAATGTCCCCAACATCCTCCATGACTATCCTACCAAGTCTTTTAAAACAAACTTGTCCTATTTGTCCCATCAGAAATATGACCTTCTGATTGTCTTTGATTGAATATCATGAGTATAAAAACTTTGTAAATAGTGATAGATCCCTCTCTGACTGTATTAGGTCATAAATACATTCTAAATTGGTTTTTGCTGTTACCTCAGGATCTACCTTTCACAACCTAGGTACATTCTGAGAGCTAACAAATTGGCGCCGTTGTCAGGGAGCAAAGGTTCAAATATTCCCTGGCTATGAATGACATAGTTTCATATTTGATTATTGATGGTGAATAACAGTCAGATATCAGCAAGGTTTTGCATCTTTAACCTGGCGACTCCATCTTTGAAGAATCTAGTTTTCAGAATTCCTATGGTGACTCCACTATCAAAAGATTGCAAAGTTTGAAGAGTTGATTCAGTTTATTCATTCTTCTAGATGAGTTCTTTGTCTGTAAGGTATTCTCCTATGAATTGTGCTCACATTCCTAGTTTTCCAAATCGAATACCTAAAGTAGATTGGGAAAAATGTCTTCCAAAGTTTAAAGATCAAAAGAATGATGATGTCGCCCTTCATTTGGTTAGATTTCATATGCATATACATAATCTGAGAATTAAATTGCATGAGGATTCTTTAATGAAAATGTTCATGGCTACTTTAGAAGGAGATGCAAGGTCATGGTATGAAGGGTTACCATCGGAAAGTTTGTTTTCCCTTACTGATTTTCATACAGTATTTCATGAAAATTACAAAAACCAATACCCCTTCTTGTTGCTGGTTCAAGATTTCTGTACACTGTTAGAATAATTAACCCATAGTTAGCTACCTTAGACATTAATTAATCCATTTTTGTCTTATTTTCCTAGTTTCCAATAATCCACTCTATGCAAGTTGTCTTCCACATGTCCTAGAAGTCAAACTTGCTAAAACTGAGTCATGGAGCACTTGGGAAACCTCCTGAAATCCATATTTAGCATATCTACTTTATTCCAGATCCTCCCTAGTGCATGTCTACATTTTCTGCTTTATTACCTGTTTACTGAGTTTTGTGGCAAAAGGGAAAGTAAGACTAGGTGCAGTTGACTTGTTTTTTTCCCTCATCATCCTCCATTATTTTCTCCTAATAAAATCATGTATGAGTTTTCTTTCCATCACCTATTATCTTGCCTACTTGAATTTTCCAATTCGTGAGCTCCTAGGCATATTTGGAAACTGCTTTATGCACCTATGGGGGATTTGACTAGATTTAGTAAGCCTGCTTTTGACTATTTTGAATGGCATCCTTATGCATTTGAATCTCTCATGTAATTTTTTATTGCGGCATCCTATGACTTCACAAGGTTGGATATTGTACACTTATTCAATACAGATTAGTGTTATGCTCCAATTTCAGTCTCCTTTGTGTGTAAATTTGCATGTTTGATTAGTAATTTTGTGAGTGCAATTGATCTATCACCTGTGTTCAATTTCCACATGGTATCAGAGCCTTTGTAGATCAATTTCTCTCCTTCCATATTACTATTACAGGTTCAACATCTTGACCGGGAGCTATTCTACTGACTGAAGGGACAATTTCTGAGCTATGGATCAATCTCAGAAGATCATCTTGACTCCATTTAATTTATTTGAATGGAAAGCAAAGATGGAGATACTATTGAGAGAGAAAGTTATTTACAAGGTGACTATGGAAACTGAAGCAGAACCCAATACAGCTGTAGAGAAAATTAAATGGCACAACAGGAGGGATGAGGCTTATGGTCTCTTGTGTCTGAGCATATCCAGAGACCTCCTCTTCCATCTTGATGGATTGAGGTCACCAAATGAAGTATGGGATAAGCTTGTATATATTTTTGGTAAGACATATGAGATGAGAGGACATCAAATGAATAATGAATTGATCTCCTTGAGTCCTAGTAGCTTCAAATCCTTGCAACTCTACTTTTCCAAGTTTAAAGCCCTTGTTTTGCAACTAAAAGCATGTGGAATTGAAAAGAAGGAGGAGCAACTAGTTTTGGCCATACTCTCAAAGCTTGGACCTGACTATTTAGTGTTTGTTTTGACCTTCCATGCCACCAAGTTGACAGCTCGAGCCTGGAAGATGCCTAAGCTTGTAGATTTCACAGAATCCCTCACACAAGAACAAGATAAACTGGTGATGATGGGCATCATCAAACCTTCCAAAAACCAAGCTATGGTTGCTGAAGATTCGAGGGTGGATTAAAAAGGTAAGAAGAAATATAAGAAGCCACCTGAGCAGAAGAGAGACAAGAACAAGTCTTAGGAGGACCCCCAAGGCTCTAAGAAGAACTTCCAAAAGAAGAAGAACACAAGAGAAATGAGCAAGTACGCATACTGAAGTAAGGGATTTCATCCTAAAAGCTCCTACATGAAGAAGAAAATTGACATGCTGACCCAACTCCTGGAGAAGAATAACATCTCCCTTCCTGATAGCTCAAAGAAGAGGGACAAAGGATCAAATTCAGAAGACAGAGAGAGAGTTCATGCATTGGTTGCTGGCACATCAAGCTCACCTAGCTTCATCATAGACTATGGAGCTTCAAGATATATGGTTTTTACTTTTTCGAGTATTGTTGGGTTTACTTCCTGAAGCATAAGTCTGGAGTTTTTGGCCTCTTCAAAGTATTTAAGGCTTTGGTTGAAAACCAGTCTAGGAGGAAACTCAAGATCCTCAGATCTGACAATGGTGGTGAGTATTTCAATTTTGAGTTCATTCAATATTGTGAAGATGTAGGTATTCAGATGCAACATTCAATCCCTTACACACCACAACAAAATGGTGTTGCTGAGAGAAAGAATAGATCACTGAAAGAGATGGCAACCTGTATGTTGGAGGCTAAGACTTTGCCACCAAATTTTTGGTCCGAGGCTAAAAAATATGAATCTTATATCCAGAATAGGGTGCCTCATAAATAGCTTGATGGTATGAATCCTTTTAAAGCATGGAGTGGGCACAAGCCAGATGTGACCCATTTCAGTATTTTTGGCTCAAGGGCTTGGGATTGAATTCCAGCAGAAAAGAGGAAGGATTTATAGCCCCAAAGCCAAGAGTGTCTATTTGCTGGGTACTTTGAATATTCAAAAGGGTACAATCTGATCAATTTGAGCACAAACAAATCCTTCATTGAAAGGAGTGTTCAGTTCCAAGAAGAGCCTTTAGTAGTAGTTGAATTTGGAGAGTCTTCTTCACCACCAAAACCATTGAATGTAAGTGAAGAGACAATTGAGTTTGCTGATTCTGATATGTCTTATAATGATGATTTAATTTCAGATCCTAACATTCCTACAAGACCAAAATGGGCAGCAAATACCATTCATGCAGCTGAGGAACTAGCTGGAAATCCTAGTGATCCTAGGAGGACTAGATCTCAGTTTGAGAATTCCCTAAGCATGAAAGACCATTTATTTGTAGAGAAATTATATTTGATGGTTGAATCAGACCCATAGACATATGAATATGCAGCACATGATCCAATATGGCAAGCAGCCATGAAATAATAATTCATCTCACTCTAGAAGAACAACACTTGGGAGCTGGTTGATCTTCCCCCATGGAGGAAGCTAGTTCAATGTAAGTGGGTTTTCAAAACTAAGTTTTCTGCTGATGTTTCACCTTTGAAATATAAGGCAATATTGGTATCCAAGGGATACTCACAAGTACATGGTATTGACTACAATGATACCTTTTCACTAGTGGCAAAGATGGACTCCATTACGCTAGCTTTAGCCATTACAGCTTCGAAGTAGTGGGAGGTACATCACATGGATGTGAAGTGTTCTTTCCTGAATGGATATATTACTGAAGGGATTTACATGCAGCATCCTCAAGGGTTTTTTACTAATCTATATTTTTTTTGCAGGCTAAAGAAATCATTGTATGGGCTTAAGCAAGCCCCCAAGGCTTGGTATGCCAAGATTGATGGCATTCTCCTGTCATTGAGTTTTGTTCGATGAAAGTATGATCCTAATTTTATTTGAAGCTGATTCATGGTTCTTTTATTATTATTGTATTGTATGTGGATGACCTTCTCATTACAGGAAGCTCAAAGAAAGAAGTTGCCTCCTTGAAGGATTCAATGAACCATGCATTTTCTATGACTGATTTGGGGTTGCTGAGCCAATTTTTGGGTATCAAAATTGCTCAATCCCAACATGGAATAAAATTACATCAGTACAAGTATGCATTGGATTTGATAAACAAGTTCAACATGAAATATTGCAAGACAAGCAAGACTCCCTTCCTTTTAGAAGTTAAGCTTGAAGAAGCAGGTTCTTCTCCTATGGTAGATAGTACACTGTATAGACAGCTAATTGGGTGTTTGCTATAACTTACACACACTCAAAATGATATTTATTATTCATTTTTAGAATAATCAACCCATAGTTTACCCACTTAGACATTAATTCCATTATTTTTGTCTTATTTGCCTAGTTCATGTGTCCCACCTTGTGCAAGTTGCTATTTGCCTATCCATGGAGGTAAAACTTGACTTATTTGACTCATGTAGCACATGGGAGAGCTAAAGGAATCAATTCTTCTTTATTCCTGGCCTCCTAGGTGCCCTTTTACTTTTTCTGCTTTATTGCCTGTTTTTTCAGTGTTTTAAGGCAAAAGGAAAAGCTAGACTAGGTGAGGTTGACTTGTTTTTTGTCCTACACATCCTCCTCTATTTTATCCATAAAAAAGCATGTATGAGCTGCCATTCCACCACTCTTTATCTTTCCTATGCCTTTTTTCCAATTCGTGAGCTCCATGATAGATTTGGGATCAGCTTTTTACACCTATGGGGGATTTGCTTATTTTTGGTAAGCCTGCTTTATGCTAGATTTGGATGCCTCCTCATGCATTCGATTTATTGATGTATTCTATTTATTCAGCAACCTATGTTATTACAAGGTTGGATATTGTACACTCAGTTAATACAATTTAGTGTTACAGCTCCATATTCAGTCTTTTTTGTGAGCAATTTTGCATGATCAATTCATAATTGTTGTGAGTAAAATTAATCTATTGCTGGCCTTAATTTCCACATGGTATCAGAGCTGTTGTAGGTTGTTTCTCTCCTTCAAAAATTGTTTTGCAGGTTCGACATCAAAGACTGGGAGCCTTCTACTGACAGCTGAGACAAATTTTCTAAGCTATGGATCAATCACAGAAAACTATCTTGACTCCTTTAAATTTCTTTGAATGGAAAGCAGAGATGGAGATACTGTTGAGAGCGAAAGGCCTCTACAGGGTGAGTATGGCAACAGAAGTAGAGCCCAATGTAGTTGCAGAGATGATAAAATGGCACAGCAGGAGGGATGAGGCTTATGGCCTCCTGTGTCTGAGTATTTCCAGAGACCTCCTTTTCCATCTCGATGGATTGACATCACCGAATGAAGTATGGGAGAATATTTCTGATCTTTTTGGAAAGACAGATGAGATGAGGGGACATCTAATCAAGAATGAGCTGATTTCTCTGAGTCCAACAAGCTTTGAATCCCTGCAGCTATATTTCTCCAAGTTCAAAGCACTAGTTTTGCAGCTGAAACAGTGTGGTATTGAAAAGAAAGATGATCAGCTCATACTGGCCATCCTCTTGAAGCTAGGCCCTGATTATTCATTGTTTGTTTCGACCTTCTATGCCACAAAACTGATAGCTCGAGCCTGGAAGATTCCTAGCCTTGCAGATTTCATGGAATCTCTTGTTAGAATAATCAACCGATAGTATTTACCCACTTAGACATTAATTCATTTATTTTTGTCTTATTTTCCTAGTCCATGAGTCCCACCATGTGCAAGTTGCTAATTGCCTATCCATAGAGGTCAAACTTGCCATCTTTGACTCATGTAGCGCTTGGGAAAGCCTTAGGAATCAAATCTGCTTTATTCCTGGCCTCCTAGGCGCCTATCTGCTTTTTCTGCTTTATTCCCTGCTTTTTCAGTGTTTTAAGGCACATAGGAAAGAAAGACTAGGTGAGGTGAATCAGCTTTGTTGCCTCTTCCTCCTCCAATCTTTCCTCCATGCAAAAGCATGTATGAGCTTCCATTCCACCACTCATTAGCTTGCCCACGCGCCCTTACCAATTCGTGAGCCTCATGACATATTTGGGATCATCTTTTTACACCTATGGGGGATTTGCCTATTTTGGGTAAGCCTGCTTTATGCTAGATTTGGATGCTTCCTCATGCATTCGATTTCTTCATGTATTCTATTTATTCAGAAGCCTATGTTATTACAGGGTTGGCTATTGTACACTGAGTTAATATAATTTTGTGTTACAGCTCCATTTTCAGTCTCCATTGTTGACAATTTTGCATGATCAATTGTAATTTGTTGTGAGTGAAATTAATATATTGCTGGTCAAAATTTCTACATGGTAGCAGAGCCATTGTAGGTTGTTACTCTCCTTCAAAAATTGTTTTGCAGGTTCGACATCAAGACTGGGAGCCTTCTACTGACAGCCGGGACATATTTTCTAAAGCTATGGATTCACAGAAAACTATCCTCACTCCCTTCAACTATTTTGAATGGAAAGCAGAGATGGAGATCTTGTTGAGAGCGAAAGGCCTCTATAGGGTGACTATGGCTACAGAAGCAGAGCCCAATGCTGCTACAGAGAAGATCAAATGGCACAATCAGAGAGATGAGGCCTATGGCCTCCTATGTCTCAGTATTTCCCGAGACCTCCTTTTCCATCTCGATGGATTAACTTCACCGGATCAAGTATGGGATAAAAATTTTGAACTCTTTGGAAAGACAGATGAGATGAGGGGACACCAGATCGAAAATGAGCTGATCTCCCTGAGTCCCAGTAATTTTGAATCCCTGCAGCTATATTTCTCCAAGTTCAAAGCACTAGTTTTGCAGCTGAAACAGTGTGGTATTGAAAAGAAAGATGATCAGATCATATTGGCCATCCTCTCAAAGCTAGGACCTGACTACTCAGTCTTTTTTTCGACCTTCTATGCCACAAAACTCACAGCTCGAACCTGAAAGATGCCTAGCCTTGCAGATTTCATGGAATCTCTCACACAAGAACAAGACAAGCTGGTGATGATGGGCACCATCAAACCATCCAAAGATCAAGCTTTGATTGCTGGAGATTCGAAGGTGGATTCAAAAAGCAAGAAGAAAGCTAAAAGGCCACCTGAGAAAGGAAGAGACAAGAAGCAGTCTCCAGAGGATCAACAAGGTCCCAAGAAAAATACCGAGAAGAAGAAAAACAAAGGTGAAATGAACAAGTGCTCATTCTGTTCGAAGGGCAATCACACTGAAAGCTCTTGTATGAAAAAGTAGATTGATATGCTGACCAATCTCCTAGAGAAGAATGGCATCTCCCTTCCAGAAATCTCAAAGAAGAGAAAAGGAGGATCAAGTTCCGATGACAGAGAGAGAGTTCATGCTCTAGTTGCTGGCACATCAAGCTCACCCAATTTTATCATAGATTCTGGAGCTTCAAGACACATGGTTTCGACTAAGGAGGCCTTCTCCTCACTGGATATGTTAAAAGGACCATCTATTGTACTGGGAGATGACTCTCTCACTGAAATAAAAGGCAAAGGAAGGATAGATCTTGATCATGGTAACTTCAACAATGTGCTGTATGTCCCTGGTCTCGCCTCCAACCTTCTATCAGTGTACCAGATGACCCACACTGGGTCTCCTAAGAAAGTCACATTCTCACGAGATGAAGTTGAGATCACAGAAATCTCAAGTGGAAGAATCATTGCAAAAGGAGTAGCGAATTATGCTCAAAAGGTATACATGTTTTCACACGTCCTGCCTTACTCAAACCCCTCTGCTCTTCTTATCCATGCTAATGAAGCTAGCAAGCTATGGCATGAAAGATTTGGCCATTTAAATTACAAGTATTTGTCTGATATTAGTGAGAAATATATGGTCATAGGGTTGCCCAAGATAAAAAATTTCCAAAGGAGTATGCCAAGGCTATATCCTAGGAAAACACCCAGAGCACAAATTTGAGAAAGCCAGCCATGAGAGAACCTCTGCACCCCTCGAGCTGATTCACAGTGATGTTGCTGTCCCATTCCCTCATATGTCCATGAGTCAGGCTAAATATGCATTGACCTTTATTGATGATTTTTCCAGGTATTGTTGGGTTCACTTCATGAAACACAAGTCAGAAGTTTTTGGCCTATTCAAAGTCTTCAAGGCTTTGGTTGAAAACTAGTGTGGAAGAAAACTCAAGGTCCTGAGATCTGACAATGGTGGTGAGTATGTCAAGTCTGAGTTTATTAACTATTGTGCAGATGCAGCATTCTATTCCCTACACACCACAGCAAAATGGTGTTGCAGAGAGGAAGAACAGATCACTGAAGGAGATGGAAACATGCATGATGGAGGCCAAAAATTTGCCACCAAAGTACTGGGCCGAAGCTATAAAATGTGCATCCTATATTCAGAATAGGGTGCCTCACAAAAATTTGGATGGCATGACTCCCTTCGAAGCATGGAGTGGGCGCAAGCCAGATGTGACCCATTTCAAGATTTTTGGCTCAAAGGCATGGGCTAGAATCCCAACAGAGAAGAGGAAGGCTTTGCAGCCCCAAAGCCAAGAGTGTATTTTTGTGGGATACTCTGAAGATTAAAAAGGGTACAAGTTGATAAACTTGAGCACAAACAAAGACTTCATTGAAAGGTGTGTTCAGTTTGAAGAAGAACCCCTTGCAGATGTGGAAATTGGTGAAGCCTCTTCACCACCTGAACCTCAAGAAGTAAGTAAAGAGTTTGTTGAACATGCTGATTCTGATTTGTCTGATGGAGATGAGTTTATTGCAGACCCAAACATCCCCACAAGGCCTAAATGGGCAGCCAAGACACTACATGCAGTAGGCCAGTTAGTTGGTGACCCCAATGACCTAAGGAGGACTAGATCTCAATTTGAGAGTGGTCTGTGCATGAAGGATCCTGAGTTTTCTGAAAAATGCTATTTGATGGTGGACTCTGATCCTCAAACATATGAAGAAGCATTAGGAGATCCAATATGGCAAGCTTCCATGAATGAGGAGTTCAACTCGCTACAGAAGAGCAACACATGGGAGCTAGTGGATCTTCCTCCAGGGAGAAAACTAGTACAGTGTAAGTGGGTCTATAAGACCAAATTTGCTGCTGATGGTTCACCACTGAAGTACAAGGATAGATTGGTAGCTAAATACTACTCACAGGTTCATGTAATTTATTACAATGATACTTTTTCCCCAGTGGCAAAGATGGATTCAATCAGGCTAGCTCTAGCCATTGCAGCATCAAGGCAATGGGAGGTACATCATATGGATGTAAAATGTGCCTTTCTGAATGGTGATATCACTGAGGAGATATATATCCGGCAGCCCCAAGGTTTTTATACTGACCATTCTCTTGTGTGCAGGTTGAGAAAGTCATTGTATGGGCTAAAGCAAGCCCCCAGGGCTTGGTATGCCAAGATAGATAGCTTCTTGCTATCTCTGAATTTTGTTCTGTGCAAATCAGATTTGAATGTCTATATGAAGGTAATTAATGGTTCATTAATGATCATTGTGTTATATGTTGATGACCTCCTCATTACAGGAAGCTCACAGGCTGAGATTGCTTCTCTAAAAGGAGCTATGAACCAAGCCTTCTCCATGACAGATTTGGGGCTCTTAAGTCAATTTCTGGGGCTTGAGATTGCTCAAACCAAAGCTGGAATCAAGGTGCACCAGTCCAAATATGCCTTGGATTTGCTGATAAAATTCAGAATGCATGATTGCAAAGCAAGCAAAACTCCTTTCCTTTCAGGAGTGAAGCTGGAGGAAGATGATTCTCCACCGATGGTAAACAACACTTTGTATAGACAGTTGATTGGATGTTTATTGTATTTGACACATACTCGACCTGATCTTTGTTATGCAGTTAGTGTTGCTTCTAGATTCATGGATTAGCCCCATGAGATCCATTGGAAAGCAGCCAAGAGGATCCTTAGCTTTGTTCAAGGAACAAGGACACATGGGATTTTCTATAAAGCCAATTCTGACCTTGAGTTAATTGGTTTTACTGACAGTGATTGGGTAGGCGATAGCACAGACAGGAAGTCCACTTCAGGTTATGTGTTCATGCTTGTATAAGGGCCAATCAACTGGTCAAGCAAGAAACAGAGTGCCATTGCACTCTCATCTAGAGAAGCTGAGTACAGAGGAGTTGTCAATGCAGCAACTCAGTGTTTATGGTTGCAGGGTTTACTTGGAGAGTGTGGTTTCGAACCTGAGTACTCAACTACCATCTACTATGATAACCAGAGTACCATTTGAATTTACAAAGATCTAGTTCATAAGCAGAGAACCAGACACATTGAGATTCACATGCACTACATCAGAGAGCTTGTGCATGATGGCACCATTCACCTACTCTTCTGTTCATCTTCAGAACAAGTAGCTGATATCTTCACCAAAGCATTTTGTGAGAAGACCTTCAGCAATCTCAAATCACTACTGGGGATTGCTGATCATGCTGTCAAAGCATGAGTGGAGACAAGATTCTACAATTTTGTTTTACAGTCCATGTTTAAGGGAGGATTTTCCCAAGTTGGTTTTGCCTCTTTCCTTGGTTCATATGGACTTGCAGTATGTAAAAGGGTGACTAAGCCTTGTTGCTAGGCCATATATTTTGATTTATTACTCATAAATTCAAGCTTAAGGGGGGGTGTTAGAATAATCAACCCATAGTATTTACCCACTTAGACATTAATTCATTTATTTTTGTCTTATTTGCCTAGTCCATGAGTCCCACCATGTGCAAGTTGCTAATTGCCTATCCATAGAGGTCAAACTTTCCATCTTTGACTCATGTAGCACTTGGGAAAGCCTTAGGAATCAAATATGCTTTATTCCTGGCCTCCTAGGTGCCTATCTTCTTTTTCTACTTTATTCCCTGGTTTTTCAGTGTTTTAAGGCACATAGGAAAGCAAGACTAGGTGAGGTGAATCAACTTTGTTGCCTCTTCCTCCTCCACTCTTTACTCCATGAAAAATCATGTATGACCTTCCATTCCACCTCTCATTATATTTCCCATGCGCCCTTTCCAATTCGTGAGCCTCATGACAGATTTGGGATCAACTTTTTACACCTATGGGGGATTTGCCTATTTTGGGTAAGCCTGCTTTATGCTAGATTTGGATGCTTCCTCATGCATTCGATTTCTTCATGTATTCTATTTATTTATTAGCCTATGTTATTATAGGGTTGGGTATTATACACTGAGTTAATATAATTTTGTGTTACAGCTCCATTTTCAGTCTCCATTGTTGACAATTTTGCATGATCAATTGTAATTTATTGTGAGTGAAATTAATCTATTGCTGGGCACCATCAAACCATCCGAATATCAAGCTTTGATTGCTGGAGATTCAAGGGTGGATTCAAAAAGAAAAAATAAAACTAAAAATCCACCTGAGCAAAAGAGAGACAAGAAACAGTCTCCGGAGGATCAACAAGGTCCCAAGAAGAATAACCAGAAGAAGAAGAAAAAAAGTGAAATGAACAAGTACGCATACTGCAATAAGGGCAATCAATCTAAAATCTCGTGTATGAAAAAGCAGATAGACATGCTGACCAATCTCCTGGAGAAGAATGGCATCTCCCTTCCAGAAAGCTCAAAGAAGAGAGAAGGAGGATCAAGTTCAGATGACAGAGAGAGAGTTCATGCTCTAGTTGCTGGCACATCAAGTTCACCCAGTTTTATCATTGATTCTGGAGCTTCAAGACACATGGTTTTGACTAAGGAGGCCTTCTCCTCACTGGATATGTCGAAAGGACCATCTATTGTACTGGGAGATGACTCTCTCACTGAAAGTAAAGGTAAAGGAAGGATAGATCTTGA
Source organism: Pseudotsuga menziesii (assembly GCA_001517045.1). Classification (NCBI taxonomy): domain Eukaryota; kingdom Viridiplantae; phylum Streptophyta; class Pinopsida; order Pinales; family Pinaceae; genus Pseudotsuga; species Pseudotsuga menziesii. The sequence goes on along the minus strand of LPNX010889657.1, from coordinate 145,892 downwards.
TCATGGTCAGTTCAGCAATGTGCTATATGCCCCTGGTCTCGCCTCCAACCTCCTGTCAGTGTACCAGATGACCCACACTGGGTCTCCTATGAAGGTCATATTCTCCCCCGATGAAGTTGAGATCACAGAGATCTCAAGTGGTAGAGTCATTGCAAAAGGAGTTGCAAATCATGCTCAAAAGGTATACATGTTCTCACACTTCCTACCTTACTCAAACCCCTCTGGTCTTCTCATTCATGCTAATGAAGCAAGCAAGATTTGGCATGAGAGATTTGGCCACCTTAACTACAAATATCTTTCTGATCTTAGTGAAAAAGAGAAGGTCAAAGGGTTGCCCAAGATAAAAATTTTCCAAAGGAGTCTGCCAAGGTTGTATCCTAGGAAAACACCCAGAGCAAAAATTTGAGAGAGCTAGTCATGAGAGAACCTATGCACCCCTCGAGCTGATCCACAGTGATGTCTCTGGTCCATTCCCTCATATGTCTATGATTCAGGCCAAATATGCATTGACCTTCATTGATGACTTTTCCAAGTATTGCTGGGTTCACTTCCTGAAACACAAGTGTGAAGTTTTTGGCCTATTCAAAGTCTTTAAGCATTTGGTTGAAAACCAGTATGGAAGGAAACTCAAGGCCCTCAGATCTGACAATGGTGATGAGTATGTCAAGTCTAAGTTTATTAACTATTGTGCATATGTAGGTATTCAGATGCAACATTCTATCCCTTACACACCACAGCAAAATGGTGTTGCTGAGAGGAAGAACAGATCACTGAAGGAGATGGAAACATGCATGATGGAGGCCAAAAATTTGCCACCAAAGTACTGGGCCGAAGCTATCAACTATGCAGCCTATATTCAGAATAGGGTGCCTCACAAACATCTTGATGGCATGACTCCCTTCGAAGAATGGAGTGGGCACAAGCCAGATGTGACCCATTTCAGGATTTTTGGCTCAAAGGCATGGGCTAGAATCCCGACAGAAAAGAGGAAGGCTTTGCAGCCCCAAAGCCAAGAATGTATTTTTGTTGGATACTTTGAAGATTCAAAATGGTACAAGTTGATAAATTTGAGCACAAACAAAGCCTTCATTGAAAGGTGTGTTCAGTTTGAAGAAGAACCCCTTGCAGAAGTGGAAGTTGGTGAAGCCTCTTCACCACCTGAACCTCAAGAAGTAAGTAAAGAGTTTGTTGAACATGCTGATTCTGATTTGTCTGATGGATATGAGTTTATTGCAGACCCTAACATCCCCACAAGGCCAAAATGGGCATCCAAGACACTACATGCAGCAGGTGAGCTAGCTGGGGATCCCAATGACCCAAGAATGACTAGATCTCAGTTTGAGAGTGGTCTATGCATGAGGGATCCTATGTTTGCTGAAAAATGCTATTTGATGGTGGATTCTAATCCTAAAACATATGAAGAAGCAGAAGGAGATCCAAGATGGAAAACAGCCATGAAGGAGGAGTTCAGCTCACTCTAGAAGAGCAACACATGGGAGCTAGTGGATCTTCCTCCAGGGAAAAAACTATTACAGTGTAAGTGGGTCTATAAGACCAAATTTTCTGCTGATGGTTCACCACTGAAGTAAAAGGGCATATTGGTAGACAAGGGCTACTCACAGGTTCATGGCATAGATTACAATGAGACCTTTTCCCCAGTGGCAAAAATGGATTCCATCAGGCTAGCTCTAGCCATTGCAGCCTCAAGGCAATGGGAGGTACATCACATGGATGTAAAGTGTGCCTTCCTGAATGGATATCTCACTGAGGATATATATATGCAGCAGCCTCAAGGTTTTGCTACTAACCCTTCTCTTGTGTGTAGGTTGAGAAAGTCATTGTATGGGCTAAAGCAAGCCCCCGGGGCTTGGTATGCCAAGATTGATAGCCTCTTGCTATCACTGAATTTTGTTCGGTTCAAATGAGATCCAAATGTCTATTTGAAGTTATTTAATGGTTCATTAATGATCATTGTGTTATATGTTGATGACCTCCTCATTACAGGAAGCTCACAGGCTGAGATTGCTTCCTTAAAAGGAGCTATGAACCAAGCCTTCTCCATGACAGATTTGGGGCTCTTAAGTCAATTTTTGGGGCTTGAGATCTCTCAAAAAAAAGATGGAATCAAGGTGAACCACTCCAAATATGCCTTGGAATTGCTGAAAAAATTCAGAATGAAGGATTGCAAAGCAAGAAAAACTCCTTTCCTTTCAAGAGTGAAGCTGGAAGAAGTTGATTCTTCACCGATGGTAAACAATACATTGTATAGGAAATTGATTGGCTGTTTGTTGTATCTGACACATACTAGACCTGATATTTGTTATGCAATAAGTATGGCTTCTATATTCATGGATCAGCCTCAAGATATCCATTGGAAAGAAGCCAAAAGGATCCTTAACTTTGTTCAGGGAACAAGGACACATGGGATCTTCTATAAAGCAAAATCTGATCTTGAGTTGATTGGATTTACTGACAGTGATTGGGTAGGTGATAGCATAGACAGAAATTCCACATCAGGATATGTGTTCATGCTTTCATAAGGGCCAATCAGCTGGTCAAGTAAGAAATAGAGTGCCATTGCACTCTCATCTACAGAAGCAGAGTACAGAGGAGTTGTTAATGCATCAACTCAATGTTTATGGTTGCATGGTTTACTTGGAGAGTGTGGCTTTGAACCTGAGTACTCAACTACCATCTACTATGATAACCAAAGTACCATTCAAATCTGCAAGGATCTAGTTCAGAAGCAGAGAACCAGACACATTGAGATCCATATGCACTACATCAGAGAACTTGTGCATGATGGCACCATTCACCTACTCTTCTGTTCATCTTCAGAATAACTAGCTGATATCTTCACCAAAGAATTTTGTGAGAAGAACTTCAGCAATCTCAAATCACTGCTAGGGATTGCTGATCATGCTGTGAAAGCATGAGTGAAGACAAGATTCTACAATTTTTTTTTACAGTCCATGTTTAAGGGAGGATTTTCCCAAGTTGGTTTTGCCTCTTTCCTTGTTTAAATGGATTTGCAGTATGTAAAGGGTGACTAAGCCTTGTTGCTAGGCCCTGTAATTTTATGATATATTACTCATAATTCAGGATTAAGGGGGGGTGTTAGAATAATCAACCCATATTTTACCCACTTAGACATTAATTCCATTAATTTTGTCTTATTTGCCTAGTTCATGTGTCCCACCTTGTGCAAGTTGCTATCTACCTATCCATAGAGGTCAAACTTGTCTTATTTGACTCATGTAGTGCATGGGAGAGCTAAAGGAATCAATTCTTCTTTATTCCTGGCCTCCTAGGCGCGCTTCTACTTTTTCTGCTTTATTGCCTGCTTTTTCAATGTTTTAAGGCAAAAGGAAAAGCTAGACTAGGTGAGGTTGACTTGTTTTTTGTCCTACACATCCTCCTCTATTTTCTCCATGTAAACACATGTATGAGATTCCATTCCACCACTCTTTAGCTTTCATATGCCTTTTTTCCAATTTGTGAGCTCCATGACAGATTTGGGATCAGCTTTTTACACCTAGGGGGGATTTGCTTATTTTTGGTAAGCCTGCTTTATGCTAGATTTGGATGCCTCCTCATGCATTCTATTTCTTGATGTATTCTATTTATTCAGAAACCTATTTTATTAAAGGGTTGGCTATTGTACACTCAGTTAATACAATTTAGTGTTACAGCTCCATATTCAGTCTCTTTTGTGAGCAATTTTGCATGATCAATTGATAATTGTTGTGAGTAAAATTAATCTATTGCTGGAATTAATTTCCACATGTAGTAAGTGTGGCATAAATATACATGGATCATCCTCATGAGATCCATTGGAGAGGAGCCAAAAGGATCTTTAACTTTGTTCAGGGAACAAGAACTCATGGGATCTTCTACAAAGATAAATCTGATCTTGACTTGATTGGGTTTACTAATAGTGATTGGGAAAGTGAAAACACAGATCAAAAGTCAACATTAGGATATGTGTTCATGCTTGCTGAAGTACCAATCAGCTGGTCAAGCAAGAAACAGAGTGCCATTGCACTCTCATCTACAGAAGCAGAGTACAGAGGAGTTGTAAATGCAACAACTCAATGTTTATGGTTGTAGGGGTTACTTGGTGAGTGTGGATTTGAATAAGAGTTCTCAAATATTATATATTGTGATAATTAGAGCACCATTTGAATCTGCAATGATCTAGTTTATAGACAGAGAACCAAACACATTGAGATCCATATGCACTACATCAGACAGCTTGTGCATGATGGCACCATTCGCCTACTCTTCTGTGCATCTTCAGAACAAGTAGCTGACATATTCACCAAATTTTTTTGTGAGAATACATTCAACAATATCAAATCACTGCTGGGTATTTCTGATCGTGCTATGAAGCATAATTGATGACAATATTTTTAAATTTTGTTTTACTGTCCATGTTTAAGGTAGGACTTTCCCACTGGGTTTTTGCCTATTTCCTTGGTTAAATGGACATGCAGTATGTAAAGGGTGACTAATCATTGTTGCTAGTACATATAGTTTTTTTATATTTACTCATAATTCAGGCTTAAGGGGGGCTTTTAGAATAATCAAGCCATAGTTAGCTACCCTAGACATTAATTAATCCATTTTTGTCTTACTTGCGTAGTTTCCAATATTCCACTCTATGCAAGTTGTCTTCCACATGTCCTAGAAGTAAAACTTGCCAAAACTAAGTCATGGAGCACTTAGGAAACCTCTTGGAATACATATTTAGCATATCTTCTTTATTCCAGATCCTCCCTAGCACATGCCTGTTTTTTCTGCTTTATTGCTTGCTTTACTGAGTCTTATGGCAAAAGGGAAAGTAAGACTAGGTGCAGTTGACTTGTTTTTTTCCCTCATCATCCTCCATTCATTTATCCTAATAAAATCATGTATGATTTGTCTTTCCATCACCTATTAGCTTTCCTACTTGAATTTTCCAATTCGTGAGTTCCTAGGCAAATTTGGAAATTGCTTTATGCACCTATGGGGGATTTTACTAGATTTAGTAAGCCTTCTTTTGACTATTTCGAATGGAATCCTTATGCATTCGAATATATGATGTAATTTTTTATTGAAGCACCCTATGAATTCACAAGGTTGGCTATTTTACACATATTCAATACAGATTAGTGTTATGCTCCAATTTCAGTCTCCTTTGTGTGTAAATTTGCAGGTTTGATTAGTAATTTTGTGAGTGCAATTGATCTATCACCCTGGTTCAATTTCCACATACACATGTTAAAGGTTTCATTGGAGATTTGGAAAACATGTATAGTGATGATGAGTTAATGGATGAAGATATTTTAGAAATTTTATATGAGAACCCATTTCAGAAAAAAGGAATACAAACTAACTGTCTTTACATTCAAGAGAACTCTCGATAGTTAATAATTTCTTCCTTGACTGCAAGAGACATGAGCCAAAACTCCGATTCAACCAGCTACATTTCTTTTCTTGAAGTAGATGATAATTTGCAGCAGTCTTGTCAATCTTTGTGTGACCAAGAAGGATGTTGGGATGGTCAATCAAACCCTTTTTCTTATTATTCAACTTTTGAAGTTTTGTTTCAAGATGAGGCTGCTTATTCCCAATCAGAAAATTCCTTTTTGCAGCAGCAATTTCCTCTAAGTTCTAATGCTTCTGTGGGTGATTACATAAAGAATTCCGATTCTGCAAATTTTCAGTCTTATAGTCCCTCCACATATTTATTTTCTGAAAATGCAATTAAAGAGAAATCAGACCTTGGATTAGAAATGGAAAAAAGATATGAGCATGAAGATGATCAGCTTAGTAATGTGAAAGAACAGGGTTCTACTCTTGATGGTTTTTCTAAAGATTGCGATCAACTTGTTAAAAATTATGTTAGTGATGGTTTTAAAGAAAATTTTAGTCTACCTGTATATAGTGAAAAGGAAGAGAAATCATGCCATCAATATCAATATGTGAAAGAACCAATAGTGTGCAATAAACAAAGGGATCACAAAGAAGGAGATGAGGACTCTCAATGGAATGTTTCTTTAAATCTTTCCAATTGAGAAAAAAATTGTCAAGAATACATCTTTCTGCTTAATCTTGTTGAAGAACAAAATGATATTCCTCTTGAAGTGTTTGAGAAGAATGGAGTTGTAAATTTAGAAATATTAAATGAAGTTGCTGATATATCATTTAAAAACAATCACGAGAGTTTGTTTCAAAGCTCTTTTAAAGATCAGTTTGACAGTATGCAAGAAGAGTTACTTTTTGGACAGCCTTGTCATGACAAATAGGTGATTGAGTATTTTGAAATTTGTCATGTTTTTTATGATCCAATAGCAGAGTACATGGATACATTTTTCAGATGGAGTAGTTGGTTATATTTTTGCAGCAAAGGACAAAATTTTCATCATAACGTATTGCTATTTTGTTCTTATGTTCTAATTTCGATCAAGCATGAGGAAGAAATGGAATTATTGGATAAATTGCTTGATTGGCTTCATTGGAAGTCAGATTTTGCTTGATTCAGAATTTGTTCTTAGTTAAGTAGGATAGGTAGGCATGAATAAGCTCGACATGGAGAGCATTTCTTTCAACAGTTTTCAGCTTGGTTTCAGTTTCAAGTGCAATTTAGTTACAGGTTACAGGTTGATAGAGTGGGATTTGTTTGCAAAATGGTTTTAGTTGATGGTTCAGTTCAGAACAGGTTGAGGACTTCAAAGAAAAATTAAGAGAAACCCAATGGATTTGGCACCTGGTCTACGGGATTCTTTTCTACCCTGCAAGGAGGATAGCATCCGTAGTTGGAGCCAGTTGTTAACACCTCTATGTTGAACAGTTGAGGAAGAGGAATGATTGAGGAAGATAAAAGGATACATAAATTTGCAAGGTTTAATAGTTTTGATTCCATTATTAAATTGCGCATAATGGTTAACTCGGCCTGAAATATGAAGGTGTAAAGCAATTGGGGTGAAATCTACGGTTTAAAATGGATCCGCTAGGTAAAGATGCACAGGAGATAAGTTATGTGGAGAAGCAGATGTGGTTAACAAAGCTTAAAGATCAACGGTTATGGAATAAAGCAAACAAAATCTACGGTGAAGGGACAATCCGCTGAATAAAGATGCACACTTGGAAAAATTAAAAAGGCTAGCGGAATGTGTACAGCCAATCTCAATCCAATGGTTTAAGCAAAAAGTGAAAACTCATCGACGGTCATTATTGGTTCCGGAGGGTAAAGTTATGAGATGTTTACAAGGGAAAGGTGGTAGTGGAATGTAAACCATGTTCCATGTGTCAAATTGAAGTGAATTCTGCGGAGAAAAGTAGTTTGGGAAAATATGCTTGATGAGGGCTCCGGAAAGGGACCGTAGTATAAAGGTAAAGTTGACTTGGTTTACAAAAAAAACATTTCATTTGTGTGCTGCAGGAGAAAGGAAGGAGACAGTCCACCATATTTTCAAGTCAAATTCTACGTGTTTGCAAGCACAGGTAAGCCTTAGAACACTTAAATTTGGTTCAAAGAGTTGTTGCCATTATTTGTTATGGAAAAGGAACAGGGTTTAGGAGTTTTATGTAGGGTTTTGGATGAGAGGGAGGAATTTGTTGTTGATAGGGAAAGAAACGTATATGACCCTGTTTTATTAGTTGGAAATGTATCAGTCTCGAAGGAGAGGTTGTGGCAGTGTAATTTGCAGGGAAATGATGTTCTAAATATATGTAGTTCTTTTTCATATTACTTTGCTATTGAGCAAACATTACCATTTCCTAAATTTGTTGAATGGTGCGCAAGCAGTTATTCTCCTTCCAAAAGAGTTATCATGAGTCAAAATCCTGTTGACACAGATTTATCTCTTGTGAACATTGAAAAGCCATTAAGTGAATTTTTTGTAGATGAGCTGTTAGTTCCAATGTCACAAGTAAGTTTGAAGGATGTGGAAATCAAAGAATTAAAGGAAGAAAATTAAAATATTAAATCAAAATTGGCTAGAATCATTGAAGAGAAGAATAAAACATTAAATGATAAAATCCAGTTATAGAAAAAGTTTGAAATGATCTTGGAGAAAAGAAGACATGGATTTTTTCGGGCACATGGCCAATTACAAAAACCTCTCCCAGATTTCACACAGCTGTCACCATTAGAGATATGCAGGTGAAACTTTGTTGTAACTGTTTCTATTTTTAGAGTTTAGTTAGGTTTCGAATTCAAGGTTAGGTAGAGGTTATTCTTCTATAAATTAAAATGTAATTGATAGTTTTAGAGGGGATTTTCAAGAGCGAAGAGGCTCTACATTGTAATGGCTTCAAGTTTTCAGTGGATGAATAAAATTTGTAGAGGAGGAATGTAAAACCTTTTTCATGGCAGAGATTCTTGTGCCATCTTTTTATTCAGTAAGTAATTTATTTATGTGACTATTTATCATGTTTCCCACTCCATTTTGTATTTTCTTTCATGCTTTATCATTAGTGTTTATGGGATAGAATTCATCCTGCATGCTCTAGGTCCATTGTTCAAGCAATTTTCAAAATAGTTTCTTCTAAAGTCTTGCAGAATTCACCCTAGTTAGGTGCTTCATTTGATGGGATGTATCCCTTTGTCTACTATTCGACCTGCTAATACCTCAAGACCAAGGAAATTGTGCCTACCTTGCCTCTGTTCATAAACCTTCAAAACCTTACCTCTTGCAACCTATTTCAGATCTGATTGTTGACTCGATTGCCCAATGGTTTCCTCCATGACTATCCTACCAAGTCTTTTAAAACAAACTTGTCTTATTTGTCCCATCAGAAATCTTACCTTCTGATTGTCTTTGATTGAATATCATGAGTATAAAAACTTTGTAAATAGTGAGAGATATCTCTCTGACTATATTAGGTCAGAAATACAGTCTAAAGTGGTTTTTGCTATTACCTCGTGATCTACCTTTCACAACCTAGGTACATTCTGAGTGCTAACACCCCCCAAAACACATCATGACATTTCATCTATGGTGCTCATCAAATATCATCGTATATGATTCAATCAGGCTAAGACTATTCCAACGCACCCTCACAGGTGCTATAGCCAAATGGTACATTGAGCTACCATAAGCCAAGTACCCAAATTTCAACTCCCTAGCTTTCATGTTCCTGCAATATTTCCAACTCCCTGTGAGATATGACAAATGGGTGGAGATATTGTTATCTTGCCACCAGAATAATGCGACTCACATAACTGACCACATCCATGAGTGGCGGCGACACCGCATTTTGTGTAAGATACAACTTGATGACAGGATCTTCCCAGATTGGTTTCTCAAAACCTTGCTCCCACTTATAGCAAAGGACATTGCATCCAAATGTCCCCAATTCAAAAAGGAGGCAATACTGAAATCCCAATAGTTTGACCTGATCTATGCATAGTCTAGATACCTTTACAATGTCATCCCAGATGCTCCCCGTACGGGATGCATTGGGGGAATCCCATGCTGGAGATGGCATCATAGGATTGGTCTCTCACCAACCAAAGTGTCGTCAAACACCACCTACAGTACCACCACAACCAAGCAACACTGCTAGTGTTTCCTACCAAAACCAAACTCTGGACTATGCAAGAATGATGCCCCAATCTGGACGCACAAATGTTTACGCACAACATGCACCAGTGCAGTAGGCTCGGGCCTTGGCTTGGAAAACACAATAATACGCGGGAAAAATTCCCACATTTGTGGCACCTCCACCCACCCAAATATACTATGTATCACGAGTGCAAGTGGTTCAAGCCACCGCCTCTGCTCCACCTGCTCCATTGGGATAGGTGTTTTCACAACAAAACTGTCCCAACCAGCCAGCCCCCAATTATCAACAAGGGAAAGCTAAGAATAACCGACCTCGAAACCAAGGAAATAATCAACCATAGGGAGGCAATCAACAACCAAACTCTCCCAACAATGCTGCGGCAAACCGGCCAGCCCAAAATCCTCCATGACCAAATGCACCGAGAAGCAACGCCCCGTTGTGTACAAACCAACCATGCACACTCTGTGAGGCCTACAGGCACTACAAATTTAAGTTTCCTTTCATGGGTCATGCTAAGAATGCCATTAGGAACAATGTTCAACATGCCACCAACACAACGGACCAAGCCCAACCCAACTTGGCACCACAAGGACCCCCTCCTATGGTGCTTCAAAACCCATTACTGATCCAAGGATTGGTGGCAACTACATCCCCTCCCCAACCCAATCCCAATGCTCTGGGGGAACCTCCCATGGTAGAAATATTTGTCCACCACCTGCTAGCCATGACAACTAAAGAGGTCAATCTACAAACTAGATGGAATCAATACGGAACCAACATTGAACCCGCTGACACATCAACAGCATCTACATCTAAAATAGTCAATGCACCTTTTTAGTTACCCCCTTTCCCATGCCCTCCCATATGATGGGTTACCAATAATGCCACAGCTAGAGCTGCTATTAGCTACAGGATCGTGGATGATATGGTCCAAACACCTACCACCATGTCTTCCCTTGAGGTACTAAAAATGTGCCCAGTGCAGCGAAAATACTTACTAGCCACCCTTGGTGCTGTGGATCCCTTTGAATCCAAGGTAATCACATTCGAAACAGATAATGGAGAACCATGGATGCCATCGACCATTTCCTTTCAAATACCAGCATCTATATAGAATTTGGTTGTGCATCGATGCATAGTGGATGAGGGGGCATCCACATGTGTTATGTATACCCTAGTTTGGTAGAAACTTGGATCTCCAATCCTGTAACCATCCTCCACAACTCTGTGGTATTATCATTGCCATCCTACTAAGGCCCAAGGAATCCTCCCCCACATCCCCATCACATTAGCAAGGAAGACAGTTCTGATTGACATGGAGGTTGTCAACTCTCAATTGGACTATAACCTTCTCCCTAGAAGAAGTTATATGTACACCATGAGAGCTGTCACATCAACTGTCTTCCATCTCATGATGTTCCCCCACAAAGAGAAAATTGTGATGGTTGACCAGCTTACTTATCATGATCTGCAAGGGATAACGACACCCACTAACATTATCCCTACGATCAATACCATTGATCCGCAAGGTATGACCACACACGAAAATGTTATCCCTGTCAACACCATGGTTGACAACATACCACCCTCCCCATTATTGAATGTTGGCCCTGGGTTGTTTGCTGATACCACTATGATGGCTCCTTTCCCCTTAGTGTCACCACCACTGACACCAAACCGGACTGTGGACTTGTCCATGCTCTCATCCAACACTGCTGCACCCAAACACCAACTACAGCCGCAACCACAACACCGTCCACAGCCGCAACATCAACATCAGCTGTAACACCATCCATAGCTATAGCATTACGTGTAGCTACAACCATAACCTCACCCCCACATACAACCATCAGGGAGTTATCTAGGCTCCTCTTCAGTCCATACAATTATTTTCCTCTTTCACCCGCCTAGTGTCATGAGCAAGCTAGTAATGGCCACCCTAAACCTACCCAACTTTACATTGGGAATTCTTGTGTGGTATCTTGATCCACCAGCTCAACCATCAATTCCCTAGGTAGTCTTAACACCCATGCATCCCATTGCAGCCAAGTCCCATCCTCCACCCGACCTGCAAAAACCAACCACCACACCCACACCCACACCGTCCCACCTAAAAAGGGCTAGGGGAAAGAATGTGAAAGCTACTGCAGAACCTCGACAAATCTTTCCTTGCGCTATCTATGAGTAACAGGGCCATCCAACTCAAAACTTCCTTGAGATCCCAATGATCCGCACACATTTGGACGCCATGGATACAAACGAAAACCTCCCCGTGGTTGAGCTTCCAAGCACGCCAACAGTAAGAAACAAGTCACTGAGAACAAACCATGCTTTCACCCTCTGCACTTTGTATGGACACTATTCTCACCATTTCTAAGAATTTCCTGAGTTCCAAATGGATTTAGTCAACCTTCGTCAACATTCCCTTGAATCTGAGATCACCCTAATCGAAGAAGTTCACCCCCCACCTCCTTCTTTAGACACCATGTCCATTTACATGATGTCCAGTTCAATTGACCCACTCATATCCACCTCCAAAAATGGTCCATCAGACATGTCTCTTCATTGCTTTCACAATGATGAGGAGATACTTGAAGCCTTGACCGCCCCAGAATACCCATGGGATGACATGCACCATTTCTCGTTCTTCCTCCATGAAGAACTTGTGTCGTAGTCTAACCAGTGTTCCATGGAAACAAAAGATTTCATTCATGGGAAATTCGATTGGTTCAAAAACTCCATCCCAGTACCAGATGCATTCCAAGAATGGAAAATGGCCAACATCTCGCCAACCATCAAAATCAACATCTCAACCAATCCTGAGGTTGTTGAAGAAATCATGCCGGAAGCATCTTGCTCCTCGGAAGAAGTCACTGCCTACATATCTCTCTTCCAAGAACTCCATGACATCTTTGCCTGGTCTTACACTGAGATGCCCATCTTGGATCCATCCATCGTGGAACACCACATTGACACATGGCTTGATGTGGCCCCCATACATCAAAAGCAACGGCCCATCCATCCTTCCAAATTAGTCGTGGTCAAAACTGAGATAGAGAAGCTACGCATAGTAGACTTCATTTACCCCATTTCCTACACGACTTATGTTTCTAATCCTATTCCTGTGAACAAAAAATAGGGTACCATCCACGTTTGCATAGAATTTCATGATCTCAATGGGACATGTCCCAAGGACAACTTCCCCACATCGTTCATCAATCAGATTATCGATGCATGCGCCTGAAATGAGGCCTTTTCCTTCATGGACGGATTTTTCGGATATAACCAAATCCAGATCTGAAAATAAGATCATTATAAGACTGCATTCACAACCCCATGGGGCACCTTCGCATATCAAGTCATGCCCTTTGGCTTGAAAAATGCTGGAGCCACCTTCCAGCGTGCCATGACATATTGTTTCCATGACCTAATTCACATCATCTTGTTCTACTTGGACGACCTTACCGCTCGATCACCAAAACAACCACAACATATAGATGACTCGTGGTAAGTCTTTTTAAGTTTCCACAAGTACAAAATTCACCTAAAGCCCCTCAAGTGCATTTTCCATGTCCCAACAGGCCATCTACTTGGGTTTATAGTATCCCACAAAGGGATAACGGTATACCCCCTCAAATTTCAAGCTATCCTTGATCTTCCTTCCCCAAAAAATTGGCACATGCTATAGAGCCTCCAAGGTAAGGCCAAATTCCTTCACCTCTTTGTACCAGAGTATGCAACAAAAGCTTACAGATTCATTCGCTTGCTCCACACAAAAATCCCCTTTGTTTGGGATCAGCAAGCACAAGAATCATTTGATGCACTCAAGCAAACCCTAGCTTCTGCACCATTAATCTCATCACTAGACTTCACTCGAGACTTCATTCTCTATGTGTTGGCCTTGGACAAAGCCATCGCTGGAGTCTTGGTCCAAGAAAATGATGCTCGCCATGAGCACATGATTTACTACATCAGTTAGAGGCTAGCAGGACCCCCACTATGACATTCACCCTAGGAGAAATTGGCCCTCATCGTCATCTTCTCGGCTCAAAATCTGAACCACTACATCATCGCAAACCACACTCATGTAGTGGCTGATTCAAACCCAATGCAGTACCTCTTAAGCCGCCACCTTCTACAAGGTCGAGCAACTAAGTGGGTAGTCGTCCTCCAAGAATTCGACTTAGAGTTCATTTCCCCGAAAAGCACAAAGGCACTGGCACTGGCCACACTCATGACCGATCTACCCCCATTAACCGAGTCATCACCCCCCAAGGATTATCTCCTTGATGATTTCCTATTCTTGATATCCACATACAACCCATGATATGGAGACATCCTTCTTTATTTATGAACACAGAAGTTCACAGTGCACTTAAACCGTGATGATAGGTGACGTATCCGACATCAATCCATTCACCACTTATTTATTGGAGATGTTCTATATCATCGAGGCATTGATACCATCCTATGTCGTTGCCTCACCCGTGACGAGGCCAAGACCATCCTCAACGACTGTCATAGTGGAGCCTGCGGTGGCCACCTTTCAGGCCTGGAAACTGCCCAGAAGATTCTATGCTCCAGCTATTTCTAGCCTTCCATCTTCATTGATTGCATAGAGGAAGTCAAGCATTGTCGCAGCTGCCAGCTTTTTCCCCCAAAGGCAATAACCCCCCCTGCATCATTACACCCCATAGTCACATTCAAACCCTTCTGAAAGTGGGCAATTGACTTCATGACAATCAACCCTATCTCGGCTAATGGTCATAAATACATAATTATGGCCATCGATTACTTCACTAAGTGGGCCGAGGCCATGCCCACATTTGATTGCAAAAGTGAAACAACAGCGCGCTTCTTCTTCAAACTTGTTATTTCAAGATTTGGTGTTCCTAAACAATTAGTCTTAGACCATGGAGCACACTTTCAAGACATCGTATGGCTGAATTGTCAACTATGTTGAAATTTGAACACCAATACTCATCTTCCTACTACCCCCAAGGCAACAACCAAGTTGAATAAGTCAACAAAATCATCAAAACAATGCTCCAAAGGATGCTGGGAAACCATAAAACCAACTGGCATCACATTCTATTCTCTTCCCTATGGGTTTATCACACATCCACAAAAACCACAACTGGTTTTACTCTTTTCAACCTAGTACATGGCGTTGAATCAGTACTCCCTATAGAATTCCAAATCCCATCCCTCTGCCTCGCAGTAGAACTCCTCCTTGATACTTTTCCTTTAGAAGAATGACTCCTCCAACTCAAGAAAACCATAGAAGACCATCGAGCTTCCCTCCAAGCCATTGAAGTAGAAAAAACACGATCAAATTCCCACTATGACTCCCATGTCCACCCTCACACCTTCAGCGAAGGTGATATGGTTCTAGTCTATGACCAACCCAATGATAAGTTAGGCAAAGGAAAGTTTGATTCAATGTGGTATGTCCCATACGTCATCCACCATTGCCTTGGAAAAGGGGCATACACCCTTATTGACTCTGATGGACAACTCTTGGAGAATCCCTGCAACGGGATCTACCTCAATAGATTTTATGCTTAACATCACCAATGAGTCATTTCATTTTCTTTTCTTGTTTTTCAACTTTTTTTAGCACAAATTAAGGGCAACACCATCAGCTGCTTATCCAAATTCACCCGAAACCGGTTCAAGACACCTCTCATACCTCCAGGCTCCAATTTCCATTTCTTTATGAGACCATCATCTCATGTTTAACAAATAAATTTCAGGACCGCTTCCTGGAAGTTACCTCAATTTACGAGCCACAGCATGGTGATACAAGTGTCTATGGACCTATACTTGTATCACACTTTCCTACTCATGTAGGTTTTTAGGCCACCACCTGTTAAGGAACATCATTTTTATTTTTTGTAACATATAGCTGTCTACTTCATCCACTGCACATTATGTGGATCTATGGATCATTGTATAGAAAATGAATTATTTCTCTTGCATGTATTTGGCATATAATTTCCCACAGACTTGCACTCACATAACATGTAGTCAAGTTCGTCCATCGCAACTCACACATAACTCTCCTGACCTCTGTTCAAGAGCCACCTTAGTTTGCGTGCCTCTACCGCACCGACTCGTGTACCTCTGCTGCAATCTATCTCGTCCATGTATTGGTATGTTTCAGAGCCATCTGCTCCGTCCATATTGCATGGTTGACATTTGGACCACTGTCCACTATCCCAACATGGGGCATCACCTGTGCCACCATAATTGGTTGACCAAACTAGATTTTCCTTTAAGCTCTTTTTTGACTCCTAAAAGAATGAAAAGATTGCCGAGTGCAGCTGCTTCCTTTCGTGCTTGTTAAAGGATAGGAAAGGGCATCTACATCATCTCATTTACCTCCTTTTGCAGACCATGTAGACCATCAAATGAAAAGGACCACCTTATCATATTCAAGCCAAGACCATTCCCCTTTGCATACTTTTATGCTTTCTCAGGCAGAGGGACCGAACTTTACGAAAAATCTCACCACGGGTTGTTGTTAAGCTCTTTTCCAACCTTCTCAGCAAGAAAATATTTCTGAGCAAACTTGGTTTTGTTCATGCTCGTAAAAGTATCTGAATGACCGTCTAGTCAGTATAGGTTTAACCTTTTTTGTCCTGATTGGACTAGCAATGGAAAATAAGTCTCTCATCCCCTACAGGATGAGCGATCTCTCCTATGTATAATTTTATCCCTTTTTAGGCACAGGAGACTAACAAAGAAAAAGAGCCCCCACTGGATTCTTCTTCATGCTTTCAAACTCTCTAAAATTAAAATCACCATCGAGCATTTACTTTCTCGGGCTCACCAAAAATCCATGAGATTGTACCACAACGGTGTCTCTAGACACCACCCCAGAGAAAAGAGTTTGGCAGCATTCCCACTTTGGGTCTCCTTTGTTCAAAGTACTCTACAATGTGTCTTCCTTGGATCCCATCAATATCAGAATTGTCTACCTTCCCCAAGTATTCCCCATCTGCAGTGACATTCCCGATATTATAGATATGATCCCATTCCCATGAGTTAGTTTCATGTGCTTCCTAGTTTTCCCTACCATCATACTCTAAACAAAGGAAGCTTGAGTCTACTACACTCCCCCTGCCCTTGTTCAAATATTTCCCTCCCCTCCCATTCAGTGAGTCAGTACACATATTGTCTCACATCTTTTTTGTTATCTCCCTCGCGCTTCTGGTCAAGGAAACACCATTACCTTGACCTGGGGCAGGTCTCCCTCTGTTGACGATAAAACACATATTCCAGAGGATAGAACAAGAGGTCCCTGTATCTTGGTTTCATTAACCTTATTTATGAGTTCCTTGGACCACTTGAGAGGAGCCCTTAGTGCCTCTTGGGATGGTTGTTTCTCACGTGCTCGACTCCAACTACATCATCGCACCATTGAGATTCGTACAGTGTATTTGTCTGTGCAGTATTTGGTCGAATACCTTGGATGTCACCTGACTCTAGCACATTGATGAGTCTATTTGAGGGACCTAAACATGTTTATGTCTGTTGTGATTTTTGGGTTGTGTTGGAGACAGTGTTTAGAAGCCCCAGCAGCGCTTCTATATAGATTTATGATTGATGCAACATACTTGTACCACAAAGACTCTAACTTTCAATCAGTGAGTCGATACAGCTATGTACCATTTTAGATCCAGTAGGCCATCAGCCATGAATATATAGCATTCCATGAGAATTCCATAGGTCCAATGAAGAAGTTCTTCAGATCACTATTGTATTCAGCCTCTAATCGAGGCAACCATTATTGTATCATTAGTTGTATATGATCGACTCTTGTATTATAGAGCATAGATCACATTATTATTTTGACATTATTATGGGCATGGGGATGCCTGCCTTGTCCATATACATGTCACACATTATTTGTATCTCACCCATTGATGGGAACCATATTAATACAAAAACCAAAATCCACCATGCCCTAGCCCCGGAAGCACCACCTCTCCGCAGCAAATCCTATGATGTCCATCGGCCATACAATGAGCTCCTTCCCTCACACATCAAGGGGCAATATGTTAACCCAAAAAAACCCTCACTCATCTCTACATGGCCTAAACCACCATGGGACACCCATGCACGACCCTCATTTCACCCCATTGGACCCCCACACCCTCAAAAAGGCTTAAGAATGAGAAAAAAGGCTTTAAAACCCCAAAAAAGAGCCTAAAGAGTTCTCCTAGGGGCTAAAGCCTCCAAAAAGGGGCTAAAACCCCTCAAAGGGGATAAAACCCCAAAAGAAGATAAAGATAGGGTGAAAGGGGCTAAAATCCCCAAAAAGGGGCTAAAGCCCCAACCAGGGGCTTAAAACCCTAAAAATCCCCAAAAATGCTATAAATAGAGGGGTTGGGGTCATTCTTAGAACAATTCTCCCTTCCATACTATTGTGCTACCTGAGTGGATGCCTTGAGACCCTTTGTCTCTCAAACCACCCACACTTTCTCTCCTCCATCTTACATTGAGCCATAGCTCCCCCCATCCAAGAGAGGTGCTTCTCCAAGGTAGGGCATGCTGGCCCATTCCATCAAAGAGAAGGTATAGCTTGTTGTTTATGTATTTTCTTTGGTAGTTTGCTTATTTTTTTCTTAACCCATATTTGTTTGCAGGTTTGTTTCTCACATGTTTTTGCAGGTATTTTGGTTCTAACATTTGTTAGTAGGTAGTTGGAGCTAAACCTTGACAGTGTTTGCAGAGGGGTTTCCATCCATTTCTTTAATTTCAGTTAAGCTTAGTTTTCAATCTGTTTTTCTTGTATTTCACCACCAGGGACCTACCCTTCCATCCTATAGATAGAAGGTAGCCATTCCTGCCCTGTATCAAGGGAGAAATCCCCGCTATAGTGGACACCTATTTCTTCCATCGGGGGTTCCCCCAGAGCATTGGGATTGGGTTGGGGAAGGGTTGTAGTTTCCACCAATCCTTGGACTAGTAATGGGTTTTAAAACACCATAGGAGGAGGTCCTAGTGGTGCCGGGTTGGGTTGGGTTTGGTCTATTGTATTGGTGGCATGTGTTAGAATAATCAACCCATAGTATTTACCCACTTAGACATTATTTCATTTATTTTGTCTTATTTGCCTAGTACATGAGTCCCACCATGTGCAAGTTGCTAATTGCCTATCCATAGAGGTCAAACTTGCCATCTTTGACTCATGTAGCACCCTTGAGATCTTTAGGAATCAAATCTGCTTTATTCCTGGCCTCA
>LPNX010889657.1:93986-116694 GCA_001517045.1 Pseudotsuga menziesii | reverse complement strand
AATTGCCTCTTGGTACATTTTAAGTTAATGTGAGATATGAGTTGATTAAAATTAGGCGAAGGGGTGGACTCCAGATATACCCGAGAGTACTTGGAGTATGTCAAAAACTAAACCTTCACGGTTGCCCGCAAGGAATATGTGGGCTGAATGGAGTCTCTGGGGCTATTGTTCATAACGCACCCATTAGGGTGTGATAGATATCGGTGCCCCAAGGTCACTTTTCCGAAGTTACCACTTCTTTTGGGTATTTTTCCATCGTAATGGTTTGATCTAGGTGTTGGATTTTGACCTAATGGTTTGTCAATTTGGGAGAGTGAATCCTAATTATACTAGTCACTCAAGTGATTTTGATACAGGTTGAATGATTGGATGAATTGCATCCAAGTGCAGATCATACACACCGGAGTCTTGTCAATTTTTTTAAATTTTGAGATGGATGTTCTTGATAAAAAGAAAACCCTCCAGGAACCTCTTTCAGTCCAAGTGGACCTCAATCGGGGAATCAAGGAGGGGTTTATTTTATTATGGTTACTGAAACAAATTATGATATCAAATGAAACATAAAAATATAATCAAACCACAATTTTTTAATTAGACTACCACGAACCTTTCTTCACCTTTCGGCTCAAAAGGAGGCTCGTGGGGTAAGTATTAAAGTTAATTTGAAATCAATAGAAATGGAATATGGAATTGATTTTAAATCAAAGTATACTACCCTATATATTAGTACTATGCTAGATTTAAAAATATGAACGGAAAGAAAAAAATGACACGGACGCAAATCCCCCCAGGGGGGATGGGGAATGGGCTCGAAAGAGCCTATTCAAAATTATTTTTTATTACCAATGGTTAAAATATCATAAAAATCATTTTATGCCTCTTTATTCTTATACAAAATAAAACCAAGAGCTTACAAAGTGCAAAAATTAAAGATTTCAGTCAAAAAGGGAGACCCCTAGGGGGATTCAAATGGTCCAAAAGTCACTTTCAAATAGAAGCTCCTCCTATTTTCTGTTATACCTGATAAAAAACAGAAATATTATTAGACTGAAATATTCCCAAAAGCACTCTGAAAGTACCTTTGGGTCAGCTTACTTTTAACCAAAAAAAAGCTAAGTTAAAGCTAGTTAAAAAAGGTAAAAAGGGAACCGAGGAAAGAAAGATTTCCTTGGGATATTGGATTGAATTTTAGGCAGCCAATATGATGTGCACTGATTTCTAGGTTTATATTTTATAACAGAAAACAAAAATCTAATGCATGCAAGCTACAAATTCTCTTTAAAATTCCATGCAAAAAGGACGATTTCCCTAAAGCTAGATCTAGAATGCTTATGAAACCTTTTAAGAACAAGATCTAGATTATGGGCTTTGAGAATATAGATATATGTTAAATTTACTTTAAGATAATAGATCTAAACAATATCAAAGCTGTGAAAAAAGTAACCAGGTAAAAGAATTTATTTTGGAGGAAGAGGAGGAGAGAAATGATGGTAGCCTTGAAGATCCACCGTGGAACTTTCAGGTGGAATGTCAAGGGAATATGCCTTTGGAAGGTTTTGGAGAGAGTGAAGAAGAAAAATATATCAGCATCCTCTCCAATCCAGGAACCTGCAGCTCAGGTGAAATAATAAAAGCTTGCCGAAATACTTTGAGATCCGATTAGTACATACACAGAGATTCAGAATAACATGCATTTAAAATTATAAAACATGCTGAATCTAGATCTCAAAACATGCATCAAAGGAAATAGATGACCAATAAACTTATTGAAAATCACCTTTCCTATCAAGATTCTAATAAGCTTATTAACAATCTTAGCAATGAATCCACAACCAATCAGCAAATTATGAACATAGATATAGGTTACCTAAGTAAAAGATGCCAATGATCATCCACACATATAATGGCATAACACCGTATTTCCTCCAAAGATTCTCTTTATTTAAAATGAACAATAACAATAGTACAATAGCAGGGGCACCTCAATCTCAGTTCTAAATAGCTTGGAAGAGGAGGCTTATGCTTTGATTTATACAAAAAATAGGAGATCCAGCCCAGGGGGGCCACAAATCCCAAGGAGACATCAAATCAGCTGATGGAGAGTCAATCATTGTAGATCTGAAGCTGAACTGAGCCTACTTGTCAACCGGGGGGTTGATTGAGCTGACACATCAACCCATAAGCTGACACATCAGTCCACAGAGCATCCAAGAGAGTCCACACATGTGGAGGAGAGAGAGAGGGTGCAATTCCCCATAAAGACTATTGAAGATCAACTCTAGATCTGATTTGATCACCTCCTTCAGTCAAGGATTTGTCAGATCCAGTTAACCTGGTTCAGATCTGACTGATTTCAATCAAATCGGCTAAGAATCCACTGATCTATGATTTTGGATTTGCTCCATTATTCATCAATTTATTAATTAAAATAATCAATAAAATATTTTTTGGGGCTTTCTGACGTCAGTGATGGAAAATCACTCAAAACTAGGGAATAGTGGGTCCATGGGTTTACATGGTGCTCTTAGCTTGAAAATGAGCACCTACATGACTCAAATTGATTATTTGGCCCACTTTTATTACAAAATCAATTTATCCAATTAAACTAATAAAAAATAGCCTAAGTTTTGGAAAAATTAAAATTTAATAAAAAAACACTGAAAAAACTAAAAAATTGAAAAATTGAAAAAAACTAGGGGGACTTAGACATGTTCATATGTCTCGACCATGATGTCTAGCATGTTTATACATTGACACAAAGAGTCTAATAACCTCAATAGGCCTAAATTCTAAGCCGACCACCCCAACTTTGGAGGTATGGAGTGAAAAAATTAGAAATTATCAGTCGTTTATTCAACAACCAATAATAACCAAGGGAAAAAACACCCTGGGCTGATCAGATTGACAAATAAATTCTAAGAGACCGAGTCTTTTATAGACACTATCATGCTAGAAAATTTATTAAAATTCCCCCATGGGGTATGAACATGTGATATAGTATAACAAGCACTTCCCAAAAGTACTTCCAAAGGTCTTTTGAAGTCCAAACAAGTTATCCTTGTCTAGTTCACCAGGTTCACTTGATAAAAAACCACTAAGTACAACTTAGGTGGTAACATTCTGGCTCCAAATTTGGGACGTGTGCTCGATATGGTCTTTAAGGCAAGGAGAGAATACGAGAACACCAGAATATCTAGTTTATATACCCTGTAAAAACATCTCAACTTAACAAGAAAAACCTTAGTAGCACAAGTTTTATAAAAAACCAAATGAACCATTAAGCTAATTTATTTAAACAAAATAAATGTAACTAACTAAAAGAAGCAAAGTTTTATTATAGGTAAGTAAAAAATATAAATGTAGAAAGTAAATGCTCTCTTTCAAGGAGCTTATTTTCCTACTCTAAGCATGATATAAAAAGGGTCAAGTGTAATCAGAAATCCAATGTAACCACCTAAGCATTTTATTAACATAAAAAAAAAATTCCTTGTCTTTGGTTACCAGACAAAGTAAGGATACCTTAGTCAGAAATTGCAAACCTGCGTGATGATTCAGAATGGACGGGATGGATGGGAGATCATAGGCATGAATAATTTCATAAAAAATATTCCCCAACTTGTATGTGCTCATGCAGGTTGCTTCTATCCATGACTGGATAGGATTGATATACCAATCAGAATGATGAGGTATACTGACTACATCATCATATTGATCACCGGGGCTTATTAAATGATAACTTGTTGCATAATCCCTAAGAAGCTCCAAATCATAAGGAACCTCTATATGTGAAAAAGATGGCGGAGACTGATAATCCACTGACTGCATCACATCTGACTTTTCACAATATTGTTTCTCAATGTCTTCATTACTAATACCCTTGTGCGGCTCTGCATGATATGACTCAGAATGATCACGTGAAAATTCTGAATGCTCCTCTTCCATACTAAGGTTTTCCCAGGCATCTAGATCTGTGCTCCCCTCTATGGATGTATCGTAGATTGGACTTCCACAATTTTTTGAATAGACACTCCCATTGTTTGACATATCATGGATGGGATTATCCATAATATTTTCACAAGTTGGATTATCTATGAAATTCCAATAGTCATCACTCCCATCCATGTCATATTTGGGGGACTCTTCATCCATGGCATCATGCTCCTGGCTATCCATGGCTTCCTTGTATTCATAAAAATCTTCTTCAGATAAAATGTTACAAGGCAATAAACCTTCCAAACCTTCATCAATATGTGGAGAACAAGGTCTAGTGTCACCGCACACCATACTGATCTTATTATAGGTTTCTTTATAGGCTTCTGTTATGATATCATGAAGAGGATATTCAATATCATCTTCAATCAAGGAAATTTTTTGGACATATTCAATGGGACCACATGGGATGTGTTGCTCAGTGGGTTTCTCTAGAGGGATTTCTAGAAAAATATCAGCATTGCAACACACTTGAGAATACCTCAAATCTTCAATGTTTTCAGCTATGGTGACATGAGGAGAGTCTTCAACAATGTGTTCCATCATGGGCTCCTCCTGAAGCTCTTCAATAGGATCATCTTGGATTTTCCCTTCCTCAAAATCTTGCTGTGTATTGGGAGATACCTCATATTCTTTAAGAAGATGCTTAATTCTTTCCTTTCTTAAATAACTACTAGGATGCTTTTTGATGGGAGTATCATGAACCTCCTCTTCACTTAAATGTTCAAGAAGTGATTCCAAGTCTTCAATACTTTGTATCATTGAAAAAAGGTCCATCATATGTTTCCGTGTGATACTCTCTCCCAGATAGGTAGAAGGTACAGATCTTTTCAAGGAACTTTTTTAAACCATTCATACTACCCCTACCATCATGCCACTGCTCTAAAAACATCCAAAGGAAGCTTGGAAAATAAGTTATACAATTATTAGGAAGGCCTTGATAGAACCAAAAATAGGCCTCACCCCAAAAATTACCAGCAAACATTTCCATCATATTGTCTTCATGAAGAATATTGAAGTCAGCCATCAACTGAAGGAAAGATTTGACATGCCAAATGGCCGAATCACCATAATTTCCATGAAAAACTAGAAACCATTTATATGCATCCCCCACACCATTATAAGAGTTAGGAAAACCCAGGATGTTTGAGAAATCGATAGGCTGAAAAATTCCAGTTATCTGGGCACCATATTTCTCCTTTAATTCATCCATATCAAAATAAATAGTATTCATTTGATATAACCATTAAACCTTGTACTGAAAAGGTGAAGTTGTCAAGTGATGAGATTTAAAGGTTTTAACATGTCGCATGGGCTCATCTACACATAACAAAACTTCACAAGTTTATGAGATAACAGGGTTTTATCCCTTCAATGGAGTCACCATGTGAAAAATAAAAATAAGCATTTAGAAATCTTTTCACAAAAATTATTTTTTTCTTTTCTTTGTAAAAATAAAAATTGGAAAAAGGTTAGTGGAGTTGCTAGATGAAAATTAAAGATATACTCTAAGCATTCATCAAACAAAGGAAAAAAAGGAAGAAAACAAAAGTCGTACTCGGGAATAAAAATATTTATCCCTGGCAACAGCGCCAAAAAGTGTTGCTTCCTTTCACACACCTAGGTCATGTGGCCAAAATATTCAAGCCACTCGGTGTGTCCTTGGGGGAAAGTCTTGAGTCAAGGCTGTCACCTTGTTCTTGACTCCTCCATTTAGGCTCAACTCCTAATGAAGCTAATGGGGGTAGACCCTATTAAGTTACTAAGGATAATTACTTAGTATGGTGATGTTAAACTGAATGAATTACTTAGGAGTTTGAAAATTAACCATAAACAACCATAGATAACAAGATACAAAATGAGCGCATGAAAGCACAATGCTGAGACACAATATATATATATATATATATATAGCAAGAAAATAACCAATGCCTTAAAATGGAGTCAAAATAAAATCAATGTACTTGCATGTGCTTGGAGTGAATGTTTTGCAATTGCCTCTTGGTACGTTTTAAGTTAATGTGAGATATGAGTTGATTAAAATTAGGCGGAGCGGTGGACTCCAGATATACCCGAGAGTACTTGGAGTATGTCCAAAACTAAACCTTCACGACTACTCACAAGGAATATGTGGGCTGAATGGAGTCTCTGGGGCTATTGTTCATAACGTACCGTTAGGGTGTGACAGAGATCGGTGCCCCGAGGTCACTTTTCAGAAGTTTCTGCTTCCTTTGGGTATTTTGCCACTGTAATGGTTTGATCTAGGTGTTGGATTTTCACCTGATGGTTTCTCAATTTGGGAGAGTGAATCCTAATTATACTAGTCACTCAAGTGCTCTTGATACAGCTTGACTGATCAGATGAACTGCAGCCAATTGTAGAGCATACACACAGGATTCTTGTCAATTTTAGTAAATTTTGAGATGGATGTTCTTGTTAGAAAGAAAACCCTCTAGGAACTTCTTTCAGTCCAAGTGGACCTCAATCGGGGAATCAAGGAGGGGTTGATTTTATTATGGTTACTGAAAAAAATGATGATAGAAAATGAAACATAAAAATATAAGCAAACCACAATTTTTTAATTAGACTACCACGAATCTTTCTTCACCTTTCGGCTCAAAAGGAGGCTCGTGGGGTAAGTATTAAAATTACTTTGAAATAAATATAAATGGAATATGGGATTTATTTTAAATCAAAGTATACTACCCTGCATATTAGTACTACGATATATTGAAAAAGATGAACGAAAAGCAAAAAATGACACGGACGCAAATCCCCCCAGGGGGAATGGGGAATGGGCTCGAAAGAGCCTATTCAAAATTATTTTTTATTACCAGTGGTTAAAATATCATAAAAATGATGTGATTACTCTTAATTATTATATATAATGAAACCAAGAGCTTACAAAGTGCAAAAATTAAAGATTTCAGTCAAAAAGGGAGACCCCTGGGGGGATTCAGACGGCCCAAAAGTCACTTTTGAACAGAAGATCCTCCTATTTTATGTTATACCTGATAAAAAATATAAATCTTATTAGACTTAAATATTCCCAAAATCACTCTAAAAGTACCTTTGGGTCAGCTTACTTTTAACCAAAAAAAAGCTAAGTTAAAGCTAGTTAAAAAAGGTAAAAAGGGAACCAAGGAAAGCAAGATTTCCTTGGGATCTTGGATTGAATTTTAGGCAGCCAATATGATGTGCACTGATTTCTAGTTTTATATTTTATAACAAAAAAATAGAAATCTAATGCATGCAAGCTACAAAATCTCTTTAAAATTCCATGCAAAAAGGACGATTTCCCTAAAGCTAGATCTAGAATGCTTATGAAACCTTTTAAGAACAAGATCTAGATTATGGGCTTTGAGAAGATAGATCTATGTTAAATTTACTTTAAGATAATAGATCTAAACAATATCAAAGCTGTGAACAAAGTAACCAGGTAAAAGAATTTATTTTGAAGGAGGAAGAGGAGGAGAGAAATGTTGGTAGCCTTGAAGATCCATCGTGGAGCTTTCAGGTGGAATGTAGAGGGACTATGCCTTTGGAAGGTTTTGGAGAGAGTGAAGAAGCAAACTATATCAGCATCGTCTCCAATCCAGGAACATGCAACTTAGCTGAAATAAAAAAAACTTGCTGAAATACTTGTGAAATCCGATTAGTACATACACAGAGATTCAGAATAACATGCATATAAACTTATAAATCATGCTGAATCTAGATCTCGAAACATGCATCAAAGGAAAGAGATGGCCAGTAAAATTATTGAAACGAGCCTTTCCTATCAAGATTATAATAAGATTATTATCAATCTTAGCAATGAATCCACAAGCAATCAACAAATTATGAACACAGATATAGGTTACCTCAGTAAAAATGGCAATGATCATCCACACATACAATGGCATAACACCGTCTTGCCTCTAAAGCTTCTCTTTATTTCAAATGAACAATAATAATAGTACAATAGCAACAACACCTCAATCCCAGTTCTAACTAGCTTGGAAGAGGAGGCTTATGCTTTGATTTATACAAAAAATAGGAGATCCAGCCCAGGGGGGCGCAAATCCCAAGGAGATAGATCAAATCAGTTGATGGAGAGTCAATCAATGCAGATCTAAAGCTGAACTAAGCCTACTTGTCAACTGGGGGGCTTATTGAGCTAACACATCAACCCATAATCCGACACATCAGTCCACAGAGCATCCAGGAGAGCCCACACATATGGAGGAGAGAGAGAGGATGCAATTCCCCATAAAGACTGCTGAAGATCAACTCTGGATCTGATTTGATCACCTCCTTCAGTCAAGGATTTGTCAGATCCAGTCAATCTGGTTCAGATCTGATTGATTTCAATAAAATTGGCTGTGAATCCACTGATCTATGATTTTGGATTTGCTCCATTATTCATCAATTTATTAATTAAAATAATCAATAAATGATTTTTTGGGGCTTTTTGACCTAAGTGATGGAAAATCACTCAAAACTAGGAAATAGTGGGTCCATGGGTTTACATGGTGCTCTTAGATTGAAAATGAGCACCTACATGACTGAAATTGATTATTTGTCCCACTTTTATTACAAAATCAATTTTTCCAATTAAACTATTAAAAAATAGCCTAAGTTTTGGAAAATTTAAAATTTAATAAAAAACACTGAAAAAACTAAAAAATTGAAAAATTGAAAAAAACTAGGGGGACTTAGACATGTTCATATGACTCAACCATGATGTATAGCATGTTTATACATTGACACATAGACTCTAATAACCTCAATAGGCCTAAATGTCAAGCCGACCACCCCAAATTTGGAGGTATGGAGTGAAAAACTCAGAAATTATCAGTCGTTTATTCAACAACCAATAATAACCAAGGGAAAAAACACCTTGGGCTGATCGGATTGACAAATAAATTCTAAGGGACCAATTATTTTACAGACACTATCATGCTAGAACATTTATTACAATTCCACCATGGGGTATGAACATGTGATATAGTACAACTAGCACTTCCCAGAAGTACTTCCAAAGGTCTTCTGAAGTCCGAACAAGTTATCCTTGTCCGGTCTTCTGAAGTCTGAACAAGTTATGAATTGAATGAATGATTTGCTTCTGCTATATATATCATGTACATTCCATTATTCATTTTTTTATACTTATGAATGTTTTATTTGAAGGCAATTTTTATATTATGTTCATGGGGCTTAGATTGCTCGGGTTGATAGATGTCGATCGTGTCCTCTCCGCCGAGTAAGGGTTGGGGATGTGACAATCCACAGGTTCCAAGCCCATGCTTTGATACCACTATAATGTCCCTTTTTGGAAATTTTATTAAAGTGACCAATTTTTCATTTTTTCCCTATTTTGATACTGCTGGAAGAATGCTTCAATATCTATGGTTGTAATTTCTTCTTTCGTTGATCGGGGAGGAAGGAAAGTAGGCATAGTGGGTCTATTGTGAAGCCAAGACATGTCTGCAAATTTTCATTCAATTTATGGTCTTAATTCATAGGTTCCAATACCATGATCTGATACCACTGTAATGTCCATTCTTGGAAATTTTATTAAAATTACCACTTTTTCACTTTTTCCCTATTTCGACCTTTGACTAGTTTTGATGTCTAGGTCTCCAAATTGGCCCAAATGCTACCAAATATTCTGAGAAGGTATATGAATGATATTAAGAATTGAATATTATGTTCATGGATTATTTATTACCCTCCAAAAACTTCCTCGATCTAGTTTAATATTCTAGACAAGGTGGGAGTTTTTACTTGCAAATTGGGGTTCCAATTCCCCCTAGGTAAATGTTGGAAACGGCTTCTCAAATTATCCCAAAACCAATAGAATTTATGAACAGAGGAAAAGGATGTTTAAATTAATTATTTAAGGTCTCATATGCATCATTATTAATTTTATACAGGCTGTTATGACCCTCTCCCAAACAACTACAAAATTACTAATTCAACCCTTGGGGAAATGACACCAAATTTTCTCCAAATGCAATTAAACTGAGTAAAATGACCTA
This sequence comes from Pseudotsuga menziesii, assembly GCA_001517045.1. Taxonomy (NCBI): domain Eukaryota; kingdom Viridiplantae; phylum Streptophyta; class Pinopsida; order Pinales; family Pinaceae; genus Pseudotsuga; species Pseudotsuga menziesii. The sequence continues at coordinate 106,681 of LPNX010889657.1, read as the reverse complement.
AAATTATTAATTTCTGAACATTAAATTTTTAGTTATAATAAATTACATTCCATTCATCATAAATATATCAGAGATACATTCTTCCATTCGAAATAATCAGCATTACCATGGCATAAATCAATATAGTGGGGAAATGGTCATTGTTTGCTCATTAATAGTCACTTTTACATACAACCCTTTGATATTTAGAGATTATACTTTATTATAATTAATAAAATAAAATATTAATATTATTACAATCATAAATGGACCATGATCATCTCGAAATCCTCAGCATTCAATGGGCATACATCAATATAGTGGGGAAATGGTCATTGTTTGCTCATTAATAATCATTTTTACATACAACCATTTGATATTTCGACCTGATAATTTATGAAGATGAATAAAATAGTATATTAATATTAATACAATAATGAATGGACCATGATAATCTTTCCTAAAGAGTACAATAGCTCACCCAAAGTGCAATCCCTCCATGAACAAGAATATGCAATAAAAAATGGAAATGGTTGAGAGAATGGGCTGCACTAGAAGAAACCACAAGATTCCCTGTATATTACAACTACAAATAAAAAATCCATTAAGTATCCATGAAATACCTAAATGGCCTTGTTACCACCTAAGTTGTACTTAGTGGTTTTTTATCAAGTGAGCCTGGTACTTAATAAAAAACCACTAAGTACAACTTAGGTGGTAACAAGGCCATTTAGGTATTCCATGGATACTTAATGGAGTTTTTATTTACAATTGTAATATACAAAGAAGCTTGTGGTTTCTTCTAGTGCAGCCCATTCTCTCAACCATTTCCATTTTTTATTGCATATTCTTGCTCATGGAGGGATTGCGCTTTAGGTGATCTATTGTACTCTTTAGGAAAGATTATCATGGTCCATTCATGATTGTATTAAGATTAATATACTATTTTATTCATCTTTGGAAATTATCAGGTCGAAATATCAAATGGTTGTATGTAAAAATGATTATTAATGAGCAAACAATGACCATTTCCCCACTATATTGATGTATGCCCATTGAATGCTAAGGATTTCGAGATTATCATGGTCCATTTATGATTGTAATAATATTAATATTTTATTTTATTCATTCTAATAAAGTATAATGTCTAAATATTAAAGGGTTGTATGTAAAAGTGACTATTAATGAGCAAACAATGACCATTTCCCCACTATATTGATTTATGCCATGGTAATGCTGATTATTTCAAATGGAAGAATGTATCTATGATATATTTATGATGAATGGAATGTAATTTATGATAATTAAAAATTTAATGTTCAGCACCTAATAATCTTAGGTCATTTTACTCGTTTAATTGCATTTGGAGAAAATTTGGTGTCATTTCCCCAAGGGTCGAATTAATAATTTTGTAGTTGTTTGGGAGAGGGTCATAAAATCCTGTATAAAATTAATAATGATGCATATGAGACCTTAAAAATTTCCATTAAACATCCTCTTCCTCTGTTCATAAATTCTAGTGGTTTTGGGATAATTTAAGAAGCCATTTCCAACATTTACCTAGGGGGAATTGGAACCCCAATTTGCAAGTAAAAACTCCCACCTTGTCCAGAATATTAAACCATATAGAGGAAGTTTTTGGAGGGTAATAAATAATCCATGAACATAATATTCAAGTCTTAATATCATTCATATACCTTCTTAGAATATTTGGTAGCATTTGGGCCAATTTGGAGACCTAGACATCAAAACTAGTCAAAGGTCGAAATAGGGAAAAAGTGAAAAAATGGTCATTTTAATAAAATTTCCAAGAATGGACATTACAGTGGTATCAGAGCATGGTATTGGAACCTATGAATTAATACCATAAATTGAATAAAAACTTGCAGACATGTCTTGGCTTCACAATAGACCCACTATGCCTACTTTCTTTCCTCCCGAATCAACAAAAGAAGAAATTACAACCATACATATTGAAGCATGCTTCCAGCAGTATCAAAATAGGGAAAATTGAAAAATTGGTCATTTTAATAAAATTTCCAAAAAGGTACATTACAGTGGTATCAGAGCATGGGCTTGGAACCTGTGCATTGTCACATCCCCAACCCTTACTCGATGGAGAGGACATGACCGACATCTATCAACCCGGGCAATCTAAGCCCCATGAACATAATATAAAAATTGCTTTGAAATAAAACATTCATAAGTATAAACAAATGCATAATGGAATGTACATGATATATATAGCAGAAGCAAATCATTCATTCAATTCAGCACATTCATGCATTCAACATGTTCATGATAATTTCATAATAATTCATAAGCAAATACAGTTGCAGAACATAAATAAACAATAATACTTATCTTTGGAAAAGCTTGTCCTGCAACCAGCTATGTTTCTGCAACGTTCAACCCAGCCATAGGCCAATGTTCTCTTTAATCTCTTCACAACACTGCCACCCCTGAGCCGGGCATGATATTTCCCAAGGAATAAGGAACACTAGCAGAATTCACCCATATCCAAAGATACAATTAAAATTCAGTCAAGCCAACACAGTTGGGTTTATCAGACTTACACAGGAAGTGTTTTACAGTTAGCCAAATTCATATGAGACACAACAAAGCCAATAGATGGGTTTATCAGGATACCAACCAAGGCATCCTTCCAGTTGGGTTTATCAGGCTGTCAAGGAGGTGGAAATACTGATTGCTAAGCTAGTGAGCTCAATCCAAGAGCTATGAACACCCACACTTGATCTAGCATAATTTATAAACAATTACACAACCAACACAAGGAAGCATTCCCTTCTTTGCTACATAGTCCCTCAGGCCATGCAAAGAAGAAATCTAACCTTCTAGATTGGTCTGTGAGGTTCTTTCACACACTAGGTTTATCAAGTAAGTCTAGACTCTTTTTCAATTCCTTCAATCAATTCAAATTCCAAACCTGGATGCACACATAGTAATATTAGTCTTGGTATTTACCAAAACGTAGCCGATGCCAAGGATTACATACACAGACAAAAATTTATGAATTTATGAACATTGCCAGTGCCAGACCTACTGCTGCAAAAATACAAAAAATGAAAATGTTGCTGGTCTTTCAAATCAAAGATACAAAATAGGATTTAGGACAATCGTCTTCAGGAAAACAACTAGCAGACAGGGAAAAATGTGAGAGACCACAATCCACATGTTACCACCTTTCACACACCTGGGTCATGTGGCAGAAATCTTCAAGCCACTCGGTGTGTCTTCGAGGGCAAGTCTCGAGTCAAGGTTGTGACCTTGTTCTTGACTCCTCTGTTTAGGCTCAACTCCTAACGAAGCCAAGGGGGGTAGACCCTATTAAGTTACTAAGGATAATTGCTTAGTGTTTTCATGTTAAATTGAATGAGTTGCTTAGGAGTTTGTAATTTAACTATAGATAATCCAAATATAGCAAGATATAAAAGATGAACACACAAAAGCACAATGCTGAGACACAATATTTATAAAGCAAGAAAATAACCAGTGCCTTAGAATGGAGTCAAAAATATAAACACCATACTTGCATGTGCTTGGAGTGATTGTTTTGCGATTTCCTCTTGGTATGTTTTAAGTTAAATTTGAAGTGTGAGTTGATTAAAATTAGGCTAAGGGGGGTCTCCAGATATACCCGAGAGTACTTGGAGTATGTCCAAAACTAAACCTTCATGGCTACCCGCAAGGAATATGTGGGCTGAAATGGAGTCTCTGGGGCTATTGTTTGTAATACACCCATTAGGGTGTGACAGAGATCGGCGCCCTGAGGTCACTTTTCAGAAGTTCCCACTTCCTTTGGCTATTTTGCCACCATAAAGGTTTGATCTAGGTGTTGGATTTTCACCTGATGGTTTGGCAGTTGGGGAGAGTGGGTCCTAATTATAAGAGTCACCCAAGTGCTTTTGATACAGCTTGACTGATCAGATGAACCATAGCCAAGTGTAGAGCATACACACTGGAGTCTTGTCAATTTTAGTAAGTTTTAAACTGGGTGTTCTTGTTTAAAAGAAAACCCTCCATGGACCTCTTTCGATCCAAGTGGATCTCAATAAGGGAATCGAGGAGGGGTTAATTTTATGATAGCTGAAAACAAATTATTGAAAATAACACAAATACATGATTCTAGTTTTCTAATTAGTCCAACCACAAATCTCTTTCCCCTTTCGGGTCAATCAGGAAATCGTGGGGTAAGTATTATGATTACTTTGAAAAATAAAAGTGGAATATGAAATTAATACTAAAATAAAGTATACTACCCTGAAAATTAGATCAATGCTAGTTTAAAAAAATAAATAAGTAGAAAGCGACGAAAAGGACACCGATGCAAATCCCCCTAGGGGGGATTGGGAATGGGATCGAAAGAGCCTATTCCAAAAATAATTTTATTTATTATTGGTTAAAATATCAGTGAACTGAAATATTAGAAACTTATTGGTCCTTATACAGGATGAAACCAAGATCTTACAACTTTGGCAAAAATTTTAAGATTTTAGTGAAAAGGGAGACCCCTGGGGGGATTTGAACGCTCCTGAGGCCACTTCGGACAGCAGCTTCCTCTATTTTCTGTCATACATGCTAAAATAAAATGATAATTTTAGAATAACATACACCCAAAATCACTTTAAGAGTATCTTTGGATCATCCTACCTTATCTCAAAAAAAATGAATTTAAAACTAGCTAAACAGGCGAAAAAGGAACCAAGGAAAGCAAGATTTCCTTGGGATATTGTCTTGCTGTTTGTGCAGACAATGAAATATGCACTGATATTGCAGAATATTAAATTTTATAACAGAAAAAGGAAATCTAATGCATGCGATCTACAAGTTTTCTTTAAAATTTCATGCAAAAAAACGATTTCCCTAAAGCTAGATCTAGAATGCTTATGAAACTTTTTTAAGTGCAAGATCTAGAATATAGGATTTGATAAGATAGATATATGTTGGAATTACTTTGAATATGATATATCTAATCAAAATCAAAGCTACGAACAGAGTAACTGGGTAAAAATGTTGATTTTTTGTAGAAATGAGAAGAAGAGGAGAGAAGGTCGGATTGTTGCTTGAATGGAGCAAGATGAAAGGAGGCCCTTTTGTGGAGTGCTAAGGGACAGAATATTGATCTTATTGGATAGGAATGGCATCAATCTAGATCCACACCTTCATCTAATCGGGAACCTGCAACTAAATAACACAAGCCTGCACACACCTCGTGAGATCTGGATATAGATTATTAAAGAAACAAAAATGAAAGATCATGCCAAAATAACCTTATTTAAGCATATAACTAAAAATTTTGAGCATACATCATATGCATAAACAATATAAAGAAATATAGCTTTCCTAGTTTACACCCTTACTATATTTAGTTGAATCCTTGAAGCCAGAACACAAAAGCAACACATAATTTGGCAAGAAATTGCAGCTACCACATCAGCAGCATAACGCTGAGAATCCACACATACACATGCACTACAGAGTATAGCCTCCAAAGCTTCTTTATTCACAAATGATGATCAAATACAGAGTTACAATGGCAATCCCTTCAGTCCAGCTCTAACTATCTTGGAAGAGGGATCCCCAAGCAGGATATATACAAATTACAGGCCATCCATCCCAGGGGGGGTGCAATTCCTCATGGAATCAAGTGAAATCAAATGATGGAGAGTTCATCAATGTAGAACTGAAGCTGAACTGAGCCTACTTGTCAACTGGGGCCTTGATTGAGCTGACACATCAACCCATACACTGACACCTCAGTCCACAGAGCATCCAGGAGACTCCACACGTGTGGAGGGGAGAGAGAGGGTGCAATTCCCCATGAAGACAGTTGTAGATCAACTCTGGATCTGATTTGATCCCCTCCTTCAGTCAAGGATTTGTCAGATCCAGTCAATTTGCTTCAGATATGACTGATTTCAATCAAATCGGCTGAGAATCCACTGATTTTGGATTTTGGATTTGCTCCATTATTCATCAATTTATTAATTAAAATAATCAATAATTGATTTTTGGGGCTTTCTGACTTGAGTGATGGAAAATCACTCAAAACTTAGAAAATAGTGGGTCCATAGGTTTACATGGTGCTCTTAGCTTGAAAATGAGCACCTACATGACTGAAACCGATTATTTGGCCCACTTTTAGTACAAAATCAATTTTTCCAATTAAACTATTAAAAAATAGCCTAAGTTCTGGAAAAATTTAGTTTTAATAAAAAGCACTGAAAAAACTAAAAAATTGAAAAATTGAAAAACACCTAGGGGGACTTAGACATGTTCATATGACTCAAAAATGATGTCTAGCATGTTTATACATTGACACATAGACTCTAATAACCTCAATAGGCCTAAATGCCAAGCCGACCACCCCAACTTTGGAGGTATGGAGTGAAAAGCTCAGAAATTATCAGTCGTTTATTAAACAACCAATAATAACCAAGGGAAAAAACACCCTGGGCTAATTGAATTGACAAATGAATTCTAAGAGACTGAGTCTTTTATAGACACTATCATGCTAGAACATTTATTACAATTCCCCCATGGGGTATGAACATGTGATACAGTACAACAAGCACTTCCCAAAAGTACTTCCAAAGGAATTTTTGAAGTCCGAACAAGTTAACCTTGTCTGGTTCACCATGCTCACTTGATAAAAAACCAGTAAGTACAACTTAGGTGGCAACATTCTAGCTCCATCTGGGACACATTCTCTGACTGATCTTCTGTTCAAAGGAGAGGATGTGAGAACTCTGGAATCACTGGGTCCTGCAAGGCAATTAGAGTTTGTCAGTAACATGTATATATAAGAAAAAATTAGCTATAAAAACAAACTAATGTACATAATTAATTTATAATGTGCAAAAAGGAATATTTTACAAAAAACTAATATACAAAGGAAAATTTTCAACATGGTACAAAATAACTATAATACAACAATATGATATATACAATTTAGAAATACATGCAGGGAAAGGTTTAGAAATTGGCCCTGAAACCACCGATGCCACTAAAGGCATCAAACTGTTTCAGCCAAAAACAGCTTGAGGAGGAAACCATTCATTGGTAAGCTCAATCTTTCTCCTTCCAAGTCATTTATGTGGAAGGAGTTTGTTCTTTCTATTCCATCGATGATGTATGGTCCCAACCACAGGTTGTCGAGCTTTCCATGTTTCCCAAGTTTTTCCCATCATTTGTCCCAACGTAGAACCATGTCACCTACTTGGAAGGACCCTGGCCAGGTAGACTTATCAAAGGCTCTCTTGACCTTGTCTGAATTTTTGATACTATGGTCAAGAAAGTCTCTTCTGCTCTCATCTAGCTCGATCAACTGGTTTATTCTATTTTGGATGGCCTCTTGATCTGAGCTGAAAGTTTGGAGAAGCTGATAAACTGGAAGCTTTAGATGGACTGGTAAGGTGACATCAAGGACGTAGACTAGTTTGAAAGGGCTCCTCCCGGTTGAACTTTTCTCAGTGATTCTGTCGGCCCATAATGCTAGTTTGATTTTGCTATCCCAAGCCTTCTTATTGTCGCCCACAATTTTTTTGATTATGGTCATTAAGTTCTTGTTACTTGATTCTTCTAGACCATTTCCTTGGGGCTAGTAATTGGACGAGTGAGATAGGATAATGCCGTACTTGAAATAGAAATATGACATATCGGAAGAAACAAAGCATGGGCCATTATCCGTGATTATTCTAGCTAGCACACAGAATCTTGTGATAATCTTGTCTTCTAAGAATTCCATGACTATAGCATCGGTTGCCTTCTTGGTGGGTATCGCCTCTACCCACTTGGTAAAATAATCAGTGGCGGTAAGAATCCAAGAGTAACCATTACTAGATTTATCCTTGAACTTACCGATGAAGTCAAGCCCCCACTGCTGGAAAGGGGCTTGGACTACTATTGGATTTAGAGGCAAGGCTCTCATCTGTTGCTTTCCGGTGAATAACTGACACTAGGGGAAAACTGTGACAGTCTTGTGCACATCTGAAAATAGGTTTGGCCAATAGTATCCTGCTCTAAGGATTTTGTCAACGGTTGTTTTTGCTGCAAAATGTCCACCACAAAATCCTGAATGGAACTCGACCATGAGTTTCTTGGACTCAGGCTCATCGACACATCTAAGTATCAAACCATCGGGGTTTCTCCAACCCAAACCATCTTTGGTCAAACAATACTTAGTTTCCTTTAACCTTAATGCCATTGTTTTATGGCCAAGTAAGTGATCGGGGCATGTAAGGTTGCGGAGGAAGAATATGATGTCGGTGTACCAGGGGTGCTGCTCTAATCTTTGAAGCTCGTTTGATACACTTTTCTCTGAATTTCTGCTATGGAAAATTATTCCTAAAGCCTCTTCATTTCCTTGGGTCAACATATTTGCAAGACCCTATCCCTTAATTAATTTAGTAGGTTTTATCTCCAAATCATATTCTTGAATCTTTGAAACCCACTTACCCCTGATTCCTAGACAATCCTGCTGGGACATGATATCTTTAATAGCTGCATGGGGTACATATCCAATGATTTTGGAGTAACCTATATAAGTTCTGAAATTTTTAAGGGACTTGACAAGAGCATAGGCCTGTTTCTCCATCGTGGTATACTTAAATTCTGAATTTTGTAAAGCTCTACTCATAAAGGCTATGGGTTTCTCTTGTCCCTCCTTATTCTTTAGAAGTAAAACACCGGCAATGGTGTCTTCTGAGGAAAAGGAGAATATATGGAATTCTTTGGAATAATATAGACTAGTCAAGACTGGGGACATGGATATGGCATTTTTGATGGACTTGAATGCAACTTTCCCTTCATCCGTCCACTCAAACTTAGCATCTTTCTTTAATAGCTTTTGTAGAGGTTTCATTAATTCTGCTAAGTTTGGGACGAATCTTCTTATGAAATTGATTTGACCATTAAAGGACTGGAGAGCTTTTAGATTGTGAGGCAAGGGGACTTTCTGAATAGCTTCAACTCTCTCAGGATCAATATTGACACCATCTTTAGAAATGATGTGCCCCAACAACTTGCCTTCATCAACTCCAAAGATTGACTTGGCGGGGTTCAAGGAAATACCATATTTACGACATCTTATAAAAACCTGCCTAAGATTACTTATGTGGTCAGATATTTCTTTTGAAAAAATGGTTAGGTCATCCTAATATATTTCAATTATTTTGCCTATAAGTTCTTTGAAGGAAAAATCCATTGCTCTTTGGAAGGTGGCACCAGCATTCAATAAGCCAAAAGGAATTCGTAGAAATTTATAGGTACCCCAAGGTGTGGTGAATGTAGTCTTATGTTGATCTTCTTTATTTACCAACACATGGTTATAACCAGAAAAGCCATCCAACATGGACATCATTCCTAATCCTGTTACTCTTTGAAGCAAAGTTTCCATGTCGGGTAATGGGTAATTATCTTTGAGACATGATGTATTCATATTTCTAAAGTCTATACATATTCTAATTGACCCATTCTTCTTTCTAACAACAACTAAGTTGGAGAACCAAGATGAATGCCTTGTAGGTGCTATGATCCCTGCTGCTAGCATCTTCTGAATTTCCTTCTGTACAATGGGGGCCAACTTAGGATTTATTCTCCTAAGTTTTTGTCGGAAAGGTTTGACCTCCTTAGCTTCTTCTATGAGGGGAATAGTGTGTTGAAACACATCCTCCCTATAGGCTTTAAGCTCATCATAACTAAATTCCAACACATCTCTATAATCTTTGATTAGGTTGATCAAGTTTTTCCTTTCCTTTTCTGAAGTACCTTTTCCAATTTTTATTAACTTGGGATCCTTTTCAATTCCTATGTTTATTTCGATATAATTCCCAGTTTTTATTTATTCTTTTTGTTTTTTATGATGATCCTGTCGATAGAAAAGATTCTCAAAAGCTATAAGGCTACTCGGGATGTGATTCCTTTCATGATCCTCGCACTCCTGATACTCTTTACCTTCCTGCTGATAACTAATCTTGCAACCCTCAAACTCTTGTAGATTGTGGATGAATCTCAAAAGTTGCTCATCATCTTTGAAAACCGTCCAGTGGTCTATATTATCTGGAATTGAAGGTCTAAAATTGATTTCCATCTTTCCATTCCCATTAATCATTTCATCCGATGGCTGGAGAGTGGATGCTGCTACTGCTAATTTATCTGCTAACCCATTCATTTCCCTATGGACCTTTTGAATGTTAAGCGCATCAAACCATTCCATAGTGTCCCATGTGGCATTGCTATACGTTCTTAGTCTGTCATTTTTGCATTGATACTAATTCTTAATCTGGAGGACAACTAAGTCTGAATCACCCTTTATGTTCAACATCTTTATCCCCATATATTTAGCGGTTTCTAAACCTAGGAGCAATGCCTCATACTCGGCTACATTGTTTGATGCTTCAAACTCTAACTTGAATGCAAAGTTGTAGATTTTATCTGAAGGAGAGATGATCACGATGCCCACACCCTTTCCAGTTTTGGAATAAGTCCCGTCAAAGTACATTTTCCAAACTTCATCAATCTTTTCATTTTTAATGTTTTCCTTAATGGGGGCCATGAAATTTGACAAAATAGCATAGTTTCCAAAATTATCAGTGAAATGAACAAATTCATTTCCGGGCTTCTTAGGGTTTTCTACATGTCGTTTCCTCAGCTTTTCTCTGTGGAGAATCACCCTAGTGTTCTCTAATGTAGGTATAGTAGCATATGTGCAATCCATTTGAATGTGCCCACCAAGAGTTGTGGCCCATTTTCTGGATAACAACATACCCCAATTATCTAGAACATCTATCACCACCACATCCATGGACATGTCGATATCAGGATACTTAGCCAACTTGACCTGTAAATTTAAGATTATCCCTACCACTTCAAATTCTCTTGCATCCATGGCACAAATATTGTGGTAGGGTCGGGTGACCCTTAGATTTAATTGCTCCATTACTTTTCTTGTCATGACATTTGATGAAGCACCTGAATCTAACATACAGTTATGAAGGAGAATTTTATCAACTAAGAGGGAGACATAAAAAGGTGGGTGGTATTCTCTTCTTTGATACACAACTCCCTTGAACCTGGCCTCCTTCATTTCCTTAATTGCTTCCAGAGAAGGCATTACACTATAAAAGTTAGAAAGGAGATCCTTCTTGAAACCATAATACGTGGCCTGCTGCCAATGTTGGTTTGATAAAGGATAGGTTCGGCCTACCATGTACACATGATAAGACTCACCTGATGTTGTTTCCTGATTACTGACCTCCGCCATTCCATGTTCTATAACTTGGTTTGCTATATAGCAAGTGTCTTCTGGGTGGAATTGATCACAAGGTCTACACCATGGAATGACTTCATCTACCAGGTTAGTTGAGTCTAACTGGTTTGGAATCATAGGTTCATGTTGAGGAGCCTTCTTCTGATACACCTGATTCTGCTTAGGCTGAAAATTCCTAGGTCCATTATTTATCTCTAGTGTGATTATTCTGTTCTGAATATTATTCAATTGTACAGATTGGTTTGTCATGAATTGGTTCTGACTGGCCATCACTTTTTCAAATAGGCTAGTTACCTTTTCCATGGGGTCTTTAGAGGTTTCCTTTTCCTCTAATTCAACGCCCTTTCCCTTCTCTTTGTTGTATGAAGTGTTTGCCCTAGTGTAACCCGGAATGTTGGATTTTCCCAAAGATTGCATATTCCTTTCTATTTTCTCGGCCAGATCCTGAGTAGTTTTTAGATCAGTCGGATATTTGTCCCTTAACTGGTACCTCAAATCCCCAGTGAAAGATTCGATGTAAGATATGAGGATGGAGGCATCCCTTGGCTTTATTTCTCTAGGGAGGTCCGCAACCACACATCTGAACTTAGTATTAAATTCATCAATGGTTTCATTTTCCATCTTCTTTATATTATGAAGGGCAGCAAGCAAATGTCTGGGTTCTTTCTTTCCCCCCCATTTCTTCTTAAAACCTTCTAGGAATTCATTAAGGGTTTTATATGAATCATCACCAAGGTCACCATACCACTCTGCAACATCATCCTCTAAGGATAAAGAAAAGAGCTTCATTTTGACATCTTCATGTTCAGCGGTAGCACTATTGCAATAACTGACCAGGTGCCTTTCAAAATTTCGGAGATGAGTCTTGGCAGTGGTAGCATTATTTCCCTCAAACATGGGGAGCTTCTTGATAGCATCATTTGGAATGTCATGAGGAGCACCTGCTATCTGAGAAAAGTCAAGGGGTTTGTAAAATTCCATCATTTCTTGAGATTGGAAGGTATGACTCTCTACAAATATGTGATGGATATCTGAGAGGGATTGGTCTCCTAAATTTTCAAGGTTTCTACGAGAAGTCTGCCTATTCAATATTTCCCTAATAAACCTTTCGGGATCAAGGAGAGGATTGAATAATTGTCGGTGGTTTCTTCGGGTAGAAATTATTGAAGGGATGTTAGACAGTGGAGTCGCCGGATGGATCGAGTTTTAATTTTTATGTTTTTTAAAGACTAGATCAATCAAATTTTTTTTTTAATCTTTTTAGTCGTACTTGGGAATAAAAAGATTTATCCCTGGAAATGGCGCCAAAAAGTGTTGCCGCCTTTCACACACCTGGGTCGCATGGTAGAAATCTTCAAGCCACTCGGTGTGTCCTTGGGGGCAAGTCTCGAGTCAAGGTTGTCACCTTGTTCTTGACTCCTCCGTT
>LPNX010889657.1:0-84837 GCA_001517045.1 Pseudotsuga menziesii | reverse complement strand
CACCTTTGTTTTTCTTCTTCTGGGTATTTTTCTTGGGACCTTGTTGATCCTCTGGAGACTGCTTCTTCTCTCTTCTTTGCTCAGGTGGATTTTTAGCTTTCTTTTTGCTTTTTTAATCCACCCTCAAATCTCCAGCAACCGGAGCTTGGTCTTTGGAAGGTTTGATGGTGCCCATCATCACCAGCTTGTCTTGTTCTTGTGTGAGAGATTCCATGAAATCTGCAAGGCTAGGCATCTTCCAGGTTCGAGCTGTGAGTTTTGTGGCATAGAAGGTCGAAACAAAGACTGAGTAGTCAGGTCCTAGCTTCGAGAGGATGGCCAATACGAGCTGATCATATTTCTTTTTGATACCACACTGCTTCAGCTACAAAACTAGTGCTTTGAACTTGGAGAAATATAGCTGCAGGGATTCAAAGCTACTGGGACTCAGAGAAATCAGCTCATTCTTGATCTGATGTCCCCTCATCTCATCTGTCTTTCCAAAAAGATCAGAAATCTTCTCCAATACTTGATCCGGTGAATTTAATCCATCGAGATGGAAAAGGAGGTCTCGGGAAATACTGAGACATAGGAGGCCATAAGCCTCATCTCTCTGATTGTGCCATTTGATCTTCTCTGCAACAGAAATGGGCTCTTCTTCTGTAGCCATAGTCACCCTGTAGAGGCCTTTCTCTCTCAACAAGATCTCCATCTCTGCTTTCCATTCAAAAAATTTGAAGGGAGTCAAGATAGTTTTCTGTGAATCCATAGCTTTAGAAAATCTGTCCCGGCTGTCAGTAGAAGGCTCCCAGTCTTGATGTCGAACCTGCAAAACAATTTTTTTTTAAGGAGAGTAACAACCTATAATGGATCTAATACCATGTAGAAATTCTGACCAGCAATAGATTAATTTCACTCACAACAAATTACAATTGATCATGCAAAATTGTCAACAATGGAGACTGAAAATGGAGCTGTAACACAAAATTATATTAACTCAGTGTACAATATCCAACCCTATAATAAAATAGGTTGATGAATATATATAATACATCAAGAGATCGAATGCATAAGAAGGCATCCAAAACTAGCATAAAGAAGGCTTACCCAAAATAGGCAAATCCCCCATAGGTATAAAAAGCTGATCCCAAATCTGTCATGAGGATCACGAATTGGCAAGGGCACATGGGAAAGCTAATGAATGGTTGAATGGCAGCTCATACATTCTTTTTCATGGAGGAAAGAGTGGAGGATGAAATGGAAAGAAAACAAGTTCACCTCACCTAGTCTTGCTTTCCTATGTGCCTTAAAACACTGAAAAAGCAGTCAATAAAGTAGAAAAAGAAAAATGGAACCTAGGAGGCCAGGAATAAAGTATATTTTATTCCTAAGGCTTTCCCAAGCACTACATGAGTCAAATATGGCAAGTTTGACCTCTATGGATAGGCAATTAGCAACTTGAACATGGTGGGACTCATGAAGTAGGCAAATAAGACAAAAATAAATGAATTAATGTCTAAGTGGGTAATACTATGGGTTTTATTATTCTAACAAGGAGCTGAGAAGGCTCATTTTTAGTTAGCATAAATCATTTTACATAAAATTTGGCAAGACTAGTCATTAAACGCTAGCAATATAGCTAGGGTCTAAATTTAAGCAGTTAATTCGTGTAAAATTGATTTATGAGATACATATGAATTATAAATATATAAATAAAATATCAGTGAACATTTAAATTGTCTTCAAACATTCCCCCAACCTTGCACATTTCCTATAGCACGCGAATTCATCAATTTTCCCCCATACAGTGATAAAATAAGCATTTTTGGTGAAACTGAAGACATAATTATTTATGTACATAGATGTTTCGACCTGATAAATATAAATTACAAATTAATATTCTTCTACATATCATTAATCATATAATATACTTACCATTACAAGGAGACTCCCAAAATAAGGGGCAGGAGGCGTAGAACGTGACCAACGAAAGGGGCTGTCAGCATAGGTGAAGCATGGGATTCACTAGAGATCAACCTAAACATGATGGAGGCTGAAAATTAACTCTTATAATAATTCAATGGCTGCAATCTAGTGCTCCATACCTGTAATCTAAGAGAAGAGGATGGAAGGATAGGGGAAGGGAAGGATGGGGCTCATCTCCTAGTAGTATGAGGCACATCACTCAGAAGAAATGCTCAAATAAGAATAGATCAACATACACAACAAAAAAAACTGAATAATGGAGTTGGAAATTCCCTTAAGTAGACCTTGGGTGACTTGTTGAAAAATTCCTTCACCCGTTGAACAAGTAACCCACTTGCCAATCTGGTTCTAAAGCCATGAGTGGCCCTCCTTGATGGGATTAGAGATTTTGGTTTGAAAATGATGTTTCCTTGTTTGTATAACTTAACCCAAAATGGAAGTTTGACCTCCTTTATTAAAATAGAAAGTATTAATATTAGTAAATGTTTCCATGTTTGTATCCTTCAATCCAAAATAGAAACTGCTCCCTCCTTGAGTAACTAGCAAATTTGTGCATAAGGTAATATTTCCTCATGTTTCATCCTTCAACCAAATTAGAAAATAATTTTGATAGTTTCTATATTTTCTATGACATGTTTCTTTTTCCTTATTTTCAATTTTTTTCCATTTTTCCATCCTAGGCAAGTTTCCTGATGCACCCTCCTTCCTTGACAACTCATTTCCACCATTAATTATTTTTCATAATAATTAACTAATTACATATAACATGAATTTATAAATTGCATGCCTCCATAGTTTTAAATAATCAAAATTCCTAGGCATCATTAATTAATTCAATGTTTAACCCCTAGACACTTGACAAGGTCAACACTTTCAAGGTCCCTTCAAAGGAGGGACATGACAGTCCTCCCCTCCCAAGTATACTTATCCTCAAGCAGAAGCACTCCAGAGTGCTGCAAAATTTGTCCTCCATGCTTCTGTTGCACGACTTTGATTATAGTCATTTCTGCAATGACCACTTCTTTCAACAAAATTGTGAAACTAGTTAAGGTAACTTAGTAGAATTATTGGATCCCACTTCCTCCTCTGTAAGGATCCAAAATTTTCTGCCCCTTTCGGAGATATTTCATTCCAAAGAATGCCAGGGTCCCATGGTATTATTTTCTCCCTTCCAAACATCAAGAACAACAACAAAATTCTATCATCATAGAAGATGAAAATGAGGATGTGAAAATCATACCACCATATTGACAATTAATCACTTCCCATGCCAAACTGGATATCTTTGAGACTCTCCCAACAATCATGGAACTTCTTAATGTGGGACCAAATTATCTTGAGCCTCTCTAAAGTATGAAAATCCATGTGCAATATAGCATTGAAACTCATGCCACTGTTTTTATGAATAGATAGGAGGTTATCCCATGCCCCTCCATGTATGGTGAAAGCATCATATAGCATACATACATGATCATGCCATTGCTCATACAATTTCTCCGATGTGTCCAATGTCTCTCCATTGATGCAAGAAATATGTTTTCCCTCCAATGCACACATCTCAATCATGTGTCTATCCACCCAATCAATGGATGGACAAAATTTCATGCTGAATGATTCAGGTGGGAATAATTCAACTACTACTAATGCACTTTTCAATCCACATGGCTTGATCATCAATCCCTCAACTGGAAGAGTGGAAGTATCATGCTCCTGTTGTGACATCAATAGAAAAAATCCTTTCACCCAATTGTCATACCCACATGATGTGGCTGAAATAGAAGTGTGGGGTGAATAATTGTGATCCAACTCCCTACAATGCTCATCCATCAATATAATGGATTCACAACTTCCTATGTTAGTTTTCTCAATGACAATGTGATCATCTTCCTCCTCCAAAATTGTACAACGTTTTCCTAGAGGCAACTCATAATCTCTTAGGAACCATGCAAGTTCTTGGTATTCATATTGCTTGACCTCAAACTCCTCAAGCACATGCAAATCAGAATGCACCTCATGTGCATGTGTATGGGAGGTATCTAATAGCTACAAAATAAGTCTTTGTTGTTTTTCACATGTCAAGAAAATGTCAATCACAACAAAAATTTATTGTAGAAATAAAATTATTTACCTCCCAAGGTCTTCATTCCCAAGGTTCCTCTATCCACCCAATCAATGGATGAACAAGGAATTTTATTTGCTGATCCATATTGAATGTGATCAACCATCTTTCTTAAATAGAATAACACTTCATCCTTCCTCTCAATATCAATGAGTGCATGGCCCAAATTTTCTTCCTCATAGATTTTCACAAGCACCTACAAATATGCTCTTCCCTCATGGTTGTCCTCCACATGAGGTTCCTCCATTATACCCAAAAAATTTCCTTCCATGCAGCATGAAAGGTGTGACACCTTAAAATCCTTTTGAGTTTGAAATATCTGCAACTTTGACTCTTGAAGGGATCTTTGTGTTCTCTTCAATAAGTTACTGGTGATCTCCAACTTATTAGTCATATTTTCTGATTTTTCTTCTTCCTTCTTGAGTGCACTATGGTACATTTCAGCCACCATGAGGAGATATTCTCTATTAGATATTAAGTTCATATATCTCTCCTTCATCTTGGCCATTCCTTCTTTCAGTGCTATGCACTCCTCCAGAAAGGCTTCTCCTTCCATATCTCCACTAGAAGCTTTCCAACAACATCTTGCCACCAAGGCCTTGATGTTAACAAAGTTTTTGACGGCTTCCCTAAGCTTCTTTTTTTCCTCCTTTAGTGATCAAATCAAATTATGTGGATTACCAAGAATATCCTCCAACAAGGTTTCTTCTTTTAATAGCTAACATATATGACCATTTTTCTTGTGGCATGGATCCACCACACAAAACTCATCCTCAACATACAAGTCGGCCTTTGAATTTTCTGCACACTCACTTCCATGATGTGAAGTGGAGGGTATATCTGAAGGTTGGAATGACATGTGATCAGAAATAATTTCATGCCTTGTCATTACAGCTTCATCATGCTGTAAAAAAGTCCAAAATTCTGCACCATGTTCCTCCCTTTGCATCATATTTCTCTCCTTCGAATTTTCTAGTTAACACCCAGTTAGTGGGGGCTTGTCTCCCACTTCATTAGGAATATCAATTGATGATTTCATATCTGATATATTTTCTTCTTTTGTATATGATCCAAAAGGTCCCTTATCACCATTGACAACATCATCCTTCTTTGCATTGATTTTGGGATCACCTACAACGAAAAAACTAACATAAGTTAATTACACATACTACTTACTATTCATACGGATTAGCTTATCTATGTTGAAAGCTGTTCATCTTTATCCTGTCACTTTTATTTAACTTGTATTTCACTCTATACTTTCATTGAATCCTAGGCTTAGGAGTGAATTCCTCTCCTTCACAATGGGAATTCAGTTTGCAATCCTCATCTACACATGAAGTATTTTCATCCTTGCATGGATAATATGGTTGCAGGTGAACATGGCTGCTGAAAAATTTAGAACCTTTATCATCCATGTTCTTCATATTACCATATTCCTGTACAAATACTTTGATGGGCTGCTCCTCCACCAAATTTTCTTGTTCACACCTGTTGCCTCCTTTCACACACCTGGGTTACGTGGTAGAAATATTCAAGCCACTCGGTGTGTTCTTGGGGGAAAGTCTCGAGTCAAGGCTGTCACCTTGTTCTTGACTCCTCCGTTCAGGCTAACTCCTAATGAAGCCAAGGAAAATAGACCCTATTAAATTACTAAGGCTAATTACTTAGTGTGATGTTGTTATATTAATTAAGTTTTTTAGGAGTTTTGAAATTAACCAGTGGAAACAAAAGATAACAAGATGCAATATTTAAAGCATATAAGCACAGTAATGACACTCAATATATATCATCGAAATAATTGATCAAATTAAATCACCAGTGTCTTAAATGGAGTCAATAGAGAAAATAATGTGCTTGCATGCACTTGAATGAATATTTTGCAAATGTCTCTTGGTATATTTTAAATTAATGTGGAATGTGAATGAATTGAATTAGGCAAAAACAGGACTCCAGATATACCCGACGGTTACTTGGAGTATGTCCAAAAGTGAAATTTCATGGCTACCCGCAAGGTGTTTGTGGGATGGAATGGAGTCTCAGAGACTATTCTTCATAACGCACCCATCAAGGTGTGATAGAGATCAGTGCCTTGAGGTCAATTTCTATTTGTTCCCACTCCTTTGGGTATTTTTCCACCGGTTACAGTTTGTTCGAGGCATTGGATTTTTTCCTGATGGTTTGTCAATTTGGGAGGTGAGGACTAATTTATCTAGTCACTCAAGTGCTTTTGATGCATCTTGACTGATCGGACGAATCACGGCCAAGTACAGAGCATACACACTGGAGTCTTTGTTATTTTTAGTAAATTTTAGAAGAGGTGTTCTTATTAAAATGAAAACCCTCCAAGAACCTCTTTCGATCCAAGTGGACCTCAATCAGGGAATCAAGGAGGGGTTTATTTTATTATTATTATCAAAACAATAAATGAAAAATGGAATTATAGATACACAACACCAGCTTTCTAATTAGTCCTACCACACATCTCTTTCCCCTTGTGGGTCAATCGGGAAGTAGTGGGGTACATAGTATGATTACTTTTGAATTGAAAATATGGAATAATGAAAAATATTATCAAAGTATAAAATATTGCATGTCAATACTAAAATAGAACAAAAAAAAATGGAAAAAATCAAAAAACATGAAACAGACACAGATCTCCCTTAGGGGGAGGGGGAACGGGCTCGAAAGAGCCTACTCAAAAAATATTTCCTTTTATTTTTATTGGTTACAATATCAGAAGACTGAAATATCAAAATACTCTTGTTCCTTTTACGGGATGAAAGTAGGGTCTCACAACTTTCCCAAAATTTTAAGATTTTAGTCAAAGGGGAGACCCCTGGGGGGATTTGAACGATCCCGAGGCCACTTTTGAACAGAATATTCTCTTATTTTTTTTACACCTGATAAAAACCAGCAAGAATTTTAGAATGAAATATTCCCAAAATCACTTTAATAGTACCTTTGGGTCAGCCTACCTTAACTCAAACAAAACTAAGTTGAAACTAGCTAAACCGGTGAAAAAGGAAC
Organism: Pseudotsuga menziesii; assembly: GCA_001517045.1. NCBI lineage: Eukaryota > Viridiplantae > Streptophyta > Pinopsida > Pinales > Pinaceae > Pseudotsuga > Pseudotsuga menziesii. Next base: position 77,723 of record LPNX010889657.1, on the reverse strand, counting down.
CAAGGAAAGCAAGCTTTCCTTGGGATATTGGATTTATGTTTGTGCAGCCAATGAAATATGTACTGATTGTTGGATTTAATCTTTTTAAAATAGAAAAGGAAATCTAGAGCATGCAACCTATGGATTCTCTTTAAATTCCCATGCAAAATGGATGATTTCCCTAAGCTAGATCTAGAATGCTTAATGATACTTTTCAGAAATGAGATCTAGACTATGAGATTTGAAATAGTAGATATATATAATTTTTAATTTAATATTACAGATCTAAATTATAACAAATCTTGCAACCAAAGTAAAAAGTTAAGATTTGTATTTTTATAAGGAGGAAGAGAGAGGAAGAGTGATCGTAGCCTTGAAGATCCACCGTGGAGCTTTCAGGTGGAATGTCGAGGGAATATTTATTTGAATGGTTCTGGAGAGAGTGAAGAACCAAACTATATTAGCATGCTCTCCAAGCTAGGAACCTACAACTGAATCAAAATACTTTCCAAAATACTTGTAAGATCCGGTTAATACATACACAGAGATTTCAAAATAACATGCATATAAACTTATAAAACATGATGAATCTAGATCTCTAAACATGCATCAAAGGAAAGATATGGCCAATAAAATTATTGAAAATATCCTTTCCTATCAAGATTATAATAAGCTTATTATCAATCTTAGCAATGAATCCACAAACAATTAGAAAATTATGAACATAGATACAGGTTACCTCAGTAAAAAATGGCAATGCTCATCCACACATACAATGGCATGACACAGTCTTGCCTACAAAGATTCTTTTTATTTAGAATGAACAATAACAACAGTACAATAGCAACAACACCTCAATCCCAGTTCTAAATCTTGGAAGATGTGGTCTGAGCTTTATTTATACAAAAAAAAGGAGATCCAGCCTAGGGGGGCAGAAATCCCAAGGAGATAGACTACTATAGCTAAAGGACAGTCCATCAATGCTTGATCTAAAGCTGAGCTGAGCTTCCACTGAGTCTACTTGTCAATCAGGGGGTTGATTGAGCTGACACATCAACCTGCTAATTGACACATCAACCATAGAACTTCCAGAAGAGCCCACACATGTGGAGGAGAGAGAGAGGGTGCAATTCCCCATCAAGGAGGCTGAATTTCAACTCTAGATCTATCCAGATCACCTCTTTCATTCAAGGATTTGTCAAATCCAGTCAATCTGGTGTTGATGAGACTGATTTCAATCAAATCGGTTGAGAATCCATTGATCTAGGATTTTGGATTTGCTCCATTATTCATCAATTTATTAATTAAAATAATCAATAAATGATGTTTTGGGGATTTCTGACCCGAGTGATGGAAAATCACTCAAAACTAGGAAATAGTGGGTCTATAGGTTTACTGGGTGCTCTTATCTTGAAAATGAGCACCTACATGACTGAATCTGACTTCTGAGCCCACTTTTATTACAAAACCAATTTTTCCAATTAGACTATTAAAAAATAGCCTAAGTTCTGGAAAAATTGAATTTTAATAAAAAAACACTGATTTTTTTATAAAAAAAGTTAAAAACCTAGGGGGACTTAGACATGTTCATATGACTCGACCATGATTCCTAGCATGTTTATACATTGACACATAGACTCTAATAACCTCAATAAGCCTAAATGCCAAGCCGACCACCCCAACTTTGGAGGTATTGAGTGAAAAACTCAGAGATTATCAGTTGTTTATTCAACAACCAATAATAACCAAGGGAAAAAACACCCTGGGCTGATCAGATTGACAAATAAATTCTAAGAGATAGAGTCTTTTATAGACACCATCATGCTAGAGAATTTATTACAACTCCCCCAGGGGGTATGAACATGTGATATAGTACAAGAAAGTTTCCCATAAGCAAGACTAAAGGTCTTGTGAAGTCTAAACAAGTTATCCTTGTCTGATTCACCAAGCTCACTTGATAAAAATCCACTAAGTACAACTTAGGTGGTAACATTCTGGCTCCAACTCTGGGACATATTCTTGATATGGTCTTTAAGGCAAGGAGATGATACGAGAACACCAGAATCTCTGGTTTATATACCCTTTAAAAACATCTCAACTTGACAAGAAAACCTTAGTAGCACAAGCTTTATATAGAAACCAAATGAACCATTAAGCTGATTTATTTAAACAAAATAAATGTAATTAACTAATGAAAAAAAGTTTTATTATATCTAAGTACAAAACATAAATGCAGAAAGTAAATGCTCTCTTTTAGGATCTTATTTTCCTACTCTAAGCATGATATAAAAATGTTAGGTGTAATAATAATAAAAAATGTAACCACCTAAGCATTTTATTAACATAAAAAAAAATTCCTTATCTTTGGTTACCAGCCAAAGTAAGGATACCTTTTTCAGAAAATGAAAACCTACGTGATGATTCAAAATGGGTGGGATGGATGGGAGATCATAGGTATGAATAATGTCATAAAAATTCTTCCCCAACTTGTATGTGCTCATGCAGGATGCTTCTATCCATGATTGGATAGGACTAATATACCAATCAAAACAATGAGGCAGACTGACTACATCATCATACTGATTGTCAGGGCTTATCAAATGATAACTCATTGCACAAGCCCTAAGTAGCTCCAAATCATAAGGAACCTCTATATGTGAAAAATATGGCTGAGACTAATATTCCACTGACTGCATCACATCTGTCTTTTCACAACATTGCTTCTCAATGTCTTCATTACTGATACCCTTGTGCGTCTCTGCATGATCACGTGAAAATTCTGAATTCTCCTCTTCCATACTAAGGTTTTCCCAGGCATCCAGATCTGTGCTCCCCTCTATGGATGTATCGTAGATTGGACTTACACAAATTTTTGAATAGACACTCCCCTTGTTGGAAATATCATGGATGGGATTCTCCATAATATTTTCACAAGTTGGATTATATATGAAATTCCGATATTCATCACTCCCATCCATGTCATATGTGGGGGACTCTTCATCCATAGCATCATGCTCCTACCTATCCATGTCTTCCCTGTATTCATAACAATCGAGTCTTCAGAAAAAATGTTACAAGGCAATAACATCTCCAAACCTTCATCAACATGAGGAGAATAAGGTCTAGTGTCTTCACACACTATACTGATCTTATCATAAGTTTCTTTATAGGATTCTATTATGATATCATGAAGAGGATCTTCAATATTATATTCAATCAAGGAAACTTTTTGGACATATTCAATGGGATCACTTGGGATGTGTTGTTCAGTGGGTTTCTCTAGAGGGATTTCTAGAAAAATATAACATTGCAACACACTTGAGAATACCTCAAATATTCAATGTTTTCATCTATGGTGACATGAGGAGAGTATTCAACAATGTGTTCCATCATGATCTCCTCCTGAAGCTCTTCAATAGGATCATCTTGAATTTTCCCTTCCTCATAATCTTGTTGTGTATTGGGAGATACCTCATATTCTTTAATAAGCCACTTAATTACTTCCTTTCTTGAATAACTATGAGGAAACTCTTTGATGGGAGTATCATGGATCTCCTCTTCACTTAAATGTTCAAGAAGTGATTACAAGTATTCAATACTTTGAATCATGGAAAAAGGTCCATCATATGTTTCCATGTGATACTCTATCCCAAATAGGTAGAAGGTACAGATCTTTTCAAGGAGCTTTTTCAAACCATTCATACTACCCCTACCATTATGCTTGTAGCAGGGATTTCTCCTTGCTACAGCAGCAGGAATGGATCCCTTCTGTCTATATGACGGAAGGGTAGGTTCCTGTGTGGAGAAATGTAGGAAAGAAAAAATGAAATGAAATTAGACAGAAAGAAAAGAAAATATGGAGAGCCCCTCTGCAAACAAGGTTAGGGTTCCGCTTCCAATAACCTGCAAACAACTATTAAACAAAAATAAACATGGAAAACAAGATAAGAAGCAAACCTACAAGGAAGTATTAGTTAGAAACATTTAAACTACTAAAGCAAGTACATAAGCAAAACTAGGTTATACCTCTCCTTTGGTGAAATGGGCCACCATGCCCTAGCTAGAAGAAGCACCTCCCTATCTCACTCACCAATGGAAGAGCTATGTCTCAATGGGGAAGATGAGTTGAAGAGAGGGGGATGTGGGTGGCTTGAGAGGTAGAGAGTCTCAAGGCATCCATGAGTAGCATAACAGTATGAAAGAGAGGAGTTGTTTGAGAGTAACACCCCACCCTCCTTTTATAGCTTTTTTTGGGGGTTTTAGGGTTTTAAGCCCTTGGTCCAGGCTTTAGCCCCCTTTTTGGGCTTTTATCCCCTTCTGCCCTAAATTTAGCTCCTTTTAGGGTTTTAGGATCCTTTGAGGGGTTTTATCCCCCTTTTGGAGGATTTAGCCCCTAGGAGAGTTATTTAGGCTCCTTTTTGGGGTTTTTAATCCCTTTTACTCATTTTAAGCATTTTTTAGGGTGTAGGGGTCTAATGGGGTGTTACAAGGGTCGTGCATGGGTGTCCTTGGGTGGTGTGGTCCATGTAGAGCTAAGTGAGGTATTTTTTGGGTTAACAGATTTCCCCCTAATGTGTGAGGATAGGAGCTCATCATATCACTGATGAACATCATAGGATTTGCTGTGGAGAGGTGGTGCTTCCAGGGCTCGGCCATGGTGGCTTTTAGTTTTTGTATTAATATGGTTCCCATTAATGGGTGAGATACAAATAATGTGTGACATGTATATGGATGAGGTGGGTTGCTGTTAATATCTTTACGAAAAATATCACCACGGGTTGTCATTAAGCTCTTTTCCAACCTTCTCATAAAGAAAAGATTGCCAAGCAAACTTGTTTTCATTCATGCTCATAAAAGTATCTGAATGCCCATCCAGTCAATATAGGTTTAACCTTTTCCGGCATGATTGGACTACCAATGGTAAAGAATTCTCTCATCCTCTATAGGATGGGTGAGCTCTCCTATGTATACTTTTATCCTTTTTCGGGCACAGGAGACTACCAACAAAAAAATGAGCCCCCATTGGAGTGTTCTTCGTGCTTTCAGACTCTCTAAAATTGAAAGCACCATCGAGCATTTACATGTCTGAAAGATCGATGGTGTTTCAATTTTAGAGAGTCTAAAAGCACGAAGAAGACTCCAGTGGGGGCTCATTTTTTCGTTGGTAGTCTCCTGTTCCCGAAAAAGGATAAAAGTATACATAGGAGAGCTTTCCCATCCTATAGAGGATGAGAGGCTTATTTACCGTTGGTAGTCCAATCAAGACGAAAAAGGTTAAACCTATATTGACTAGACGGTCATTTAGATACTTTTACAAGCATGAATGAAACCAAGTTTGCTTGGAAATATTTTCTTTATGAGAAGGATGGAAAAGATCTTAACGACAACCCATGGTGAGATTTTTTGTAAAGTGCGGCCCCTCTACCCGAGAAAGAATAAACGTATGCAGAGGGGAACGGTCTTGGCTTGAATATGCCAAGGTGGTCCTTTTCTTTTAATGGTCTACATGGTTCACAAAAGGAGGTAAATGAGACAATGTAGACACCCTTTCCTATACTTTAGTGAGCGGGAAAGGAAGCAGCTGCTCTTGGAAATCTTTTCATTGTTTTTAAGAGTCAAAAAAGATCTTAAACAAAACTCTAATATGATCAACCAATTACAGTGGAACAGGAGGTGCCCCATGTCGGGATAGTGGATAGTGGTATGAAGGTCATTTGCACAGTATGGATAGAGCAGAAGGATCTCAAACATACCAATACATGTGTGGGATAGATCACGATAGAGGCACGTGAGTCGGTGCGGTAGAGGCATGCAAACCGAGGTGGCTCTCGAACAGAGGTTAGGAGAGCGGGTGTGAGTTACGATGGATGGACTTGACTATAGGTGATATGAGTGCAAGTTCAGGGGTAGTTATGTGCCAAATATGTGCAACAAAAATAAATCATTTTGTGGAAAATGGTCCAGAGATCCGCATAAGGCGCGGTGGATGGAGAATACAAAACAAGAAGAAAAATGGTAACCCTTAACGGGAAGTGGCCCGAAAACCCGCATGAGTAGCGGAAGGCATGAGAGATACAAGTACAAGTCCATAGACACTTGCATCGTCATGCTATGGCTTGTAAATCTAGGTAGCTTGTAACATCCTTGACCCTCCGACCGAAAAAGAGGACGCTACTAAACACCAAACATCCAGGAAACTAGCCCCATGAACATGTACATACATATAAAATATGAAGTAAATGATTAAACATCCAAAGTACTAAGATGCATAATTAGACATAGATTCAGTGGAAGCAAAACAAAATTCATTCATATACATGTTCATCATAATTCATTAGCACTAAACATAACTACAGAAGTAAAATAGACAAGGATACTTATCTCATAAAGAACTTGTCCTACAACCAGCTACGTCGTTGCAAAATTCCACCCAACCATAGGATAGCATGCTCATCAATCTCTCAACAACGCTGCCATCCCTGAGCTGGGAATGATTCCCCAAGGAATAAGGGACTAAGCATGCTTACACATAGCCAAGGTACACAAATCAGCCAATCCCACATAGTAGGGTTTATGAGGCTATCGAGGAGATGGGAGAAGCTAAATGCTAATATGGTGAGCTCATGGAAGAGCTAAGGATGCCTACACTAGAGCTATCCTAACATCTAATACACCCACACACACTAAACATGAGGAAAGCAGTCCCTTCTCTGCTACACAATCCCTGAGGCCCTGACCCCCCTTTCCAGTGCTCTTCAGGGGTTGTGGAGAAGAAAGCCAACCCTCTAGCTCCGTCTATATGGCTCCCAAAACCCCCCAGGTTTATCAAGAAAACCAAGCCTTCATCCCACTCCAGCATAGTCCAAAGACCAACCATTGCATGCTTGCAGCAAAACCAAGCTATTCACAGTTGGGACAGGGGAAAATCAATCCCTGAGTCATTCTTCGCCATATCATGGCCAAAATGACTCAACAACAACCTACAATAGCTCAATAATGCACATGAGACCACAGCAGGTGAACAACGTGGGGAAAACAACAGCAACCAAAAAATCAAGTAAATAATCACAGCCCTATCTCACAATGAAGCGACGGGAACATTACATAGTTCCAAAACGGGAGAGAAAGTCTAATTCTCATTCCTGGACAGGGGAAAACATGTACGCAGACCACAATTCCATGAGGGTAACACACATACACATATCCCCTGGCCATGAATGGCTTCTACATAGGAAAATTGATTCTCTGCACATGCCGGAGGAAGAACATACCCAGACCCCCAATCGATGCATGAGGAAAAGTAGCCAGTGTCCCTACGTGAGATGGAAAATCAAGAGAAATTATGCTCATGAGGTATGAATAGCCAAAACAATCATGAGTTTTCCAAACCGGTGCATGAAGGTGAGAAAAACTGGAGAGAGTGGGAGAGTGGAAGCGTTCCCTATTTTTTTTCCTTTTCCCCACGTAAATGGAACAATCCAGCTGGAGGAGGGTGCATGTGGACAGGCCTGCCACCCCCACTACCCAACAAATAGCTGCCCTCAACTAACATCAAGGTTCATGAATGGGTGGCTGACACATGGATTTTCCCCATAGGCCCATGGTTTAACATTTCACCCCCTTATCCTTAGGAGTCATGCCCTTTTCATTTAACGTTGCACCATTGTAGTTGGCTGTAGGTTTATTTTAATTAATGTGGATATTTACATGATGCCCAAAACTATAATGTTCCGGATAGCATGATATACCATCGCCAATGATACCAATTGCCGAAACATAACACAACCAAGTCAATGGTGGGGCTTTTTCCTTTAGCTCCCCACCATGATTAATTACAACATATACATCATGTGCCTTTTAATGTAACCGGGGTCAAAACCAGGGGTATTACAATCCCCTCCCCCTTAGAATAACACCGTCCTCTATGTTCCAATACATAGGAATACATATACAATTTACACATCAAAATTTCAAAATTTTGTAGATCTATCCCATGTTCAATTATTTACTTGAACTTTCAGGACCAAACCCCTCAGCTTCCATGAGCTTCTCTTGCTGGTTCTTAGCTTCCGGCTCATCCCCAAGTCTAGAAACTTTTCTGTATCTTGAGCATCTCTCCAAGATTTTCTTGGGTCTTGGCAATTGTTTGAAGAAGACTTCCAGCCAAGTTTGACAGCTTTTGGTCCACTGCCATGATCAATGTGCACTACTATACTTCACTTTTCTCACCAGTGAAATGCACCATTGAAATTCTATTAGACCAAGCATAATATAGGCATTAAAATCAATCAATTAATTTCCCAATTGGCATGACAGTCCAAGTCTCATCAATGAGACTTTCATGTTTTTCATGCCTTCCCAACAGGCACATGAGCTCATTCATGTCCATTCTTAGGCAAGGAATTAACTATTCCAGCATTCATGAGTATTTTAAGCAAATAGACACATTCTATTTTCAGCCATACATGCATTCAACAATCTTTTGTTTTCACAATGCATAAGTATAATAAAAAAGGAAAGAGAGAGAAGGAATATTTTTTCCCCTCTTTGTCTTGTTCCATCCTGGAACCCACACCACCACTATGGTTTTCATGCTCTCAGCCTCTTTCACTTCACTATGAATGCTGGACCAATCCCTATTGGTCATGACACTTAGTGTCTCCAGTCTATTTTATACCTCTCAACCATGGAGCCTCCCCACATGGTTTGTCTTGGCTGCTAGGACCTTCACAGTCGTACTAGCACCTTTTTTCATTACTGCTCATTCTGAGCTCTTCAGGACAGTCACATGTCCACATGTACCCCTAGGATGATCTCATATTCCTCGCTCCCAGTGATACCTATATTCAAACATTGAATAGATTCACATGTTTAGTTTATTCTCAATGGTTTTTATCTCTTAAACAAGAGTTTAGAATATCATAAACAAATCATATACACATGTATATTCATAAGCAAGAAATTGCAAAATAATCCAATACTTATCTATATTTTACGTTTCCTCTTTGGTCCACAGGATCCTTCTTCACTTTCCAAGCCTTGGGATTGCCTATGGACTTGGATGTTAGGTCAGCACGCAGGTTTCTTCACAACATCCTTTTATATATATATATCTAGCACAGTCAAGCCAACCTACAGTTGGGTTTATCAGACCGTCCAACCAAGCCAATACACAATTGGGTTTATCAGGCCGCAGGCAATCAAGCCAATACATTACTAGGTTTATCAGGCTACTTAGCCAAGCTAGCTATTAGTTGGGTTTATCAGAGTACAGGTAGTCAAGCCAACACTGTAACATTCCCACAATTTTCACAACATCAAATAATTACATAGTCAAGCCAACCTACAGTTGGGTTTTTTAGACCGTTAACAAATCACATGCACTTATATCAACAATACACTTATATCAACAATGCACTTATATCAATAATACACTTATATCAACAACCAATCAGCCAAGCCAACACAGTTGGGTTTATCAGTCCATCAACATTAAATGACCATTTCCAAGTCCAGAATATACTATGGATTCCCAAGCATATAATATCCCAACATCTCCTTCCAGTACATCTTCATGCCGACTGGGAAGGAAACTTTATCGTTACCATTTCTAGGTTTCATTTCGAGTAGTGAGCTTTAATTCCACTACCCCATACAACACAAGAAAGCACCCCCTTCTCTTTTCTTCAGTCCCTCGGGAATGTCTCCTTCTCTGTGCTCTTCAGTAGGAGGTAGGATGAGCCCAAGCCATTGTTCATTTAGTGTGCAACACCAAATTGCATCTGTTTAGCTTGACAACACATGCAATATAAGAAACTCATCAACGTTATTGCTCTAAAACTATAATCACATTTCATATCATTCACTATCAAGTATTTGGACACCAGGAGTGCGTCGACTCCCTAGGGTGTAATCAATATTGAAAACCCTTTCATGATCCGACATCAGGAAAGTGTGCACCCTTTTTCGGTGTGTGCCATGTAGGCCCTATTCATACTCAAGCAATTGGTCATAATGAAAATAAAATAAAAACATGTTCTGCATATTGAATTTAACAATTTGACATGCATATTCTTAGCTAGGGTCACAAAACACTTATCCATTTGCCGAGGTAGTATTCCTTCGTTAAGGAGGAATGGAGGCTCCCTTCTCTGAGTTGAAAATCCCTCGCTTTTCCATCCCAACTCCTTTTTACATTTCATATCCACACATTTCTTACCGACATAATATATACCATCTCACTCATGTTGCTTACGAAACATGTAGTGCAGATGAGACATTTCCAAAATGTCCAATGGAGTTTCACCCAAAACCCATTTCCAAGATAGGGGAAAACCTCCCCATGAAGTTTGGCTCCTGCAAGCCATCACACAATATCTTCCTACAATATGTACCCCTTGCACATTCATCAAGTATCCAAATAGTCAATCATTATCTGATAATACAATCCAAATTGATTGTTACATAACCAAGCAATGACATTAGTAATTAAATTCAATAGGAATTTGCAACTCTGTCTACTACAAAAATTGATTTGCTTGGCAATGAGGTGATCCTCAATTGTGGGTCTCTTGTAAGTAGCACCACTATTCCCATTATAATTTTATGCTTACTAGCATAACATGAATACCCACTTACAATGCATCCTCCTGACACAATAATATGCAAGCCAATAGTTACTAGTAGTTGTCAGCAATTTCTCAAATCCGAAATTGACAAATTCAAATTTAACAACCCATTATGCAAACCAACCCTTCATCCCACTCCAGCACATTCCGAAGACCAACCACTGCATGCATGCAACAAAACCAATCTATTCACAGCTAGGATAGGGGAAAATTGATCCTTGAGTTGTTCTTGACCCTATCATGGCCAAAATGAATCAACAACAACCTACAGTAGCTCAAGAATGCACATGAGACCACAACAAGTGAACAATGTGGGGAAAACAACAGCAACCACAAAATTAGGGAAAGAACCACAACCCCATCTCACAATGAAGCGAAGGGGACATTACATAGTTCCAAAATGGGAGAGAAAGTTTGATTCTCATTCTTGTACAGGGGAAAACATGTACGCAGAACACAATTCCATGAGGGTAACACACATACACACAGCCCCTGGGTGTGAATGGCTTCTACACAGAAAAATTGATTCTCTGCACACGGTGAAGGAAGAACATACCTAGACCCCCAATCAGTGGATTAGGAAAAGGAGTCAGTGTCCCTACGTGAGATGGACAATCAAGAGAAATCATGCCCGTGAGGTATGAACACCCAAAATGATCTTGAGTTTTCCCAAACGGTGCGTGAAGGTGAGAAAAACTGGAGAGAGTGGGAGAGTGGAAGTGTTCCCTGTTGTTTTTTCTTTTCCCCGCATGAATGGAATGATCCAACTGGAGGAGGGTGCGAGTGGATAGGCCTGCCATCCCCACTACCCAGCAAATAACCACCCTCAACTAACATCAGGGTTCTTGAATGGGTGGCTGACACATGGCTTTTCCCCACAGGCCCATGGTTTAACATTTCCCCCCCTTATCCTTAGGAATCATCCCCTTTTCATTTAACATTGCACTGTTGTAGCTGGCTATAGGTTTATTTTAATTAATGTTCATATTTACATGATGCCCAAAACTATAATGTGTTGGATAGCACGATATACCATCGGCAATGATCCCAATTTCCAAAACATAACACAACCGAATTGATGGTGGGGATTTTTCCTTTAGCGCCCCACCACGATTAATTACAACATATACATCATGTTCCTTTTAATGTAACCAGGGTCAAAACCGTGGGTATTACATAGCTTCTGAGAAATGGTCCCGAAATTGATTTGTTAAACATGAGATGATGGTCTCATAAGGAGATATAAATTTGAGTCTAGAGGTGTGAGAGGTGTCTCGAACAGGTTTTGGGTGACTTTGGATTTAGCAGCTGATGGTGCTGCCCCTGAATGGGGGTCTTTGATTTGTGGTAAAAACATTGCAAAACAAAAAAAAGGAAAAAGCTATGCTATAAGGGACTCATAGTGGCTATATCAGGCATAGACTCTCTTGAGGTGGAGCCCGTTGCATAGCTTCTTCAAGAGTCGACCATCTGAGTTAGCGAATAGGTATGCCCCCTTTCCAAGACAAAGGTTGTTGGAAAGGTAGGGTGACGGAATCTAGTCTTTTATGGGAAGAACCGATTCCACACTATGGTTTAAAGGGAACTGGGTAAAACCGGAGGCGGTCTTATAGATCTCTCTGTCATCATGTAAGTGGTGCTGAGATAGATTTGGTGGATCTTCCACGACCAATGAGATGGAAGGGAAACTGGTGCTAGAGATCATGTAAATGGTATCGGTTGTAGATTTGGTGGCCTTGTCCCCAGTCTCTATTGGAGGAAGAGGGGTAGGCTTAGAGATGAGAGGAGTCTTTGATGGAACTGGAGGTAGGTGCAACATAATATGAATTGGCTGGACATGAGTCAACACGTCCTAGGGCCTTAGAGGTAGGTTAGGTGGTTCAAAGAACCACACATGATCTCCTAGTGTGAAATCCTATAGATTGTGGGTTGCCAAGATAGACTTACGATCCCGAATGGTAGGAAAAGGAAAAGGAAAAGGAAAAGAACAAGGACAAGGATTGTGTTGATTGGGAATGAACCCCACTATTTCCTTGGTAACTAAGGTTGAGGTTGCAACTGAGGTTGTGGCTATGGATGGAGCTATGGTTGTGGAAACAATAGAAGAGACAGTTCTGATGGACCGTTGGTGGTGGTGGAGACAAGAGGGTCTGTAGAATTGGACATCATGTAAATGGACATGGTGTTTGAAGAAGGAGGTGGGGGGTGAACTTCTTCGATCAAGGTGATCTCAGACTCAAGGCAATGTTGACGTATGTCAGCTAAATCCATTCAAAATTTGCGCAAGTCTTGGAAATGGTGAGATTAATGTCCATACAAACCACAGAGGATGCAAGCATGGTTTGTTCTCAGTGACTTGTTTCTGACTATTGGCATGGTTGGGAGTTCAACCAAGGGGAGGTTTTCAGCTGTGTCCATGGCATCCAAATGCACATGGATCACTAGAATTTCAGGGAATTTCAGAGTTGAGTGGCCCTATTGTTTGTAGATAGCACAACGTGGGATCTACTGAGGTTCTACGGTGGCTTTGGCATTCTTGCCCCTATCCCTTTTCGGGTGGGGCAGTGTGGGTGTGGGTATGGTGGATGGCTTTTGCAAGCCAGGTGGAGGGTGAGACTTGACCATAATGGGTTGAACCGAGGTCAAAAAAACCTGGGGAATTGGTGGTTGAGCTGGTGGATCAAGATACCACACCATAATTCTCAATGTAAAGTTGGGTAGGCTTAAGGTGGCTAGTACCGGCTTGCTCATGACACCAGGTGGGGGAAAGAGGAAGGGAATCATATGGACTAGAGATGATCCCAGGTAACTCCCTGATGGTTGTATGTGGGAGTGAGGTTGTGGTTGCGACTGCACATAATGTTTCTACTGCGGGTGATGTTGTGGCTATTGTTGGTCTTGTAGCTACGAACGGTGTTGTGGTTGTGGTTGGGGCTGTGACTATGCTGGTAGTTTGGGCACAACGGTGCAATATGATACCATGCACAAGTACGTAGTCTTATTTTGTGTCAGTGGTGGTGACACTAAGGGGAAATGAGCCATCATGGTGGTATCGACAAATAACCCAGGGCCCACATTCAATAATGGGGAGGCTGGTGTGTTGTCAACCATGGTGTTGATTACAGGGACGACATTGGCATGTGTGGTCATCCCTTGTGGCTCAATGGTGGTGATGGCCAGGATAACATTGGTAGGTGTCTTTAACCCTTGTGGATCATGATAAGTGAGTCAATCAACCATCATGATCTTCCCTTCATGAGGGAACATCATGAGACAGAAGACAGTTGATGCGACTGCTCTCATGGCGTACATATAACTTCTTTCGAGGAGAAGGTTATAGTCCAGTTGAGCATTGATGACCTCTATGTCAACCATTACTATCTTCCCAGCTAATGTGATGGGGACATGGGGAAGGATTCCTTGGGATTTAGTGGGATGGCCATCATAAGCCCGCAGATTTGTGGAGGATGGTTGCAGAATTGGGGATCCAAGTTTCTTCCAGACTAAGGTAGACATAATGCATGTAGATGCCCCCTCATATACTATGCAGGGATGCATAACCAAATTCCAAATAGACACCAAGATTTGGAAGGTAATGGTGGATGGCATGCGCAGTTCTCCATTCTCCATGTCAAATGTGATCAAATTGGAGTCGGAGGGGTCTATGGCCCCAAGTGAGACTAGTAATGCTTTCTGCTGCGTTGGGTATGTTTTGAGTACCTCCAAAGAAAACATGGCCATTGGTGTTTGGACCAAATCATCCACAATGCTACAACTGACAGCTACTTTATCTGTGGTGTTGTTGTCCACTCGACATATGGGGGGGAGGGGAAAAGGGGGTAACTGAAGAGGTACATTGACCGATTTGGATGTAGATGTTGTTGATGTGTCAGTGGGTTTGGTGGTGGTACCGTACTGATTCTGTCTAGTTTGTAGGTTAACCTCTTCAGTTTTCATGGCTAGCAGGTGGTGGACCCTTGTTTCTTCCATGGGAGGTGCCCCCGAAGCATTGGGATTGGCCTGGGGAGGGGGTGCAGTTTCCACCAAACCTTGGATTGGTAGTGGGTTTTGAACCAACAAGAGGGGAGGTCTTTGTGGTGCTAGGTTGGGTTAGTCTTAGTTTATAGCATTGGTGACCTGTTGGGCCTCATTTTGAATGGCCTCCTTAGCGCGACCCATGAGGGGACACTCGAATTTGTAGTGCCCATAAACCTCATAGAGTGTGCACGATTGGTTTGTGCGCAATGGGGCATTGCGTCTAGGTGCATTTGGTCATGGGGGGTTTTGGGTGGGTCAATTTTCTGCGGCATTGTTGGGAGGGTTTGGCTGTTGATCGCCTCCCTACAGTTGGTTATTGGCTTAGTTCCAGGGATGATTATTTCTAGCTTTCCCTTGTTGATTGTTGGGGGTAGCCTAGTTGGGATGGTTTTGTTGTGAAAAATGCTTGTCCCAATGGAGAAGGTTGAGTAGGGGTGGGCTCTTGAAGCACTTGCACTAGTGGTGCATAATAAATTTGGTGGGCTGCAGTGCCAAAAATGTGGGAATTTTCCTTGTGTACTGCTATGTGGGCCATGCCATGGCCTGAGCCTGCTGCAGTGGCACGGGTTGTGCATAGGAAGTTGTTGCTCTGGACTGGGACATCATTATAGCATAGTCTAGAGTTTGGTTTTGGTAAGCAACACTAGCAGTGTTGCTTGGTTGTGGTGGAACTATAGGTTGTGTCGGACAGTGTTGTGGTTGTTGGGATACTAAGCCTATGATGCCATTTGCAGCATGGGATTCCCCCGGTGCATCCCGGTAGGGGGTACCCGGATAGGGAGCATCTGGAATGATGGTGTACAGGTATCCAGACTGAGCGTAGACTAGGTCAAACTGTTGGGCTTTCAGTATGGCCTCCTCTTTAGATTGAGGACATTCGGATGCGATGCCCTTTGCTATGGGTGGGAGCAAGGTTTTGAGAAACCAATCCAAGAACATCCCATCATCAAGTTTGATTTTGTACAAAATACGACGTCGCCACCACTCATGGATGTGGTCAATTATATGTGTCATTGTTGGTTCTTCTCTCTGGGAAGACCCGGGTTTACTTTATTGTACCAAAAGAAACCCTAGCTCATCGGCCCTTTCAGAAACAAACTGCATAACAGCCTAAAGTCTCACTCGAAGTGATCCTAGATGGGGTGGATGAAGAATCAGGTTTCCTCAACCAGGTTCTACAGCATCCTAGGTTCTCTGACTCTACTTAACCAGCTGAATCTCTCAGCAAGGGCTGTTTCTCTCTTCCTAGATGACTCTGCTATGGGATTGACTCTGATCACATCGCAGCTTCTAGGAAGATACACAAACTTTATCTTCCACTTGGCTCTTAACCTGTGATATCTCACACCACAGCCTCCCCGACAGTGCGATATTGCCTTTCTACACTGCAATATTTTCTACAGTAAGACTCAATATGATCATCAAATATCCAAGGTCCAGAGGCTTCCTCCCTAGGTATAATAGCTCAGTTAACCTTCATTAGGGTGTTAAACAACTTCACTTAAGCTCCTACAGTTTAACACACTTAACACCTATTACGCTCAACTCACTGAACTAAATATACAGAAGTCACTTAACACTGTAGCTATTAGCTGTCGTGAATGAAACATTGATAAACTCATATACAAAATACTTGACACATTCAAATCACATTTAACCTTCTATGTTACTGTAAACTGAAGGATAGCATACATACATTCATTAACTGATAAGCAAAGTTCATGTAACAGATAACAGATAGAAAATAAGTAAAGCACAATCACATGGAACAGTTGCACAACACACAGATGTTATGTGGTTCACTCCCAGGAGGGAAGCTACATCCACGGGAACTATGTTTGTATTATATATGGAGAGAGAGTAAACACAGTTCCGCTGCAACCTCTTATGCAACTTGATATCTTCTGGGAAACTCCACGCACACAGCTGGGAGCCCTTCTCTTAGATCTCTTCTCTTCCGATAATGCTTTCTTCTTACAATATACCCTTCTCTCTCTCTCAAGCCCTGCGGATTGTTACATTCATGCTTAAGTAGTTGACCACTGGTTATAGTAAGATAACTATAGAATGAACACAGAACCAGAGCTCGACTCTTCCTCAATGTCTCACAATATTGATGACAACTAGCCGCAACCCGACTGACCAACCAACTAACTAACTAACTATCTAACCCTTCATAAGACACAATACATGCTTAAATAGGTGGCCCAAAGGTCTCATTGTGATACAAAACTTTGGTTCTATCCCAACAGTAACCCAAAACCCTAACTGTGATAGTCGTCCTATCTGTACTTTGAACTGCCGCTTTCTGGTCACACTGCAGCTTCCTGTAGTCTTCCACAATTTTTGGCGCTGATCACGAGTATGGGCGTCGCTTCCTTGGTCTCTCCCCTTCTATCCTTTATCTTTAATACCTTGGCCCATTTCTCCTTCTCCATTTATGAGGGTAGCTGATCCCTCCTGTCATCACCGGTGCCTTAAATGTAGTGGCTGAGCTCTCTTCTCGGCCGCTTCAAGTACTATTTTCTTTGACTTCCTTGTTCCGACCGCCGTGATTTCTTGTCCCCGATCCATGGCAGGAAATGCACTATGATGTCATACCTTTAGTACATCTCTTATATCGCTATCTTATCGGCATCGCCAAAACTGTCTTTCCTTCCAAAATTTGTCCATCTTCTATCCGAAAATAGCAGCTTTTCCTGTAGCTGCGAGGCCCTGCTCCAATAGTCGCAGTGCTCTAGCGGTAGGATAACAGGATCTCCACCCCTTCATCATATTTGACAGGGAGTTGGAAATACCGTAGGAACATGAAAGCTAAGGAATTGAAATCTAGGTACTTGGCTTGCTATAGCTCAATGTACCACTTGGTTGCAACACCTGTTAGGGTGATTTGGAATAGCCTTAGACTGATGGAATCGTCTACGATGCTGTTTGACCGGAACCATAGATGGAATGTCATGATGTGGTTTTGGGGACACTCCCCTGCCTTGCCTTCAAGCATAGGAATGTCTGATGGTAGCTTGCTTGGCATGGGAGGCCAAAACGTTTGGTGGCGGATGGGTTCGTTTGTCAATTGAGCCACATCAAGCAAGTTGAGATGAGCCATGAAGGGCAGGTTTGACCCCAAGTTAATGTGAGATGGGGCAGTGATGGTGGTGGGTTTTACAGGTGCATAATGCACCTGCATGGCTGGGAGCACTTGCAGTGGCACCATTGTATATGGGCCAATGCCCGCAAGTGTTGTGGGGGAGGCAGTGTGGGTTGACAGGCCACTACCCCCAAGTATGATAGGGAGGGAAGTGTATGTGGAAGGGGCATTGCCTCATTGTGTGATAGGAGGGGAAGTGTATGTGGAAGGTCCACTACCTGCAAGTGTTGTAGGTGGGATAGCTTGAGTGGTTACTATGGGTGGTGGCAGCTGACTGATGACAGTTTGCATGACTGTAATGGGGTCACTTGTAGGGTTGTTGGTGATAATTTGTGTTGTGGACATGGGTCCACTAGCTATGGCTATGTTGGAAAATGGATTTGGATTTTCACTAGCCATGGGGCTTGATGGTGTAGTATGAAGGTCTGGTTCAAACTGATATGGGTCTGAATCTGAATCAGAGGTCGTGTGGCCTTCTGATGGTGTGAGAGGTCATCGAGAATGGTCTCGACGGTGTCGGTTCAGTGTTCTGAATTGTGGTGGTTCACCTCTTAGGCGTGAGGAAGAGCGTGGGGGATCAATTGGGTCAGATGTTTATAAAAATGGTGGGAATGATTTTTGGACCCTGGTTTCAATGGATTCCTATTGGCTATAGGTGGTCACTCGGCCACCAATATTGTCAGACGACAATGCTTGGCTTTTTCCTCATCAATGTTTCTACTCAATCGATGGGGGTCATTGCCCATTTCACTTGGCAATTCCTCTCAGTGGCCAACTACTTTGGGGTTCTCGTGGTACTCCTCATAATGAGTTTTTGGGCTCAGCCCAAGTACTTCCCACGATTAAGGTAGTCATGGAATTATGTCCTTAAGGACTGCATATTTTTTGAACTTAGTGTAAATTGATAAATTTTAAGGGCTCTCTCAGCGTCATGAACTAAGTTGGGTTGATTATGTGGTATGGTGTATATTTTTTTCGATCTTTCTATTATCAGGTGGTTGGAAGTGGTTTATGAATATGTCATAGAGTTCATATCATTGTGTGTACAAGCAGTAAATAAATAGAAGTTTGTAAAAATATACAAATTTTTACCTTGAATTTTGATGGACTAACTAGGTGACTACCTTACACCTATATTCTTCTTTAACCAAGAGAAGGTGCCAAGATCTCAACACAATGGGACTAAGCCCCATCGGTATATCCATAGGTCACCTCCCATATGTAAGGTTGGTCAACAGGGAGGACGCTTAGAGCCATGAGAAGCCCTCCTTCTCTACCCCCTCTACCTTCTAGGTCATCCATTTTTAGTGGTTTAGAACAATATTCAAAGAAGGGCCTGCTACTATACGATTTGTTCCCTTCATCGTATGCCAGAATACCTCAAAGGGTGATGACTATGTAGAGGAGGAAGGGTAAGCAAGACTGTTAATTTTATGTCAATTTTAGTTAAGCTACATTCATTAAGCCATTAAATTATTTTTTTGAATTTACACTTTGTTTGTACATGAAATTACAGTAAATTAAAATAGAAATAGAAATGTAACTACTGTGCTAGACAGAGGTAGCTGAGTCACACGGGTAGTCCCTAATAAACTAAAAATTAACCTCTAATTGATATACCGTATGTTTTGGGTCAAATTTGGTGAGGGGGTTGCAAAATGTTTCCAGAAATAGGTGAGGGGGTCGCACAGATTTCACAGACAGAAACAGTCTTCCTTTCTGAGTGAAGTCGCACCTTTCAAGGGAAAAAGGGTGACCTGGTCATTCCTGTGAGGCCTAAAGCGACCTCATCCCCTGTTCAGGCCCGATAAGTGTGACATGCTCCAGATTTGGCGTTTTTATGATCCTGAGTCAGATCCGGCCAACAGTAACCTGCACTATGGCCAAATAGACTCATATTTTCCTTGCAGAGGCTTTGACAACAACAAAAACTGAATTTAAACAAGATTTAACCTAGATCTAATAATAAATTTTGAAAACTAGGGCATAAACTGAAAAAACTTGAAATTTCAAAAAACTGAACCAGGGATCTTGTGGGATCAAGCTGGTATGGTTGCTAGTCCTATAGTAGGGATTTATCCTTGCTATAGGGGTAGGAATGGCTGCCTTTTGTCTATCATATGGAAGGGTAGGTTCCTGTGTGGAGAAATGCAGGAAAGAAAAACCAAAATGAAATTAAGAAAAACAAAGATGGAGAACCCCTCTGCAAACAAGGTTAGGGTTCCGTTTCCAATAACCTGCGAACAACTATTAAACAAAAATAAACTTGCAAAACAAGATAAGAAGAAAGCATGCAAACAAATATTGGTTAGAAACAACTAATCTACTAAAGCAAGTACATAAGCAAAACTAGGTTATACCTCTCCTTTGGTGAAATGGGCCACCATGCCTTGGCTGGAAGAAGCACCTCCCTATCTCACTCAGGAATGGAAGAGCTATGACTCAATGGGGAAGATGAGTGGAAGAGAGGGGGATGGGGGTGGCTTGATAGGCAAAGAGTCTCAAGGAATCCATGGGTAGCATAACAGTATGCAAGAGAGGAGTTGTTTAAGAGTGACCCCCACCCTCGTTTTATATATCTTTTTGGGGGTTTTATGGTTTTAAGCCCTTGGTCCCAGCTTTAACCCCTTCTGCCCTAAATTTAGCTCCTTTTAGTTTTTTACGCTCCTTTGAGGGGTTTTAGCCCCTTTTTGGAGGATTTAGCCCCTAGGAGAGTTATTTAGGCCCCTTTTTGGAGGCTTTAGCCCCTAGGAGAGTTATTTAGGCTCCTTTTTGGGGTTTTTAAGCCCTTTTACTCATTTTTAAGACTTTTTTAGGGTGCGAGGGTCTAACATGGGTGTCCTTGGGTGGTGTAGGCCATGTAGATCCAAGTGCGGGATTTTTTGGGTTAACAATGCCACTACTCTAAAAACATCCAAAGGAAGCTTGGAAAACATTTTATACATTTATTAGGAAGGCCCTGATAGAACCAACAATAGGCCTCACCCCAAAAAGTACCAAAAAACATTTCCATCATATTGTCTTCATGAAGAACATTGGAGTCAGCCATCAACTAAAGGAAATCTTTGACATGCCAAATGGCTGACTCACCATAATTTCTAGGAAATACTGGAAGCCATTTAT
The DNA here is from genome assembly GCA_001517045.1 of Pseudotsuga menziesii. NCBI lineage: Eukaryota > Viridiplantae > Streptophyta > Pinopsida > Pinales > Pinaceae > Pseudotsuga > Pseudotsuga menziesii. The sequence goes on along the minus strand of LPNX010889657.1, from coordinate 56,807 downwards.
ATGCATCCCCCACATGATTAAAACAGTTAGGAAAACTTGGGATGTTTGAGAAATCGATAGGCTGAAAAATTCTGGTTATGTGGGCACCATATTTCTCCTTTAATTCATCCATATCAAAAATTAATAGTATGCATTTGATATAACCATTAAACCTTGTACTGAAAAGGTGGATCTGTCAAGTGATGAACTTTAAAGGTTTTAACATGTCGCATTGGGCTCATCTACACACAACAAAGCTTCACAATTTTATGAGATAACAGGATTTTATCCCTTCAATCGAGTTGCCATGTGAGATTAAACATATACATTTAAGAATTCTCACAAGAATATTTTTTTCTTTTCTTTGTAAAATATAAAGAACTGAAAACAATTAGTGGAGTCTCCAGATGAAAATTAAAGATCTACTCTAAGCATTCATCAAACAAAGAAAAAAAACAAAAAAAGGAAGAAAACAAAAATCAAACTCGAGAATAAAAAGATTTATCCCAAGCAACGGTGCGAAAAAGTGTTTCCACCTTTCACACACCTAGATTACGTGGCAGAAATCTTCAAACCACTTAGTGTGTCCTTGGGGGCAAGCCTTGAGTCAAGGCTGTCACCTTGTTCTTTGTTGATGTAATTATAACTTCAAAATGTATTCATCCATATATATTATGTATTGTACCCCAATTTTTATTCTGGGATATGTCTGTAATGTAATTGAGTCATGTCATACCCCGATGTTTATTCCGGGAAGTTTCTATAATGTAAAAAAGTCATGTCAAGTCATTGTGGGTAACCCTCTTGTTGGTCAAGGGTTAAATTCCCCTCAGTTATGGGGCCCTAGGGTTATTATACTATCCTAGATAAGTTGACCCTAGGTGAGTCATTGTAGGTCAGGGAAATAGTCCCCACCATTATGTTAAGGATAAACCTCCTTGTTGGTCGGAGGAGGCAAAGTCCCCACAAAGTTGTGGGGCACTAGGGTTATTAGACACTCCTAGAGATGTTGGTTCCAGTAAGTAATTGTTAAGTGAGGATGACATGTTGGAGTGGGTTTCAAGTGAAAGAAAGAATATAAATAGAGAGTGAGCCTCTCTATTTATCACACACACACTCACTCATTAGGGCGCATGAGTGAGAGGAGAAGTTGTTGGGACAAGAGAGAGACTACTGTTGTCGGGAGATCATATTTATGTTTTTAGCATTTACTTTTTGTCCTGATTATATCTCTAAGGAATTTTAGGGCTTTTCTCCTTTATGGTTTCCTTGAGGAAAATTCTTTGTGTATCTTGTCTCTTGTGTTTTATTGTTGTGCATGTTATTCTCTCAGTTAAAGATCATAAGATCATAATGCTAGCTTGAATGATAAAAATATAACATGGTATCAAAGCTAACCTAAGAAGAAGGCATTGTGAAGCTATAGAATCTAGGGATTATTAATTTTTGGGTCTCTCTCCACAATCCATCAGCAAAAGTATGCTAGGCTGACTCTCCAATGAAGGGCGCATCTTTCTATCGAAGTGGAATTCGATTCCGAGCATTTTTCAGTTTTCGGTGCAGGAAATTAGGGCTTCTTACAGAAGAGGAATTTTTGAGTGAGCCTAGCATAGGATTTATCTCCTCATCAAAATCAAATTTTAGAGACATGGATCAAGATTTTTGGTTGGGTGAAACTCCAGGAAAGTCAAACCCTAGTTTGACCCTGAGCTGGAAAAACCCTAAAATACTAAAACTGATACGTTTTGGTAAATTCTCTATATATTTGGATTGGAAAAGGACCAGGACATGAAAATTGCAAATACCAATGAAACAATCCTGATTTACACTGTATCCAAAATTCAGCCTCTGATTTGCTATATTCTGAGAGATATGATCCCTCCAAGTTAGGGTACCATCCTCTTCTAGGATTCATCCCTAAACAGGACACCTGGGGAGAATTTATATATCATAGGATACAAAGGTCCAAGTGAAATTTATGAATATTTTATAGAAATGGAATGGACTATACCTTCTTTTTCCAGAGTTTCATACCCAGAAGATGAAACAGTGACACGTGGAAGTCCATACAACTTCAATGTGCTGAATAGTTCTGTAACAGGTCACCTTGGGAAAATGATCATACGTCCCAATTGGTGAAACCAATTCTGATGAAACCTATGGTGTTGGAACAGGGACATGCAAGGATACCTTAGTGTAGAGTTTCAAACATAGTGGAGCCATAATTTTAGAGATACCATAGAAATAGTAACAGGAATTTCTATAGAAGAAATTGGAAAACTAAGGCTTCTTGTTATGGGAGTTTCCCTCCATTTTTTACAGAAAAGGAGTACATTGGACAGCTCAACTTGAAGAGATGTATATTTCTATCCAATCAAATCTAAAATATTCCAAGTTTTTAAAATTAGGGTTTCTTTGACAAACCCTAAATCAGGGAGCTCCGGAATCAGGACGAACACCTCAAATCGGTAAGATCTAATCTTTTGCTATTTTCATTTGAGGTTCTCATTTCAAAGTGATCTATCACATCAGCTTGATGATAAGCTTAGTGAATTTGATAACTTCCAAGCATGGAAGTATATGATCTATCTGAATAAAATGAATTGGACACCCACATGAGAAGAGAGGTTCCAGTTCCAAAGGGAGATGAGGCTAAAATCCTTACACCAGAAGAACTTGGTTAAGGCCAAGAAGATCATTGTTGATTCAATCATAGATCACATTGTACTAGAAACTTATTCCCTAAGGACATCGAATATGTTTGATTCCTTGACCAATCTATTTGAAGGGAAGAACATAAATCGAAATATGGCCTTAAGAAACTAGTTGAAGAATATGAAGATCCAGAATGCAGAGACCATACAATCATACTTTACAAGGGTCTCTCAAATCAAAGAACAACTTGAAGCAGTAAAAGAAGAAGTGAAGAATGCAGAAGTGGTGAAGACACCTTGAATGGCCTTCCAGGATCATGGTATTCATTCATTCAAGGAATGCGTGCCAAAAGAAAGTGATTACTTTCATAAGAAGAAGAAGCTCGACTCATAATAATAGAAGAGAAGATGGGAGAAACTGAAGATCAAGCTCTCACCATCCAAAGAAGATCCCTCAAGCAATGAGGAATATGAAGAACTCAAATCTTGAAGAACCTCTTATCCATATTAGCATTTGGATAAGAAACGATGCTATTATGAATGAAGAAGACGATGAAGCTAAAGGCTCAAGAAGGAGTCTACCCATGAAACAAATAAAGATAAGTATTCAATTGTCATTTCATGATATTGTTTTGTTATGCATTTGTTTATATTCAGTTGATGTATTATGCATGATGTTAGCTGGAATATTTCACATTATGTGGATAGTAAAGTGTTCCACTGGTTTGAATGGTTTAGATCTAGAAAAAATGAACGACAAATATTGAAGACCCTCCCTGGACGCTGTAGATACCTAGAATGTGATGCTTCGATAGTAACCCTGTGTACTTGCAATCAGATTAAACATGTAAACACATCAAAGCTGCCAGAATATAATCTACTGATCCATATTAGTGACTAAGGAATATAACAACATACATGTGAAATCAAACAACAACAGTAATGCGGGATGAAAATCAACTTTACATTAAGATAAAATGGAGAAGTTTACAACCAATTAATCCTTAGTGTTGACATGCATCTACATGAAACCAAAAACTCTCATCCCCATAAGCTCCAACTTTTTCTCTCTATACTCTCCAATGGCTTGGGCCAAGTAATAAATCTAACAACATAAAAATACCTTAAGAGTTCTCCTTCTCAACCATTGACATGAGCTTGTATTTATAAGGCTCAATGGATAGGGATGGTTGAGAGATTTGTGGATGAGGTGGCCTCTAAGATCCTAGGATGAGGGATCTTGAGCTCAACTAACCCACAATGATAGGGATAAGAGAGGACACGAGGCTCATGATCTAGAAGCCTCAGGAATATTCTCTTTTCCCATTTTACCCAGGGTACCACTTTTCTCCTTCAATGATAGAGTGGTTCAAGTAAGAAATGCTTATGGACTAAGGGCCATAAGCGGTGGCACCACTTGTGGATAACAAGAGATAGGCAGTGTGAGCAAGGTAGCACTCTTGGATAAAGGGGAAAGTGTGGTGCTGAGCATTTTTGTGAAAGATTGACAAAATGATATGAGTTTCCACTCCAAGTGCTAGGATTCAGGGAAAGTAGGTATGTTAAGAGTGTTATCACATGATGGTGACAGGATTTTGGTATAACAGGATGCCCCCCAAAGCATGAGTCTTAGAGGGATACAATAAATGAAATATTTGAGAGAACAAGTTGTTGCTATGAGGTGAAAATGTCATCTTGATCGAAGTATGTTGTCAAGTAGGCATATGTAGTACATCATTATGTTGACTCATAGACACAAGTAACCAATTCATGGCTGTAGACCAATACAAGGTAGATCCATGAGAGGAATAAACAAGCATGGCTACTAGAATAAAATGTAGATCCATGTGATAGAGGACTCAAACTTGGACATAGCTACCAGAAATACAATGTATATCTATGTCATACATACGCAAATTTGAGCATAGCCACGGCCATACAAATGTGGATCCATGCTAGATATACAAAACTCCATCGCAACCTGGGGAAAAGAAATGAGCGCTTTAAACAAACACCCAGGGTCTTCATCTCATATTCCATAAAGTATGATTCTATCCATGTAATTACAATGATCTGAAGTTGAACATGGTAGAAACCACTTGATTACCAGCCATTGATGTGAACCATTAATAAGTGCGAGGGAGATCACCATTGATGTTAATGATTCCGAAGGTACCCTAGTACAATCTAATGAGTGTGAATAGATTTCCTGATGTCGAACACTCAGTCCATTCTCTCAATCAAAGTTCAATGATGTGAACCTATGTCAAGAACGAGAGAATTTGTCATTAAGGCATACAAATCTCAAGGTACTAAATATTGTTTCTAAGACTATTTCCCAGGTGATGATCTGATGTCGATGGGAAAAAGTCTCATCGAAGGAGGGCCATGATGAGTCCCACATAGACGACATGAAACTTGGAACATAGTTCTAGAATGATGTGAATGTAGTGACCATAATACTGAGTCAAAAATATTGACACAAAGACTGTGTGGACTGCAGAGGTAAAACTTCTTCAAATTCCCTTTGAACATTAGGTGGCATGACAAAAAGACTTGGTAGCATGACTGAATGGGAAAAACACACAATGCAACAGTGGACAATGCATTCTTTTGAAATACTCAAAGGAGTGACATGACTCACAAAAGTGGATTGTCATGGAGAACAACTGAATATCCAATTGACTAACATGATGTGTAGACAAGTGCCATGTTTAAAGGTAACAACAAAAAACTACCATTATTTGCAAAATGATTCCCTTCCCATTTTCCCCATCATGGTTGATGAGTGCCTCTTTTCAGTTTTACGAGTTCAAAGAGGGTAACAAACACTCGATATAGCTTGTCAAACGACAAGTCCAGACTCATATGTTTTACGAACCTGAGAGAGGAGGGGTTCATTCCCAAAATGGGTCTCTCGATGTTTAATTTAACGAGTCCATTGAAAGAAAACTTGGTATCGTTCATGTTTAGAGATTTTGAACAATTATGGAAGAATACTCTAGAGGGGTCCTTTTTCATATGATTTAGTCCCTAAGGCTCAAAAAATTATAAAATCATACCTTAGGGAACTCTTCCAATCATAATTGGCTAGAGTGTTCTTTTTTCGTAAATAGTCCTATCTGAATTGAAAAAGAGACAACCTACCATCAGACGGATGACTCTTCAAATACTTTAACGAGCGTGAAGAAGACAAGATCACTCGATAATATTTTTGTATTTACGGAGCCTGAAAAAGAGTTTAAAGAGAACTCCATGAGGTTTCTTTACATAGTGTCACTTTTTATGATCCTGGAAAGATCGAAAACATACTCGACGATCTTTTCGTGTTTAAGGAGCCTGAAAAGGAGGTGAAAAGAAGACTCCATGACGCTTCTTTACATGATGTCAACTTTTTATGAGCCTGGAAAGAAACTGAAATGGACTTGGACCTTTGATACTGGGTTTAAATAGCGTGACAAAAGTGTCGTGATAAACACTCATAGACCTTTTTTGTTTTGATGAAAGTGCGAAAAAACCATAAACAAACTTCTAAAGCATCTTGCTATAGTTCTCTTATCCTTCGATCGACTCAGAAACAAGTGTTAAATGCACTTATAACTAGCATTAAGGGATTATGACAAATAAACATTGACTAAAAAATGGTTTTATATCAAAACTATAGTATGTCAGACCCAAAAATGCCTATATAAGTCAGGCTAAATAGTAAAAAATCAAATCATTTCACTATCTACCCATAGCGTAGAGCATTTGGAGCAATTTCTTAGCCATATCTTTAGCAGCTAATATCGGGAGTTCCAACCGTTCGTTTTGAGTACCGTTAGTTGTAGGTAACAGCTAACACCATATTATTACATTTCATAGTGTTTATTTTGAGTTTTGTTGGGGTTTTGGGCTCATATGGCAATCCCTAAAACCTTAAAAGCTGGCACCGCACCTACCCCTTGTGGGATACACGGTGTTGGGTACCATTTTGATCTCTTTTGTCACCTAAATATCCTCCATTATCGTCCATAAAACCTTCATATTGATTTATAAAGCTTTAAAGTTCACCCACAAACTTTGGTTAAAAGGTATAAATGTCATTGATTTTTAACAAATTGAATTTTTGAGATTTCTAAAGCATTTAAACTAAGGTTTTTATTCAGGAGTACAAGATGTGCTAACTTCCCGTAATGTCTCCAAGGTTGAGCACTTGCATGCCAGCTAGGCATGAACTGAAATATAGGGAAAGGATCCTTAGTGTCCAAGGATGGTTGAACTTCCAACGGATAGATGATGTGGCTCTCATAGGTGTCAAGTCAAAGTCAGTCAAGGACGGCCACCTATGCTACCACTCAGCACAAAAGCAGGGCAGTTCTGATTTTGTTGATTTTCACAGATCTGATAGAGGATCTCGATGACTATGTTCATTAATTAGTTTCTAGGTTAATAGCATTTCTAGTTTCTTTAAAAATTTTGTATAAGTACTCCATAAGAAAGAGGAGAACACATCATGATTTGAGACTGAAAACGCAGGTTGTTTTGGACTGCGTTGTTCTATTATGATGTATGATCGATTTCATGGTAAATACAATTAAAATTTCAGCTCTGTGATTGTCTTTCTATGTGTGTGTGAATCAGGCAATGGAGGGCCCCAATTGTCGAGTCTGCACACCCCTTTTATTGCCACTGAATGCGATTTGGATTGTTGCAACGATTTGGATTGTGTCAATGGTCTGTCTTAGTTCTTGTAAGACTTGATTTTCTTATTGCAGAATATATTAGATTGCTTTCGATTAGTTTTATCAGCTTTGTTACCTCATTAGTTATACGCTACAAGAATGGTTCAAACTACTATCTCACTATGCTGTACATTGCTGGCTTATTTGAAGATGAAGTATTAAAAACAATTATACATTATGAATGTTTTCCTGTAAGGGAAATTAATGAATGATTGTTTATTCAGTGTTGGGATACTAAGCAGATTCTTGTAGTCCATATCTTAGGGTTAGATTTAATTCATTTTATTATCTCAGTGCTTTAACATACAAATTGTTTTTACATATAAACTGCTGTGTAATTGAAAGAGCAAATGAAACTGTTCCTGTAAGGGAATTTTTGTGTTTTCAAAATCACAGTAACTTGATCTTTTAATAGGCTTATTTCATAGATAACTATATTACCAAACAAGTCTAGATTTGAGTCCTTATACTTGGATATGCCTCTAAGTCTACCAACCCGGATTGACATAAACTCAAGGTTTGATTTGCATCAGTAGATCGAAGCCCAACATTTGGCACCATTGCCGGGGAGGCATTGCAGAGGCAAGATTAGGAAATTTAGTTCTCTGATAAAACAAAAATTTCAACAAAACATAGAGTAGATTTAGTTTTATGTCAAGACAAAGAGATGAGAAAGGAATATTTATCAAAACCCCCCCAAAAATAGAAGTAACAGGACCTTCTTTTCCAAAAGGATTCATCTCAATAGTGGGTACTTCTAAAATGGTTGAGGAAGAAACATCAAAAGGGCCAACTGCAAAACAGAGAAGGGAGTATGACAGAATGTTAGAAATAGAAAACAAACGAAGAGAAGAGAGAAGAGAAGAACAGAGACGACATGAAAGAGAATAAGAGAGGAGACATGAAAGGGAAGAAGAAAGGAGACATGAAAGGGATGAAAGAACCGAAGGAGATCAGGAAGCCATCTTTAAATTTCCCATTTTGAACACTAGCATTATCCTAGGGGAAGAGGTAAAAATGAAGAATATCCCACCATCTGTCTTACCAAACTTATATGGCATGACCTCTGAAGATCTTGACTCTTTCCTATTCAAGTTTGATATCTTGTGTCGAACTTATGGATACACTGATGATACCCATAAGCTTCATCTTTTTCCTTCTACCCTTAAAGCAGCTGCCTTGAAATGGTTCATGGGCTTAGGAGAGCATTCTATTACTAGCTGGGGTGAGATGAGGAAGATCTTTCTTCAAAAATATCAGGCATATTGCAGATCAAAGGATCTAAAACATGACATTTTTGGGATGACTCAATAGGAAGATGAGAGTTTGGAGGAGTATTTGGAAATATTCTCATACAACCTATAGAAATCTAAATACAATTCTTTGACACCAGAGATTATTAGAAAAATATTTCTGAAAGGGATAAGAGAAGAGTATTTGGATATTTTGAATGTTATGGGAAAAGGTGACATTTCTTACCTTCCCTTTGATGAGATACAAGATTTATGTCAGAAATATTCAAGAGGAAAGGCTAGAACTGGAAAAAGGGATATCACTACCAAAGTAACTAGATTTGCAAACAGTGGCATCTCTAGGGATGAGCTTGGAAATATGCTAGAAGATTTCAAGACTGAATTATTAAGTACCTTGGGCACACAAGTAGAAGTAGAAAAAACAAAGAAAAGACAAGAACAACAGGACTAGCAAGATCAAGCTTTGTCTATCTTTTGTCCTAAATGTAGAAAGAAACACCCACTAAAAGAATGTCCTTTAAATTATATTGAAATTTGTGGCTTATGTACTTTTAATCACAAAACTGATGACTGCCTCAGATTGAAAGAATTGCAGGCAGCTCGAATGGAGGAGAATCAAAGCATGGAGTCTCTCTACTTTATGGGACTATGAAGACCTTGGCAGCCACGATTCTCAGGTATGTCTCAAGATCCTATGCAACAATTTCATACAAATTATCAAACTCCTATTCATAATTCATGGAGTGAACCCATGCCCTAGAAAACTTGGTCTCCTCCATTAGCCCAATCTGCTCCAAATTGGAGAGGTTATGCCCATGGTAACCAGACATATCAGCAGGCCTATTTGCAGCCCTATCAACAACCTTCAGCCTATCCCCAATACCAGCAGAATCAAGTCCAAGTCTCATCTTTCCAAATTCCATATTTCCAACAACCCAATATGGCTCCTAAATTGGGTCCACCACCTCAACAGCTTCAATTTCCATCCAATCAGCCTCCACCTTAGCCCACACAATTACCAGCTCAGCCAATTCCAAATCCAAATAATAAAACAGACAAACCTATGTATAATGTTGATGATGGAATGACACTCCCTTTCTCAATTCTCCCACTGCAAAATATCAATTTAAGATCTGGGGAAAATTTACAAAAATAATCTCCTGTTATCTTAGAAGAACAAACAAAAAATGAGAAAACTCCAAAAAAATTAAATATAGAAAAATCTCAGTAAAAAAATCACATTCAAAAAGGGAAAACATTAGTATCTTATACACCTCCTTTTCTCGAAAGGTTGGTCAAAGAAAAACCTTCAATTTCCTTACCTGATTTTGATGTTTTGAATGAGTTAACAAATGTATATGTCAAAATTCCTCTACTACAGCCTATAAAGGATATTCCAATTTACACTAAAGCAGTTAAGGAATTATGTCTTAATAAAAGAAGGAAGGATCCATAAAAAATTCATGTGGTAGGCAATCTAGCATGATTAATGTCTAATACTGTTTTCATTGAAAAGTATGTAGATCCTGGAATCCCAATGGTTACAATTACTATTAATAATTTTTCAATTCCAAAAACGCTGATTGATCTAGGTGCTGCCATTAATGTCATGACACTAGAGACAATGGAATACCTTCACTTGACAAATCTTAGACCAACCACAATAGTTTTGGAATTAGCTGATAGATCTAAAATTACACCTAAAGGGGTCTTAGAAGATATCATTGTTTCTTTAGACTCCTGGGAGTATCCTGTCGATTTCATAGTGCTACAACCAAAGTCTAATCTAGGAGGGCACCCACTGAACCTTGGCAGACCCTGGTTGGCGACAGCAGATGCTTTCATAGGGTGTAGGTCAGGAAGTATGCTCATTTCACGTGGGACAGAGAGGAAACAAATTGCACTTTACCCTTCTGCCCAAATACCTTCTACATTAGATCAGCTGTCATGGATTAATGAGACCAAAGAACAAGAACAAGAAGTCATTCAGCCTGTCCTGAGTATCATTCAGTTCTTTGATTTTCAGGAAGAAAACAAAGAGGATTTATTAGATTATTTCATTGTTGAACCTGATATTTCTGGAGAATTAAGAGATATGCAATATGCTGTAGCAAATCAAGTTTTAGGTTATAATTTTCAGGAAAATTGCACAGTACATTCTCTAGAATTGGCACTTCATGATATTTTTAATGTTCATTCAATCACATATATTCAAAGTAAAACAGTTGAAATCAGTCCAGGCAAACATTTGAATATAAGTGCACATCTTAATACATCACAGGAAGAAAAATTGATTACTTTGCTGAATAAACATTCCCATGCATCTGATTGGGAGTATACCAATATGCTAGGTATTCATCATGAGACATGTACTCACCACATTTACACAGATGATAAAATCAGACCTCTTAGACAACCGCAACGTAGAATGAACCCTATACTAAAAGAGATAGTCAAAGAGGAGTTGCAGAAGTTGTTGAAAGTAGGATTCATTTACCACATCTCCGACAGCCAATGGGTTTCCCCCTTGGTTGTTGTTCCTAAAAATAATGGTAAATGGCGCATATGTGTGGATTACAGGGAGTTGAATAAGGCAACATTAAAAGACTATTTCCCATTGCCTTTCATTGATCAAGTGTTGGATACTTTAGCTGGAAAAGAATACTTTTCATTTTTAGATGGTTTCAGTGGGTATAATCAGATTAGTATTGCAAAAGAAGACCAAGAAAAAACCACCTTTACATGTCCCTGGGGCACATATGCCTACAAGGTTTTACCTTTTGGCTTATGTAATGCCCCAGCTACCTTTCAGAGGGCAGTCTTAGCCATCTTTGCAGATATAATTCATGAGTGTGTTGAAATTTACATGGATGATTTTTCTATGTATGGAAGTACCTTTGAAGATTCCTTGGAAAACCTGGACAAAATTTTAAACAAGTCTGTTGACTCAAATCTTTCCCTAAGTAATGAAAAGTCTTTTATGATGATGACTGAAGGGATAGTTTTAGGACATCACATTTCTGCATCTGGAATAAAAGTAGATCCTGCTAAAATTCAAATCATTGAAAATTTATTTGAACCAACAACTCAAACAGATGTAAGAAGCTTTTTAGGGTATGCAGGCTATTATCGTAGATTTATTGCAAATTTTAGCAAGATAGCTCTGCCATTGTTTAAATTTCTTTCAAATGATGTGAATTTTAATTGGGATACTGATTGTCAATCTGCATTTCAGACACTTAAAGAGAAGCTCTCAATTGCTCTCATCTTAAGGGAACCAAATTGGACATTACCTTTCCATATTTCTACCGATGCGTCTGCTACTGCAATAGGGGCCTCATTGGGCCAAAAAGAAAATACTTTGACTTATGCCATCTATTTTATTAGTAAAAATCTGACACCTGCAGAGTTTAACTATACAGTTACTGAAAAGGAAATGTTGGCGGTGGTTCATGCTGTAAACAAATTCCGTCATTACATAACTGGCTAGGAAATTTTTGTCCATACAGATCATTCATCCTTAAGATATTTAATGAATAAATCTATCACTAATGGTCGGATCACTAGATGGTTGTTGTTAATGCAGGAATTTAATATCACTGTTTTAGATCGACCTGGATGAGAAAATCAAGTGGCAAACTTCCTGTCTCGTTTACACAATACTGGTGAGATTGTTCCTGTTTCAAATAGTTTTCCTGATGAACACTTATTTGCAATTTTTATTATCACTCCTTGGTATGCTGACGTTGCTAACTACTTATCATCAAGACAATTAACACCATCTATGACATCTAAAGAAAAGAAAAAGATTATTAAACAAAGTGCTAGGCATATATGGGTTAATGGTGATCTCTTTTACACAGGATATGATCTAATTATAAGAAGATGTGTACGACAGGATGGAATTTTAGATATTTTAAAGGCATGTCATGATGAACCGTGTGGTGGCCATTTTGCAGATAAAAGAACAGCATACAAGATACTCAATTTGGGGTATTATTGGCCCTCTATTTTCAAAGATGCTAAGAGGTATGTTAGAAGCTGTGATACTTGTCAATGGATGGGACGGCCAGTCTAGTTTGATGAAATTCCACTCCAACCCCAAATCCTCATTAAACCGTTTGAAAAGTGGGCCCTTGAATTCATTGGTCCAATTCATCCACCATCATAAGGGAAGAAGTAAATTTTGGTCTGTACGGACTATGTTACTAAGTGGGTAGAGGCCAAACCTTTACCAAGAGCCATAGAGCAGACTGTGGTAAACTTTCTTTTTGAAGAGATATTTGTGATATTTGGGCTGCCTAGAGAGATTGTAACTGATCAAGGTGCCTAGTTTACTTCCAAATTAGTGCAGGAGATAACAAAAAATTACAAGATTAAGCATAGAAAGTCTACCCCTTACCATCCACAAGCAAATGGCCAAGTGGAATCTACAAACAAGACTTTAGAAGGCATCATCACCAAAACTGTTCATATGCATAGGAAGGATTGGTTAGCTAATCTTACTGAAGCTTTATGGGCATACCGGATCACTTGGAAAAATAGTACTGGTTTTTCTCCTTATCAGCTTGTTTACGGTAAGCAAGTCCTCCTACCTATAGAGTTTCAAATTCATACCTTCAAGTTAGCAGCAGATTTGGGCATGGATCTTTCTGAGGCACAGCAAGAAAGAATACTTCAGTTGAATCAACTAGATGAGATGAGACAGGCTGCCATAGAACACAATATTATGATACAACAGCAGAGAGCTCAATGGCATGACAAGTTTATAAAAAAGAAACAATTTCACATCAGTGACTGGGCACTATTGTTTGACTCAAAGTTCAAAGACTTCAAAGACAAATTTACAACTCACTGGCTTGGTCCATACGAGATTGCTAAAGTATATGACAATGGCTCAGTCAAACTTCAAACAATCGATGATGAAGCACGTACATTTGTGGTCAATGGCCATCGGCTCAAATTGTATACCAAGCCTATCAACAAGGAAGATTTTATACAGCAAATTTCACAGCACCAAGAAATGGAAGTGCTGGATAAACACATCAGTGTTTCTCCTTCACTTACTTCTTAGCTGCTCTGATATTGAAAAAAAAATAGAAAAAGAAAACAACAACAGAAAAAAAACAAAATACATACATACATACATATATATATATATATATATATATATATATAAGAAAAAAAAGGAAGTTTAGTTGTGAAAACCAGGTTACTGGCACAATATAAACTTGAATTTTCCATGGAAAACCAGGTTCGCTTGGCCATTGAAAATTCATAAAAATGTCTTTTTCAAATTTCATGTCTTTTACATAGCTTTATTTTCAATAAATCAAGTTTTCTTTGACTTGAGGACAAGTCAATAACTAGGCCTGTGAGGGGGATAAGCATTTTTATGCTTTCTTGGAACCCTCCAAGTCTTTTTCATATGCAGAAGGGACCTGATTTCCAGCAATACAGTGATTTTTAACAATGCAGAGGGACCTGAATTCTAGTAATGCAGAAGAAATTTACAGAAGGACCTGACTTCCAGCAAAGTAGAAGGAATCTGAGATGGCAGGCAGAAGACATCAGAGGACAGAAATGAATCAGAAATAAATTGCAAACCAGCTACATCAGGCAGCAAGCTCATCATACAGGGATATCAAGTAAAGTCTATAAGAATTTTTCAGTTTTTGTGTTTTAAAAGTTTCATGATTCTTTGTTTTTAAGAAATGACATCTTTACCAGCCCTCGTAAGCTTGACTGCCTATTTTCATTATCCTCACAGTCTCTGCCAACATTCCATTTATTTTCCATTAGTTTCTGCCAGCATTCCATTTATTTTCCACTATCCTACCCTAGGGGTCAAGATGGTGGTCAAAAACACATACTGCATTCTACAGGAAGGTCTTCTTCTCAGCAGAAAGTGAAATGTTTTGAGAAAATGGAATTTCAAATGTTTTCTTTTATATATGTATTTAGTGCATCATGCATTGAGTAAACATATAGAATTTAAGGAAAACCAATGGTCTTGTATATCTTTAGCGTATATTCAAAAGGAAAAGGAGTTTACTTTAAGAGAAGAAATCCCTATATTACAGCTTGTTCATTAAAACGTTGGGCATACAAAGAAATTAAAGTGTATATTACAGCTTGCTCATTAAATGTTGGGTATACAAAGAAGTTAAAAGTATATTATATGAATCAAAACCTTACTTTTAATTTCTCTCCTGAGTAAATGATTGAATGGAAAGTGGCATGTTTTTGAAATGATGAGAAAAAACGTGGATATATGCCCCATGACAGCATACAAACGTGCCTGAATCTTGTATTGTGAATTGGTGAAGTTGAGGAGTGCGATTTGGTCATTCTTCTTGGGACCAAATCCAATTGTTTTTCTCTACAAAATCGACTGCTGTGGGAGATAATTGTTAGTAAGAAGAAGTTGTGGAGTAAAAGAAGGACGCAGGCACCAATTCACTATGGAAATCGTGCAGGAAGAAGTGAAGACAATTACACTAGAAAGGAGGTAAAATTTAAGCCCTTTCTTTGCCAAATACTCTGCTAAGATCAACAACAATTCTGCATTTTCAGAGTATTGTTTTGGGGCTAAGAAAACAAAGGCAGAGTTAAAAATTGAAAGGTTGAAGTTTCCTATTTCCTATTAAAGTTCAAAATGTCATCTAGACTAGAACTAGTAAAATTCAATCCCACTGATATTCATGAGAATTGCATGGAGATTTTTGAAAATAAGCAGTGGGTATCTTTCTTTGAAAAGCTTGATGGGCATAATGAGCATGTTAGTCTAGCTTTTGCTGAAACATTCGATGGAGAAAAGGTTATAGTGGGAAATTTGCACTTCAGACTGTGTGAAGACATCTTAGCTCAAATTATTGGCCTGCCACAGCAAGGAGAAATATTTTTCAAGACTAAGCAATTCAAAGAGAAAGCATGGATACCCTTTTTGTGCAGATCAAGAGCAGGGTCAGTAAACTAGAAGAAAAGGATAGCAAGGAGCTGGCTGGTTCATCCCTGGGATGGAATAGTTTATGTTATTCAAAAATTTATTACTTGTGAGGGCAAATTTAGTATTTTGTATCTTTACCACATCAAGTTGTTGCAGCATTTAAAAGGTGAATGTGAGATCAATATGCCCTATTTCCTGTTACAGAGTTTAACTAAGATGGATAAGGCTGTCCAAAGGTGTGCAAAAGACAAAATGACAAGCCTTTTTCACTATGGACTCATCAAAATCATCATCCAGCATGAGTTACAAAAACAAAATTTGACATGGTCAGGATTTTTAATTCACAATCAGTTTGAAGAGTAGGAAGAATTGCTTGAAGAAGGTTTAAAAGAAGATGAATTGTTGATGATAACATACCCTGAGGAAACAAGCTCAAAACTGCCAAAGGGGAAAAAGAAAAAGAAAGAGGTGTTGCTGGTTACTGATGATGAAGACAACTCTGAGGCAGCAAGCTCAAAAAAGCCTCAGAGAAGGATACGAACTAGGAGTGTGATGAGAGAAGAAAAATAGTTTCAAAAACAAGAGCAGATCTTCACCACTTATCAAAGAAATCCAAGGAAGTATAAGCAACCTCAAAGTAAGTCAGCATTGGAAAAAGATGATGAAAGCTAGCAGAGGCATTATGACCACATACAAACCTTAGGGAGTCAAGAAGAAGATCCAGCAGATGAAAGAAGGCAGGATATCCAAGACACTGATGAAGTGATCAAGCAGACAAAAAGAATAAATATGTTCTTGGATCAGCAAGAGAAGGAAAAGGAAAAGAAATCAAGATAGGAAATACTAAAAGACTCAGCTTCTCTTTTCTTAGAGCAACAAACTGTGGAAGAGGAAAAGAAAGAAGATTCAGCACAAGAGCATGAAGAATTGGGGATGGATACCAATTCTATACAGCTTCCAATGAAAATGAAGAAGAAGAAGACTTCCAAAAACAATAAAGAGATTAAGAAATTGAAACTTGAAATAAAGGAACTAGAGCAAAGGAATGAGAAATTAAAATAAATCAACTGGAAGCTAAAGGTTCAGAGGACACGCATCTTCAAACAAGCATACAGATGGTATAAGCAAAAGAAGAGTTATAAAGCTAAGTATGAGAGACTGAAGGTCCTTTATGCATCTCGAGCTTCAATAGATGCATCATCACAGACAGGAGATTAGAAGCAAGATGGTCAGCAGCACAGTTTTGGTTTTTTGGTTTTAAACAGGGTCAAATATTTTTGGCATGGGGACATGCAGTAGTTTCCTCTTAGGGGAGATGTTGGGTACCATTTTGATCTCTTTTGTCACCTAAATATCCTCCATTATCCTCCATAAAACCTTCATATTGATTTATAAATATTTAAAGTTCACCCACAAACTTTGGTTAAAAGGTATAAATGTCATTGATTTTTAACAAATTGAATTTTTGAGATTTTTAAAGCATTTAAACTAAGGTTTTTATTCAGGATTACAGGATGTGCTAACTTCCCGTAATGTCTCCAAGGTTGAGCACTTGCAGGCCAACTAGGTGTGAACTGAAATATAGGGAAAGGATCCTCAGTGTCCAATGATGGTTGAACTTCCAACGAATAGATGATGTGGCTCTCATATGTGTCAAGTCAAAGTCGGTCAAGGACGACCACCTATGCTACCACTCAGCACAAAAGCAAGGCAGTTCTGATTTTGTTGATTTTCACAGATCTGATAGAGGATCTCGATGACTATGTTCATTAATTAGTTTCTAGGTTAATAGCATTTCTAGTTTCTTTAAAAAATTTGTATAACTACTCCATAAGACAGAGATGAAAACATCACGATTTGAGACTGAAAACGCAGGCTGTTTTGGACTGCGTTGTTCTATTATGATGTATGATCGATTTCATGGTAAATACAATTAAAATTTCAGCTCTGTGATTGTCTTTCTATGTGTGTGTGAGCGAGGCATTGGAGGGCCCCCATTATCGAGTCTGCACACCCCTTTTATTGCCAGTGAATGCGATTTGGATTGTTGCAACGATTTGGATTGTGTCAATGGTATGCCTTAGTTCTTGTAAGACTTGATTTTCTTATTGCAGAATAGATTAGATTGCTTTCGATTAGTTTTATCAGCTCTGTTACCTCATTAGCTATACGCTGCAAGAATGGTTCAAACTACTATCTCGCTATGTTGTTTATTGCTGGCTTATTTGATCATGAAGTATTTAAAACAATTATACATTATGAATGTTTTCCTGTAAGGGAAATTAATGAATGATTGTTTATTCAGTGTTGGGATACTAGGCAGAGTCTTGTAGTCCATATCTTAGGGTTAGATTTAATTCATTTTATTATCTCAGTGCTTTCACATACAAATTGTTTTTACATATAAAATGTTGTGTAATTGAAAGAGCAAAAGAAACTGTTCCTGTAAGGGAATTTTTGTGTTTTCAAAATCACAGTAACTTGATATTTTAATAGGCTTATTTCATAGATAACTAGATTACCAAACAAGCCCATCTTTGAGTCCTTATACTTGGATATGCCTCTAAGTCTACCAACCCAGATTGACATAAACTCAAGGTTTGATTTGCATCAGTAGATAGAAGCCCAGCACACGGTACCACCCGAGAACCGTGCCTATAACATAGTTGACAGGTGGTGCCACCGCCTGTCTCCAATGGTGCACAGGAGGTGCCGGCCATGGATATTTTAAACAAATAGCATGAGCAAAAATAAGTCATTCTTTTGATTTTTAATGATTAGGGATGATTCTAATGAATGCTATGATTGTTTTTGGCAGGTCTTGGTTGCTAAAAACATGGTGATATGGAAAGAAAGAACACATGACAATGATGATGCTTTTGCTGAGAGAAATGTGGGTTGTATTTCCACATTACGGGACTATGGGCTCCTGAAGTTCTTCCGAACCCCAAGCATGGTGTCACATGAGTGGAAACTGGAACACATACTGCGGATGTGGAATCCAGAACAGTAGTACTTCGAGGTGGGGGCACATATTCTTACAGTGGAAGTAGAGGACATCTACTTCTTCACTCGTCTCTCAAGACTGGGTGCCCCCATCTCACTGATAGGTTATCATGAGGGGATATTACCACTCGAGAGATTATAGATCGTTAATGTGTTCTAGGGACGAGGACATTGGGGAAGAAAATCCCCATCAGAGTAGTGATGGATGGGCCCCTATGGATCGTCCTATTTACTATGCAGAGGGTGGCTGGGACTCAGGGCGTGCACCAGGCTTCTAGGGTACACATGTTGTATGCCATAGAGGCCATGGCACCCACGGTATTCAACTGGGAAGAAGCCATGCTTCCCATATTCAAATATCAGCTGACTAAGTGTCGGCAGGGAGAGCTAAAATAATTTGGCTTTGGATCCATTTTATCTTGCTTCTTCTTCGAGTGGGTTCCACAGATGAGACCTCAGGTGGTATTCCAAAGTCTAAGAGCGCGCGACCCCCATATGCTGAGGTGGGTCCAGTTCATGGCTCATATAGGAGAAGGTAGGGGAAGGGTGAAGTTCGATGACCCATTCTTCAGATGGCTCTAAGATCAGATCCTCATGGTTGAGAATTATGCTTACATAGGTACGAAATTCACCAAAGATACCGACCTACCACTCCCACTTGGCGGACAGTGGGGAAACATCGGTAAGAAGCAAGAAACCCTAAAATGGATGAAATGTTTTTATGTTTTTTAATGTTTTATATTTTTTATGTTAAGTGACGAGACCTGTTTATTCTCATGCAGATGTTGGAGCAGCGCGACTTGGAGGAGCTTATCCATTGGATAGGAAAGCTGGATCTCGCTTTGTACCACAGAGTGATGATATCACCGAGGAGCTAAAGGAAAACCTGGAGGGGTTGACCTTGGATATCCCAGATGCTACCATTAATGACCTCCTGATGAGATATCAGAGATCCACAGCGGGAGTATTGGGTCGATTCAATAGGCTGCTACGTAGATTAGCTTGAGCAGTTATGTGCTATCATGGGCACCACTAGTGTATGAGATATGTACTGAAAGCTGACAGCTTCATGATTTTGTATGATGATTTTTCCTGAAAGCCTATGTGCTTCAGATGAGGTCTCGGGACCTATTTTTTGTAAACTTTTCATATATATATATATACATATTTTTACCTGGTGTTTATATGTCTCAAATGGGAAATGTATTTTATATGAGTTTTATGTGTATTTAAATGTTTATTTACAATGTACCATGTTTGACTTAAATGTCATGAATGGGAAATATGCCAATCTAGGATGTAATTAGCTAATGAGTCAGAAACTACATTACATTCCCTAGGGATATGCCTATAAGTGATGGTTTCAAATGATATTTCTAGCAAACGTACTCTCCAAAAGAGGCGGAGGAGCATAGGGTTTCTAAAACTGTAAACATGGTTTAAATGGAAAACCACGAGTTGTGATTCCATCAAGACTACTAGATCATGAACATCCTGGGAGGCAGCTTCAATCAGAAGACCAATGACTAATTCATACTCGGTGATGTTATTAGTAGTGGGACCTATACAAACCACTCCTGAACTGACCAAATATTCAGCTGGGGAATAGAGGACCCAAGAGGCAGAGGTGAGATTCAACATGTGGTGGAAAGAACCATTAGCGAATCCCTAGAAAGAAATCTGCATGACCAAAACATGGTATAAATAGATGCAGACACTAAACTAAAAACCATCTTGAAAATACTAAAAGCACATTGAAAGTCAAGAAATATAAATATATACAAGATACTATCCAAGAAAGACCTAGGCATAGTAAATTTTCAGGTACAACCCATTGCGAGGCTACCACAAAGGTATTCCATCATAATCAATGAGCTCGTAAACTCCTTTCTCTAAAACCTTAGAAATGACAAAAGGTCCATACCACATGGACTCAAACTTACCCTTCCCTAGTTTGTCATATCTCTGATCATAAGTCAATACTAGGTCACCATCATTAAAGACACAAGGTTGGATGGATTTATCATATTGTGCCTTCACACATTTCTTATGTTTCTCATTAGCCAAGGAAGAATCTATCCGAATCTCGTCAAGGTTATTCAAGTACAAAAATATTTCTTCCTTTGCAGAAGTGTCTGGGAGAATTTTGATAGCAAGTTGTAAAGATGGAATCTGACATTGAATAGATAAGACATCTTCGAGTCCATAGACAAGCTAGAATGATGTGAAACCAGTGGATGTCTTCACAGAAGTCCGATAACCCCAAAGAGCGGAGAAAATAATGTGGTGCCAGTTGGATTTATGATCTCCAACCATATGATGAAGCATATTTTTAAAAACTTTGTTAATGGCCTCTACCTGACCATTAGCTTGTGGATAATATGGCATAGAGTTTTTTCATGGCAAAAACCTAGCTTGGCACTTAGTTCCTCCATCATTTGATTATGGAAATGGGATCCGTGATTAGTAATGATGGACTGCGGGACTCCAAATCTAGCTATGATATGGTTGAACAAGAAAAGAGCGGTAGTATTACCATCTTCTATGTATGTAGGCATGGCCTTAGCCCATTTTGTGAAATAATCAATGGCTACTATGATGTAACCATGTCCCCTCACTGAGGTAGGATTACAATGCATGAAGTCAATCCCCCATTTGGAGAATGGGCCAATGAAAATGATGGGGTGTAGCAGAGTAGGATGGGTGAGCTTTTTAGGATAAAAGTGTTGACAAGGTGGGCATTTCTTAACAGCCTCATGATAGTATTTGAAGACAAAAGGATAGAAATAGCTAGCACTAAGGATTTTCTGGGCTGTAGCCATCCCAGATAAATGACCGCCACATGCTCCCAAGTGGAAATCATTCAACACATGTTCAGCCTACTCATGGGTGAGGCATCGTTGGAGAACTGAGTCAATCCCACGTCTATACAAGGTATCATTCAGGATGAGATAGTATTTCGCGTGGTGACAGATACAGTGGTGATCATCACATGATAAATGCAGCTGAAATCATTGTGTTTGGAGATAAATAAGAAAATATCCATACCAAGGATTGGTAGTGCTAATCAGGAACATGAATTCATCTGGAAATGAATCACTGGGGTCAGATTCCGTTGAAGCATAGGGAAGATCACACATAAGCTCGGCAAAGACCAAGGATTTCTTTGATGTGGCTTTGCCAAATTCCAAATCAAACTTGTGAAGTATGACTATCCAGTGGGAGTAATTTCCCTCAAGCACCCGACGAGTCAGGATGTAATACATCGGGTTCTGGTCTTCCAATCCAGTGGTAGTGCGAAGCAGAATGTAGTGACAAAAATTTTGTACAACAATGACCATGGTCAATGCTAACTTTCCCACACATGAATAGTGAGTTTCAGAATCCATGAGATTCTTACTGGCATAATAAATCATGTGCTCTTGACCATGGAGATTTTCTTGCACTAAAACCATAGTGATGGCAGTAGCAAAGGAAACAATATACAAGAGAAAGTCCTTTGAATAATCTGGGGGGTGTGTCATGGGTGAATGAGTCAGAGCATGCTTAATATTATCAAAGGAACATTGGGCCTGGTTATCCCAGAAGAATGGAGTGTTCTTCTTGAGGAGATGCATATAACCATGCTTTTTCTCTATGAAATTGTACACGAAGCGGCGGATAAAGTTTTCCTTCCCTTGCAAAATTTGGATTTCCAGGAGATTAGTTGGGGCTAGTAGATCTAAAATGGTGGAAATTTTCAAAGGATCAATCTGGATGCCATCTTTGGATACCACAAAAACTAGAAGACATCCATGTTAACCCAAAAAATCCCTCACTCAACTCTCCATGGCCTACACCACCCAAGAACACCATTTCACGACCCTCATATCACTCCATTAGACCCCCCACCCCCTCAAAATGGATTAAGAATGAAGAAAAGGGCTTAAAACCCCCAAAAAGAAGCCTAAAATACTCTCATAGGAGCTAAAGCCCCCCAAAATGGGCTAAAACCCTAAAAGGAGCTAAAGTTAGGGTGAAAGGGGATTGAAAATCCCAAAAAAGGGGTTAAATCCCTCATCAAGGGCTTAAAACCCTAAAAGTCCCCAAAAAAGACATAAAAAGAGGGTGGGGGGTCACTCTCAAACACACCTCTCTTGCATACTGTTATTTTTCCCACAGATGCCTTAAGACACCTTGGCCTCTCAAGCCACCCACATCCCTCTCTCTTCCACTCATTTCCCCCATTGATCCATAGCTCCTCTTCCATTGTTGAATGAGATAGGGAGGTGCTTCCTTCCAGCCAAAGCATGGTGGTCCATTTCACCAAAGGAGGTATAATCTTGTTGTTTTTCATGCATTTTTATAGCTTAGTTTTTTTCTAACCCTTTTTTATCTATAGGTTTGTTTATTAACATGTTTTGCAGGTTTGTTTTTGCTTAATAGATTGTTTGCAAGTTGCCAAGGTGAAGCCCTAACAGTGTTTCCAGAGGGGCTCATGCCCATTATTTTCTTGCTTGTCCTTTGCTTTATTTCTGCATTTTCCACACACGGGAACCTACCTTTCTATCCTATATATAGAAGGGAGCCATTGCTTCCCCTGTATCAAGGAGAAATCCTTGCTACAGAACTGGCGACCATACCAGGTCGATCCCACATGATCCCTGGGTTAGTTTTCAATGTTTTAATTTCTTGTTCAGTTTTTTTCCCTAGGTTAAATTTTCTATTAAATGTAGCTTAGATTGCTGTTTATTTACATTTTCAGTTATTATTGAGCCTCCTCAAGGCCAATCCAAGCCCATTTGGCCATAGTACCAGTTACTGTTGGCCATTCTATGATTTGCAAATCACTCAACTGTGCAAAAACGACTGAACCAAATTTCTGAAAATTCACCTATGTTCAGGCTCATTTTCTACCCAAACAGTTAAGCCATTTACAAATATTCCTATTCTTAGAGGTAAAAGGGCCCGTTTCCGAAGTGGGTTTTCAACCATTTGAGATAATTCCTCACAGTTTGATTAGAATCCACTTTGTAAAAACAAGACTTTTACAAGTGTGCGACCCAATTTTGGGCTTCACTGTTTGCTTTTATCGAGACTAACAGTGTGGCTAAGCCACCTCTGTCCATATGAACCATTTCATTTCTATTTCTATTTCATTTTATTGCAATTTCATTTACATAATAAAGTGTAAGTTAAATACTCAATGGGTTAATGAATGCAGTTTAACTAAAATTGACAATAAAATTAACAGTCTTGCTTACCCTTCCTCCTCTACCCAGTATTCACCCTCTGGGGTATTATGGGATATGACAAATGGAAATATCATATATTCCTTGACCATTCATTGAATATTGTTCTAAAACCATTAAAACCAAATGACCTGGAAGGTAGAGGGGGTAAAGAAGGAGGGCTTCTCACGGCACTAAGCGTCCTCCCTGTTGACCATCCTTGCATCTGGGAGGTGACCTGTGGATCTACATATGGGCTTAGTCCCATTGTGTTGAGAGCCCATCACCTTCTCTTGGTTAAAGAGGAATATCAGTGTAAGGCAGTCATCTAGTTAGGCCATCAACATTCAGGGTTAAAAATGTATATGTTTACAAATTTCTGATTACTCAATGCTTGCATCCATAATGACATGAACTCTTCCACAATATGATGAAGTCATAAACCATTTGTAGCTACCAAATACAAGAAAGACAAAAACACAAATACACCATACCAAGTAATCAACCCATCTCAGTTCATGACACTGAGAGAGCCTTAAAATTTATCAATTTACACTAAGTTCAAACAATTTGCAGTCTTTGAGGACATAAGTCCCTGACTGCTTCAACCATGGGAAGTACATGAGCTCTGCCTAGAAACTCATTGAGAGGAGTACCACGGGAACCCCAAAGTAGCTGGCTGCTAAGAGGAATTTCCAAGCGAAACGGGCAACGACCCCGACTGATTGAGTAGAAAATGATCATGAGGAAAAATCCAAGCATTGTCTTCTGGAAGTCTTGGTGGCCAAGTGACCACCTACAACCAATAGGACACCATTGAAACCGGGATCCAAACATCATTCCCACTAGTTTGATAAACATCTAACATAATCGATCCCCCATGGTATTCCTCACACCTAAGAGGCGAACCACTACCATTCGGAACATTGAACTGACACCGTTGAGCCTATTCTTGATGACCTCACACACCATTAGAAGGCCACACAGCCTCTAATTCAGATTCAGACCCGTATCAGTCTCAACCAGACCTCCATACTGCACCATCAAGCCCCATGGCTAGTGTAAACTCGGATCCATTTTCCGGCATATCCATAGCAAGTGGACCCATGTCCACACCACAACTTATCACTAACAACCCTGCAAGTGTCCCAAGCATAGTCATCCAAATTGTCATCAGTGGCTTCCACCACCCATAGTGACCAACTAAGCTAGCCCATCTGCAACACACGGGGGTAGTGGCCCCTCCACCTACACTGCCCCTCCTGCCACATAGGGGGGTAGTGGACCTTCCACTTACATTTCCCCTACTATCATACATGGGGGCAATGTCCCCACCACCCATACTATACCCCCCACAACACTTGGGGGAATTGGCCCATCCACAATGGTGCCACCACAAGTACCCCCAGCCGTGCAAATGCATTATGAACCTACAAACCCCACCACCATCACTACCCCATCTCACATCAACCTGGGGTCCAATATGCCTTTCATGGCTTGTCTTAACCTGCCTGATTTGGCTCAGTTAACAAACAACCCCATCTGCCACCAAGCATTCTGGCCACCCATGCCAACCAAGCTACCATCAGACATTCCCAAGTTTGAAGGAAAGGTAGGAGAATGTCCCAAAAATCGTATAATGACATTCCATTTATGGTGCTTGTCAAACAACATCATAGACAATTCCATCGAAATGAGGCTATTCCAACACACCCTTATAGGTGTTGCGGCCAAATGGTACATTGAGCTACCGCAAGCCAAGTACCCAGATTTCAACTCCCTAGCTTTCATGTCCCTATAGTATTCCCAACTCCTTGTCAGATATGATGAAGGGGTGGAGATCCTACTATCCTACCGCTAGAGAACTGCGACACATATAACCAACCACATCCATGAATGGTTGCAATGTCATAGCTTCTGTAAAATCCAACTTGATGACAGGATCTTCTTGGATTGGTTCCTCAAGACCTCACTCCCTCCCATAGAAAAGGACATTGCGTCTAAATGTCCCCAATTCAAAGAAGAGGCCATACTGAAATCCCAACAGTTTGACCTGATCTATGCTCAGTTTGGATACCTATACACCGTCATTCTAGATGCTCCCCACCCAGGTACCTCCTACCGGGATGCACCGAGGGCATCCCATGCTACAGATGGAATCATAGGCTCAATCTCCCAACAACCACAGTACCATCCAACACCACCTGTAGCTCCACCACAACTAAGCAATACTGCTAGTGTTGCTTACCAGAACCAAACTCCAGACTATGATAGAATGATGTCCCAGTCTGAAGCAACAACTTCCTATGCACATCCTACACCACCATAGTAGGCTCAGGCGATGGCTTGGCCAACACAATAGTGTGTGGGGAAAATGCCCACATTTATGGCACCGCCACCCCCACAAATCTACTATCCACCACCAATGCAACCAGTTCAAGCCTCTGCCCCCGCTCCACCCGCTCCATTGGGACAAGTGTTCACACAACAAAACCGTCCCAACCATCCTGCCCCCAATAATCAACAAGGGAAAGCTAGAAATAATCGGCCCCAGAACTAAGCCAACAACCAACCATAGGAAGGTGGTCAACAACCAAACCCTCCCAACAATGCTGTGGTAAACCAGCAAGCCCAAAACCCCCCATGACCAAATGCACCAAGGCACAATTCCCCTTTACGCACAAACCAACGATGCACACTCTATGAGGTCTATGGGCACTACACATTCAAGTGTCCCCTCATGGGTTGCGCTACGCAAGACATTTAGAACGAGGTCCAGCAGGCCGCCAATGCCCCAAACCAAACGCAACCTGACCCGACACCATAAGAACCTCCTCCTATAATGCTTCAAAACCCACTTCCAGTCCAAGGATTGGTGGTAACCGTACCCCCTCCCCAAGTCAATCCCAACACTCTGGGGGCACCTCCCATGGATGAAATAGGTGTTCACCACCTACTAGCCATGACGATTGAATAGGTTAACCTATAAACTAGATGCAACCAATATGGAGCCAACACCGAACCTGCCGACTCATCAGTAGCATCCACATCTAAGATAGTCAATGCACCTCTTCAGTTACCCCCATTCCCTGGACCCCCGCCCCCCCATACGCTGAGTGGCCACCAATGCCACAGAAAGAGCTGCTGTTAGCTATATCATTGTGGATTATTTGGCCCAAACATCAACAACCATGTCCACTCTTGAGGTACTCAAAACATGCCCAACACAGCAGAAAGCGTTACTAGCCACCCTTGGGGCAATAGACCCCGCCGACTCCAATTTGATCACATTCAACACAAAGAATGAAGAATCGAGCATGCCATCCACCATCAGCTTTCAAATCCCATTCTCTATTGTTATCACCCAAAAAGGGTTCACTACCTCATCTACCCCATCACATGGCTCATTTGTCGATTTTCCCACCATATTTCCATCAAAAACCCATAAAACCATGCAAAAAGCCTCCAAAAGGCTTAAAATGCCTCCAAAAAGGCCACAAAACCCTCTTTTCCTCTAAAAATATCCAAAATTCCTCCAAAAAAGCAAAAATCTCCAAAAAGGAATAACAAATATAAAATAATGAGGAAAAAGAGGAAAAAACCCTAAAAAGCTGAAACCCTAATCAGCAAACCCTAACCCTAAAACCGCATGGTTTCCAACTATAAATAATTGATGGAGACCCCTCATTTCATTATCCACAATCACAAGTATCCTGCCTCTGCCAAAATTGCTCTTGAAACCCTAGCTCACCATCGAGTTACTTTCACCGTAAGAGTACCTTTTGGCCCATTTTTGCCATTGGAGAAAGAGAAGAAGCAGCTTGAAGCTCGGAGCCACCAACATTGGACCAGCGCAACGGACTTCACCAACCTCCACATTGGAGGTAACATCAATAAAGGTCATTATTTACTATTTACTGTTTTTTGTTTCATGTTATTTACTTTCTACTATTTTGCTTAATTAACTTGTTTAAATTTAGTTTTTATTTCAGTTATAGCTTTTAATTCAAATATCATTGAACTGCTACTAAGGAATCCATTGTCCTTAGTAGGTACTCATTCATACAAGCTAGGTGTAAAACCCTAGCAACATCTATCCAGAACTTGGTTGTGCACCGATGCATAGTGGATGAGGGAGCATCCACATACATTATGTCTACCCTAGTCTGGCAGAAATTGGGATCACCAATTCTGCAACCATCCTCCACAACCTTGCGGGCTTATGATGACCATCCCACCAAAGCCCAAGGAATCCTCCCTCATGTCCCCATCACATTAGCCGGGAAGATAGTGTTGATTGACATAGAAGTTGTCATCGCTCAACTAGACTATAACCTTCTCATCGGGAGAAGTTATATGTACACCATGAGAGCATTCGCATCAACTCTCTTCTGCCTCATGATGTTCCCCCATGA
The DNA here is from genome assembly GCA_001517045.1 of Pseudotsuga menziesii. Classification (NCBI taxonomy): domain Eukaryota; kingdom Viridiplantae; phylum Streptophyta; class Pinopsida; order Pinales; family Pinaceae; genus Pseudotsuga; species Pseudotsuga menziesii. Next base: position 28,617 of record LPNX010889657.1, on the reverse strand, counting down.
AGGGAAGATCGTGATGGTTGATCAACTCACTTATCATGATCCGCAAGGGTTAACGGCACCAACCAATGTTATCCCCACCATCACCACCATTGAGCTACAAGGGATGGCCATACACACAAATGTTATCCCTGCAATCAACACCATGGTTGAAAACACACCAGCCTCGCCGTTGTTGAATGTGGGCCCTGGGTTGTTTTTCAATACCATCATGATGGCTCCTTTCCCATTAGTGTCACCACCACTGACACAAAATGAAACGGTAGACTTGTGCATGGTCTCATCAAGCATCGCTGCACCCAAACAACAACCGCAGCTACAGCCCCAACCACAACCATAACATGGTCCACAGCTGCAACATCACTTGCAGTAGCAGCATTATGCACAGCCATAACCACAACCGCATCCCCACATGCAACTAGTAGGGCTTTATCTGGGCTCATCTCCAGTCCATATGATTACCTTCCTCTTTCCCCCACCTAGTGTCATAAGCAAGCCGGTAATGGCCACCTTAACCCTACCCAACTTTACATTGGAAATTCCGGTGTGGTATCTTGATCCACCAGCTCCACCACGAATGCCCTGGGTTGTTTTAACCCTAGTCCAACCCATTGCGGTCAAGTCTCACCCTCCACCTGTCCTACAAAATCCAATTGCCACACCCGTACCCACACCGCCCCACCCAAAAAGGGACAGGGGAAATAATTCCAAAGCTATCGCAGAACCTCAGCCGATCTTGCCTTGCGTTGTCTGCGAGCAACAGGGCCATCCAACTCAGAATTGCCCTGAGATCCCAATGATCCGCACACATTTGGACGCCATGGATACAAATGAAAACCTCCCTGTCATTGAGCTTTCAATCATGCCAGTAGTAAGAAACAAGGCATTGAGAAAAAACCATGCTTGTGTCCTCTGCAGTTTGTATGGACATTACTTGCACCATTTCCAAGACTTGTCCAAATTCCGAATGGCTCTAGCTAACCTCCATCAACATTCCCTTGAGTCTGAAATCACCTTGATCGAAGAAGTTCACCCCCCACATCCTTCTTCGGACACCATGTCCATTTACATGATGTCCAGTTCAATTGACCCGCTCGTCTCCACCTCCAATGACGCTCCATCAAACCTGTCTCTTCCGTTGTTTTTGCAACCACATCTCCATCCACAGCCGTAGCCTCAGTTGCAACCTCAACCTTAGTTACCAGGGAAACAGTGGGGTTCATTCCCAATCAACATTTTCCTTTTCCTTTTCCTTTTCCCTTTCCTTTTCCCTTTCCTTTTCCTACCATTCGAGATCATGAGTAAGTATGTCCTGGCAACCTGCAATATACAGGATTTCACAATGGGAGATCCTGTGTGGTACCTTGAACCACCTACCATACCTTTGAGTCCCCAAGATGTGTTGACTCATGTCCAACCAATTGAGATGATGTTACACCTATCTGTAGTTCCATCAAAGACTCCTCTTGTCTACAGGCCTGCCCCTCTTCCTCCAACAGAGACTGGGGGCAATGCCACAAAAACCATAACCAATACCATTTTCATGATATCTAGCACTAGTTTCACTTTTGACTCATCGACTGTGGAAGATCCACCTGATCTATCCCGGCACCACTTACGTGATGACGGAGATATATGTAAGACTACTTTCAGTTTTACCCCATTCCCTTTAAACCATAGTGTGGAATCGGTTCTTCCCATAAAAGACCAGATTCCATCATCCTGCCTTGCCAATGACCTTCGTCTTGGCAAGGGGGCATACCTCTTCCCTGACTCAGATGGTCGACTCTTGAAGAAGCCATGCAACGGGCTCCACCTCAAGAGAGTCTATGCCTGATATAACCACTATGAGTCCCTTATAGCATAGTTTTTTCCCTTTTCTTGGTTTTCAATGTTGTTTACCACAATTCAAGGGAAGCACCATTAGCTGCTAATCCAAATTCACTCGGAACCTGTTCAAGACACCTATCACACCTCCGGGCACAAATTTATATTTCTTTATGAGACCATCGTCTCATGTTTAATAAATTAATTTCAGGACCATTTCCCATAAGTCACCTCGATTTACGAAGCCATGACATGATGATGCAAGTGTCTACGGACCTGTACTTGTATCACACTTCTCGACTGTTACTCATGCGAGTTTTTGGGCCACCACCCATTAAGGGACACCATTTTTAGTTTTGTTTTGTATTTTAACACATAGTTGTCTTCTCCATCCACCACACCTTACATGGACCTCTAGACCATTGTCCACAAAATGATTTATTTCTCTTGCATGTATTTGGCATCGAACTACCCTCGACCTTGCACTCACATCACATGTAGTCAAGTCTGTCCACCGCAACACACACACATGCTCTCCTAACCTCTGTTTGAGATCCACCTCGGTTTGCGTGCCTCTACCGTACCGACTCGCAAGCCTATACCGTGATCTATCCCATGCATGTATTGGTATGTTTGAGAGCCTTTTGCTTTGTCCATACTGTGTGGATGACCTTTGTACCTCTATCCACTATCCTGACATGGGGAAATGCCTGTGCCACCACAATCGGTTGACCACACTGGAGTTTTGTTTAAGCTCTTTTCTGACTCCTTAAAACAATGAAAATATAGTTGAGCACATCTGCTTCCTTTCCTGCTCCCTAAAGTATAGGAAAGGGAATCTACATCAACTTGTTTACCTCCTTTTGTGGACCATGTAGACCATCAATTGAAAACGACCTCCTTGGCACACTTAATCCAAGACCATTCCCCTCTGCATACTTTTGTGCTTTCTTAGGCAGAGCGGATGCACCTTACAAAAAAGCTCACTATTGGTTGTCGTTAAGCTCTTTTCCAACCGTCTGATCAAGAAAATATTTCCAAGAAAACTTGGTTTCGTTCATGCTTGTAAAAGTATCTGAATGACCATCCAGTCAGTATAGGTTTAACCTTTTTCATCCTGATTGGACTACCAATGGTAAAGAAGTCTCTCATCCCCCAGAGGATTGTTGAGCTCTCCTATGTATACTTTTATCATTTTTCAGGCACAGGAGACTACCAATGAAAAAGATCCCCCACTAGAGTCTTTTTCGTGCTTTCAGACTCTCTAAAATTGAAAGCACCATCGATCATTTACTTTCTCAAGCTCGCCAAAAATCCATGAGATCATACCACAACGGTGTCCCTAGAAACCACCCCATAGAAAATAGTTTGGCAGCATTCCCACATTGTGTCGCCTTTTTTCAGAGTACTCTACAACGTGTCTTCCTTGGATCCCATCAATATCAAAAGTGTCCACCTCCTCCAAGTATTTCCCATCTGCAATGACATTCCCGGTATTATAGCTATGATCCCATTCCCATGAGTCAGTTTCATTTCTTTCCTAGTCCACCCTGCCATCATACTCTAAACAAAGGATGTTTTAGTCTCCCACACTCCCCCTACCCATGTTCAACTCTTTTCCTCCCTCTCCCTCCCCCCCCATTCAGTGGGTCAGTCCATAGATTGTCTCACACTTTTTGGTTATTTCCCTCATGCTTCTGTTCAACGAAACATCATTGCCTTGACTAGGGGCAAGTCTCCCTATGTTGACGGAAACACACATATTCCAAAGGATAGACCCAGAGGTCCTTGTACCTTGGTTTCATTAACATCATTGATGAGTTCCTTGGACCACTTGAGAGGAGTCCTTAGTACCTCTTGAGATGATTGTTTCTCACGTGCTCGATTTCAACTACATCATCGCACCGTTGAGATTCGTACAGTGTTTGATCCGCACAATACTTGGTTGAGGACCCTGGATGTCACCTAAATCTAGCACATTGATGAGTCTATTGGAGGGAACTAAACAATTTATTTCCCTTGTGTTTTCCAGGTTGCGTTGGAGATAGTGTTCAGAAGCCCCAGCAAGTGATTCTATATAGATTTATGATTGATGCAGCATACTTGTACCACAGAAACTCTGACTCTTAATCAGCGAGTCCATACAGATATGTGCCATTCTAGTTCCAGTATACTGTCATTCATGAAGATATAACATTCCATGAGAATTCCATGGGTCTAATGTACCATATAATTATTATATTCAGCCTCACATTGAGGCAACCATTATTGTATCATCAGTTGTACATGATCAGCTCTTGTATTTTAGAGCATAGATCAAATTATTATTTTGACATTGTCATGAGCATGGGGATGCCCACCTCGTCCATATACATGTCACAAATTATTTGTAACTCACCCATTGATGGGAACCATATTAATACAAAAACCAAAATCCACCATGCCCCAGCCCCGAAAGCACCACCTCTTCGCAGCAAATCCTATGATGTTCATCGGCCATATGATGAGCTCCTGCCCTCACACATTAGGGTGGAAATCTGTTAACCCAAAAAATCCCTCACTCAGCTCTCCATGGCCTACACCACCCAAGGACACCATTTCATGACCCTCATATCACTCCATTAGACCCCCACACCCTCAAAATGGGTTAAGAATGAAGAAAAGGGCTTAAAAACCCCAAAAAGAAGCCTAAAATACTATCCTATGAGCTAAAGCCCCCCAAAAGGGGCTAAAACCCTGAAAGGAGATAAATTTAGGGAGAAAGGGGCTAAAAGCCCAAAAAAGGGGCTAAAGCCCTGACTAAGGGCTTAAAACCCTAAAAGTCCCCAAAAGCTATAAAAGGAGGGTGGGGGGTCACTCTCAAACACACCTCTCTTGCATGCTGTTATGCTGCCCGCAGATGCCTTGAGACACCTTGGCCTCTCAAGACACCCACATCCCTCTCTCTTCCACTCCTTTCCCTCATTGACCCATAGCTCCTCTTCCATTGCTGAGTGAGATAGGGAGGTGCTTCCTTCCATCCAGGTCATGGTGGCCCATTTCACCAAAGGAGGTATAATCTTGTTGTTTTTCATGCACTTTTATTGCTTAGTTGTTTTCCAACCCTTCTTTATTTGCAGGTTTGTTTATTAACATGTTTTGTAGGTTTGTTTTTGCTTAATAGATTGTTTTCAGGTTGCTAAGGCGAATCCCTAGCAACGTTTGTAGAGGGGCTCACGGCCATTATTTTCTTACTTGTCCTTTTCTTTCTTTCTGCATTTTCCACACTTAGGAACCTACCCTTTTGTCCTATAGATAGAAGGGAGCCATTCCTGCCCCTCTAGCAAGGAAAAATCCCTGCTATAATCCTGTCTCAATGCAAAAAAACGCATTTATGCAGATTGAGTTGTATATTATAATGACGACATCTTAAGAATATCTCTCTACGATGACCAAGGTTGTCCTCCTGTCGCTGTGAACGAGGAGGGAGGTCGTCAAGGTACAATTCAACAATATGTTTAATATCATGAAATGCATAGGACATTGCATGCTGGAACGTGGCTCCAACATTTTTCAAGCCAAAAGGTAACTTCTTATATGCAAAGGTTCCCCATGGGGAAATGAATGATGTCTTATGCTGATCGGAAGGTAATATCTCAATCTGATTATAGCTAGAGAAGCCATCCATAAATGAAACATTGATACTTCCAGCACAGTTGTCGATAATTTGATCGATGTGCGGAGTAGGAAAGTTGTCCTTAGGACAAGCTTTATTCAAATCCCTAAAGTCGATACAGACTCTAATGGTGCCCTGTTTTTTATTGACAGGGACAACTTTCAATACCCATTTCGCCAGGGGTACAGGATGGATTTGCCTTAGTTTTTGCTTGACAGGTTTAGCCATGGGATAGATTTTAATTTTGTGGAACACAATGGATGGGTCAATCCCTAACATCTCTTCATAGGACCAGGCAAAAATATCACAGAATTCTTTGAAAATTTCCTTGTATGCTTCAGATTCATATGTCAAGCAGTTCTGCCCAACATGAACATGCTCGATAGTATCAGGCTTGGCTGATATGTCAATCGGATTCATCTGAGTAATGTTGCAAAGGTTTCCTTCAGAATTTATATCTTGCAACAATATACGACTTTCGGGTACATTGACAATATTAGTAGGAAACAAGGATGCAAAATCATGGCTAACTGAACTGGGGAGGAACATGGATCTATGATGGTGATCCTCCCAAATGGACTCATCCGTATTCCTGATCTCCATAATGGACTCATCGGAAGGGAAAGTCTCAGAGAGATAATCTAGAACAGGAAGAGAAGGCTCTAACTAGTACGGTAAATGGTAAGGATCCAAAACCACTAGATGAAGGTCATCCGTGTGATCATTGAAAAAGGTTTGAATGGTGTCATACAGTGCTTCATGTGAACTCAATGAGGTGGACTCAACAACTTGTTTACCCTTAGGATCATAATCAAATGAGGTGATCATATGGACTGTCGTGGTATCCATGCTAGGAGGAGTGGATGAAAAATTCCCTATAAGGGATGAATCCTTCAACATCCCTACCCCAAATGACTGGTAAGGAGGATGGGACTGGCCTAACATGGGGATGTTATTAGCCACGGAGGTAGTAACATCTGGTGTATAGAAATCAAGCTGGTCAATAGTAACAATTCTCCCTAGATGCGGAAATTAAACTGCTCAAAATACTATTGAGGCGACAATAGTCATGGCATAGAACCAATTTCTTCCTAGAAGGAGGTTGGAATCTAAAGGGGCATCTACCACTTCTACTTGAATGGAAACGGTTTCCCCCCCCAGCTTGACCGCTAGGGCTGATATGAGACCATGGGGTTGGAAAATCCATCTGTCAAAGGATTTAAGGGTCGTAGGTGATGTTACAAGCTCGAGAGAGCCAAGATCCTTCCAACAAGACAGAGACAAAACCAAGGTTGAAGCTCCTTCATCTAGTACCATTCAGAAAACTTTCTTTCCCACTACTTTCGTAATGATTTGAAAATCAATTTTATGCAATAACCTACGCTTGTAGTTCTCAACATTGAAATGAATCAAGTTAGTATTATTCGGGTCTAAAGATCTTAATGTTGTTAACAACTTTTTGTGGTGTGTAGGGAAACTTTGTGTTCGGGTACACAGGGTACTCCTAAAAGACCAAACACCTTGAGAAACCGCTTCATACAAATAGATCATAGATCAACACACCGATGTTTTTCATGTGGTTGAAACCATCGAGAGGAAAACAGTCCATGGCCCCACCCAAATAGCTACTTGGAGCAATTTATTATGCAAAATAAATAAATTTACATGAGCTTCTCATAATCGATCAACTAGCCAAAGGCCCTCTATGCTCTTTAAATAGATATCATAGACCAATTGGGTGTTAAGCCATGAATCAATGGTAGGTATGATTGATCCGGATTTATGCGTGAACGAAATGAAAGAACATATACAAAATCATAATAACAGACATTTTGCAAAGATAACAGAGATACAGTAAACACATATTCTATTAAATGGCAGAAATAGAACAGACTGTAATATAATTGCTAGAATGGTGGTAGTTATCTCTTAGAAGAGATGTGGATGCTACGCTCATTCGTGACAAGCTTAATAAAAAAATGAGGCCAAAGGGGCCTATTTATAATAATAATGAGATGAGAACCCGAAAGTCCCAAAACGTAACCCTAGAAGATGAACCGTCATAAAGTTTGCGGCCCCAAGGTGGTAAGTTGAACAGTCAACTTCCCGGGGTCATAACTTTTGCATACGATCTCCGATTTGGGCGTTCGATAGCTCATTAGAAAGGTATGTCTAATATTTACAACTTTTGGTTGACCAAATGCATGCTAATGGCAACCATTTCACCCCAAATCTGCAAAAAAATGTCGTTTAAGGCCTCAAAATGGCCCCGGAAGTTTAGGACTCGAAAAACTGCCGAAAAATAACTAGGAAACTGCCACAATGGACAATTGTTTTGAGCCAGTGAAATAGGTGGGTGGACACTGATCTCCATCTGGATCAATCCTCCCTCCTTATGAATTAATGGTCTCCATTGCGTCGAATCCTGTATCATATCTCGAACTGTGTGTTGAGTTGATCTCCTGGTGCGACATTTGTTGAAGTGAATAGGCTGCTTTTCTTTGGCACCCCGAGAGGGTTGTAATTGTTGTTTGGATGGTTTGTTTTTGGATGAGCACCTTGAATTCATGGCCTTGCATTGTAGAGGTACTCATATAAATGAGGAAACAATGGCTCTTTCTTCTTCTTGTGTCTGATGAGCAGAGACACCTTGTGCAGAGGGTGTGGAGGTCTCTGTGATCTTTATTCTCCTTCAGATGCAATTGTGAAGAGGAATAATTTTATGATGTGGGAGCTTATCTTCCTACCCTGCGAGACTGTAGTAGGTGCAACTGTCTCTGGGATACGGTAGATTTATCCTCCCAAAGTGACAATGACACTGCGAGGCCATGACTCATATACATCATGACGCTTCCACATATATGGTTGTCCTAAAAGAACATCACAGACTTCAAGTGGGGCCACATCACACAGTACCTCGTCTTGGAAAGGATTGATGCCATATGGTAGGAGGCATTACTGAGTAATGCGGATACCGTGTCCTTGGCTTAGCCAACTGATTTTGTAAGGTTGCGGGTGTGGTGTTGTTGGAAGCTCCAATCTCTTGATGACTTTTGCTGAGATCAGGTTCTTTTGGCTGCCATTGTCAACAACAAAATGTAGAGGTGTTCCCTTCACCCACATCTGCGAGTGGAATAGGTGCTCCTCTTCCTCTGAATCTTCAGGATCCTCTAGTTGAATCTGTGCAGTAGTAACAGTGGAAGTGGGGTCTGCATCAATGATCTTCTTCCCATTGTATGCGGCTGTGGCATTGGGTTCAGAATCAGAATCAAGATCTGATTCTGAAGATTTGATCTCGACCACTAATGACTGCTTTGAGCGACGTTCATCAGTGTTGTGCCAAGGGCTTTTATGAAATTTGCACCACTTACCAGTGTCCTTCTTTGTCTTTCGATCTCCCTTCTTTACTTGTGGCGGGGACTGGTTGTCATTTTCTTTTGTTGTGTTTTGCGAACTAGGGTTTCCCTTGCCTTGCTTTTGTGGTGGATTCACAGGTCCAGAGTCTCGCTTGTTCTTTTGTCGAAATTTCTCCTCGATTTTGACAGCATATCGATAGGCAGATCCAAGTGAAAAGATGTCAAGGAATTCCATCTCAGTTCGGATGTACCGATGTATACCACTGCGATATTTCAGGATTAGGTGCCGCTCGGAGTCTTTTACACTCATATGTTTCCGCAGAGTATGAAATTTGTTGGTGTACTCCGACACCGTCTGGTCCCTTTCTTGAAGTAGAATGGTCCATTTTGTGTACTGGTCATCATAGTTTCCCACAGGGTAATACTGTTCCCTGACGACATCTATGAAAGAGGCCCAAGTGGGAATTGTTTCAAACATTCCAGACTCGTCTGATGAGTTTTGCTCGCAATAAATACCCCACCAATTTTGGACATGGGGGACTGCCTTAAGGAGCGCAAAGGTGATCTTTTCTCTGTCGAAAAAATGGTGGACAAAGAAATACCTTTCTAGAACATTCAACCAATTGTCGAGGGCATTTGCATCAATATTTCCTTCAAATAAAGGAATATCAAAGTTAACTTGTACCTTGAAGGGAATTGCATCCCCGAACCGGCTGCTTGTTGAAGATGCACTTGCCGCGGTCCGCATTCGCTGAAGGATTTGGGCGAAACTATCCATCATCTCGTTCCTCTGTCGCTCGAGGGCTTCCTCGAGGAGCAACTTGATAGGATCTCTTGCTCCGTCGTCTCTCTTTTCTTCTTCCATGGGAGGTCATTTGGGACGGCGAGAATGATCGAGTGAAAATAGTTCAAGACCAAACTCTCTGTACTCGGACCTTGTCGGGGACATGCGCTGAGAAACAATCAAAGAGCATATTGCTCTGATACCACTGATCCGGATTTATGCGTGAACAAAATGAAAGAACATATACAGAATCATAATAACAGACATTTTGCAAAGATAACAGAGATACAGTAAACACATATTCTATTAAATGGCGGAAATAGAACAGATTGTAATATAATTGCTAGAATGGTGGTAGCTATCTCTTAGAAGAGATGTGGCTGCTATGCTCATTCGTGACAAGCTTAGTACAAAATGAGGCCAAAGGGGCTTATTTATAATAATAATGAGATGAGAACCCGAAAATCCCAAAATGTAGCCCTAGAAGATGAACCGTCATAAAGTTTGCGGCCCCAAGGTGGTAAGTTGAACAGTCAACTTCCCCGGGTAATAACTTTTGCATACGATCTCCGATTTGGGCCCTCGATAGCTCATTAGAAACGTCTGTCTAAGATTTACAACTTTTGGTTGGCCAAATGCATGCCGATGGCATCCATTTGGCCCTGAATCTCCAAAAAAACGTCATTTAAGGCCTCAAAACAGCCCCGAAATTTTAGAACTCGAAAAACTGCCAAAAAATAACTAGGAAACTGCCGCAATGGACACTTGTTTTGAGCCAGTGGAATAGGTGGGTGGCCACCGATATCCATCTGGATCAATCCTCCCTCGTTAATAAGCAATGGTCTCCATTGCATTGAATCCCGTATCATATCTCGAACTATGTGTTGAGTTGATCTCCTGGTGCGACATTTGTTGAAGTGAAGAGCCTGCTTTTCTTTGGCACCCCGAGAGGGTTGTAATTGTTGTCTGGATGGTTTTTTTTTGGATGAGCACCTTGAATGCATGGCCTTGAATTGTAGAGGTAATCGGATAGATGAGGAAACAATGGCTCTATCTTCTTCTTGTGTCTGATGAGCAGAGACACCCTGTGCAGAGGGTGTGGAGGTCTCTGTGATCTTATGTTCTCCTTTAGACGCAATTGTGAAGAGGAATAATTTTCTGATGTGGGAGCTTATCTTCCTACCCCACGAGACTGTAGTAGGTGCAACTATCTCTAGGATCCGGTAGAGTTGTCCTCCCAAAGTGACAATGACACTGCGAGGCCGTGACTCATATACAACATGACACTTCCACATATACGGTTGTCCTAAAAGAACATCACAGACTTCAAGTGGGGCCACATCACACAGTACCTCGTCTTGGAAAGGCTTGATGCCATATGGTAGGAGGCATTGCTGAGTAATGCGGATACCATGTCCTTGGATTAGCCAACCGATATTGTAAGGTTGCAGGTGTGGTTTTGTTGGAAGCTCCAATCTCTTGATGACTTCTGCTGAGATCAGGTTCTTTTGGCTGCCATTGTCAACAAAAAAATGTAGAGGCGTTCCCTTCACCCACATCTGTGAGTGGAATAGGTGCTCCTCTACCTCTGAATCTTCAGGATCCTCTAGTTGAATTTTTTCAGTAGCAATAGTGGCAGTGGGGTATGCATCAATGATCTGATTCCCATTGTATGCGGCTGTGGCATTGGGTTCATAATCATAATCAAGATCAGATTCTGAAGATTTGATCTTGGACACTAATGACTGCTTTGAGCGACATTCATCAGTGTTGTGCCAAGGGATTTTATGAAATTCACACCACTTACCAGTGTCCTTTTTTGTATTTCGATCTCCCTTCTTTGCTTGTGGTGGGGACTGGTTGTTGTTTTCTTTTGTTGTGTTTTGCGGGCTAGGGTTTCCCTTGCCTTGCTTCTGCGGTGGATTCATAGGTCCACAGTCTCGCTTGTTCTTTTGTCGAAATTTCTCCTCGATTTTGACAGCATATCGATAGGCGGATCCAAGTGAAGAGATGTCGAGGAAGTCCATCTCAGTTCGGATGTACCGATGTAGACCACTGCGATATTTTAGGATTAGGTGCCACTCAGAGTCTTTGATACTCAGCTTTGTCTGCAGAGTATGAAATTTGTTGGTGTACTCCGACACCGTCTGGTCCCTTTCTTGATGCAGAATGGTCCATTTTGTGTACTGGTCATCATATTTTCCCACAGGGTAATACTGTTACCTGACGGCATCTATGAAAGAGGACCAACTGGGAATTGTTTCAAACATTCCAGACTCGTCTAATGAGTTTTGCTCGCAATAAGTAACCCACCAACTTTCGACATGGGGGACTGCCTTAAGGAGCGCAAAGGTGATCTTTTCTCTATCAAAAAAATGGTGGATAGAGAAATACCCTTCTAGAACATTCAACCAATTATCGAGGGCATCTGCATCAATATTGCCTTCAAATAAAGGAATATCAAAGTTAACTTGTACCTTGAAGGGAGTTGCATCCCCGAACCGGCTGCTTGTTGAAGATGCACTTGCTGCGGCCGACATTCGTTGAAGGATTTGGGCGAAACTATCCATCATCTCGTTCCTCTGTCGCTCGAGGGCTTCCTCGAGCAGCGACTTGATAGGATATCCTGCTCCATCGTCTCTCTTTTCTTTCGCCATGGGAGGTCATTTGGGATGGCAAGAATGATCGAGTTTAAATAGTTCAAGACCAAACTCTCTGTACTCGGACCTTGTCGGGGACATGCGCTGAGAAACAATCAAAGAACAGATTGCTCTGATACCACTGATCCGGATTTATGTGTGAACGAAATGAAAGAACATATATAGAATCATAATAACAGACATTTTGCAAAGATAACAGAGATACAGTAAACACATATTCTATTAAATGGCGGAAATAGAACAGACTGTAATATAATTTCTAGAATGGTGGTAGCTATCTCTGAGAAGAGATGTGGCTGCTACGCTCATTCGTGACAAGCTTAATACAAAATGAGGCCAAAGGGGCCTATTTATAATAATAATGAGATGAGAACCCAAAAGTCCCAAAACGTAGCCCTAGAAGATGAACCGTCATAAAGTTTGCGGCCCCAAGGTGGTAAGTTGAATAGTCAACTTCCCTGGGTCATAACTTTTGCATACGATCTCCGATTTGGGCGTTCAATAGCTCGTTAGAAAGGTCTGTCTAAGATTTAAAACTTTTGGTCGGCCAAATGCATGTTGATGGCAACCATCTAGCCCCGAATATCCAAAAAAACATCGTTTAAGGCCTCAAAACGGCCCTGGAAGTTTAGGACTCGAAAAACTGCCGAAAAATAACTAGGAAACTGCCACAATGGACAATTGTTTTGAGCCAGTGGAATAGGTGGGTGGTCACCGATCTCCATCTGGATCAATCCTCCCTCCTTAGGAAGCAATGGTCTCCATTGCGTCGAATCCCGTATCATATCTCGAACTGTGTGTTGAGTTGATCTCCTGGTGCGACATTTGTTGAAGTGAAGAGGCTACTTTTCTTTGGCACCCTAAGAGGGTTGTAATTGTTGTCTAGATGGTTTGTTTCTGGATGAGCACCTTGAATGCGTGGCCTTGCATTATAGAGGTACTCGGATAGATGAGGAAACAATGGCTCTATCTTCTTCTTGTGTCTGATGAGCAGAGACACCCTGTGCAGAGGGTGTGGAGGTCTCTGTGATCTTATGTTCTCCTTTAGATGCAATTGTGAAGAGGAATAATTTTCTGATGTGGGAGCTTATCTTCCTACCCTGCGAGAATGTAGTAGGTGCAACTGTCTCTGGGATTTTGTAGAGTTTTCCTCCCAAAGTTTCAATGAAACTGCGAGGCCGTGACTCATATACAACATGACGCTTCCACATATATGGTTGTCCTAAAAGAACATCACAGACTTCAAGTGGGGCCACATCACACAGTACCTCGTCTTGGAAAGGCTTGATGCCATATGGTAGGAGGAATTGCTGAGTAATGCGGATACCGCGTCCTTGGCTTAGCCAACCGATTTTGTAAGGTTGCGGGTGTGGTGTTGTTGGAAGCTCCAATCTCTTGACAACTTCTGCTGAGATCAGGTTCTTTTGGCTACCATTGTCAACAACAAAATGTAGAGGCATTCCCTTCACCCACATCTACGAGTGGAATAGGCCCTCCTCTGCTTCTGAATCTTCAGGATCCTCTAGTTGAATCTGTGCAGTAGCAATAGTGATAGTGGGGTATGCATCAATGATCTTCTTCCCATTGTATGCGGCTGTGGCATTGGGTTCATAATCAGAATCAAGATCTGATTCTGAAGATTTGATCTCGGCCACTAATGACTGCTTTGAGCGACATTCATCAGTGTTGTGCCAAGGGATTTTATGAAATTCACACCACTTACCAGTGTCTTTCTTTGTCTTTCGATCTCCCTTCTTTGCTTGTGGCAGGGACTGGTTGTCGTTTTCTTTTGTTTTGTTTTACGGGCTAGGGTTTCCCTTGCCTTGCTTCTGCAGTGGATTCGCAGGTCCAGAGTCTCGCTTGTTCTTTTGTCAAAATTTCTCCTCGATTTTGACAGCATATCGATAGGCGGATCCAACTGAAGAGATGTCGAGGAAGTCCATCTCAGTTTGGATGTACCGATGTAGACCACTGCGATATTTCAGGATTACGTGCCGCTCGGAGTCTTTGATACTCAGCTTTGTCCGCAGAGTATGAAATTTGTTTGTGTACTCCGACACCGTCTAGTCCCTTTCTTGATGCAGAATGGTCCATTTTGTGTACTGGTCATCATAGTTTCCCACAGGGTAATACTATTCCCTGACGGCATCTATGAAAGAGGCCCAAGTGGGAATTTTTTCAAACATTCCAGATTCGTCTGATGAGTTTTGCTCCCAACAAGTACCCCACCAATTTTGGACATGGGGGACTGCCTTAAGGAGCGCAAAGGTGATCTTTTCTCTGTCGAAAAAATGGTGGATAGAGAAATACCCTTCTAGAACATTTAATCAATTATCGAGGGCATCTGCATCAATATTTCCTTCAAATAAAGGAATATCAAAGTTAACTTGTACCTTGAAGGGAGTTTCATCCCCGAACCGGCTGCTTGTTGAAGATGCACTTGCCGCGGCCGGCATTCGCTAAAGGATTTGGGCGAAACTATCCATCATCTCGTTCCTCTGTCACTCGAGGGCTTCCTCGAGCAGCGACTTGATAGGATCTCTTGCTCCATCGTCTCTCTTTTCTTCTGCCATGGGAGGTCATTTGGGATGGCGAGAATGATCGAGTGAAAATAGTTCAAGACCAAACTCTCTGTACTCGGACCTTGTCGGGACATGCACTGAGAAACAATCAAAGATCAGATTGCTCTGATACCACTGATCCGGATTTATGCGTGAACGAAATGAAAGAACATATACAGAATCATAATAAAAGACATTTTGCAAAGATAACAGAGATACAGTAAACACATATTCTATTAAATGGCGGAAATACAACAGACTGTAATATAATTGCTAGAATGGTGGTAGCTATCTCTGAGAAGAGATGTGGCTGCTACGCTCATTCGTGACAAGCTTAATACAAAATGAGGCCAAAGGGGCCTATTTATATTAATAATGAGATGAGAACCCAAAATTCCCAAAACGTAACCCTAGAAGATGAACCGTCATAAAGTTTGCGGCCCCAAGGTGGTAAGTTGAACAGTCAACTTCCCGGGGTCATAACGTTTGCATACAATCTCCGATTTGGGCGTTCGATAGCTCATTAGAAAGGTTTGTCTAAGCTTTACAAATTTTGGTTATCCAAATGCATGCCGATGGCAACCATTTGGCCCTGAATCTCCAAAAAAACATCGTTTAAGGCCTCAAAACGGCCCCGAAAGTTTAGGACTCGAAAAACTACTGAAAAATAACTAGGAAACTGCCACAATGGACAATTGTTTTGAGCCAGTGGAATAGGTGGGTGGCCACCGATATCCATCTAGATCAATGATCTAAGAGAATTTGAACCATCAAATCACTCTATGTCTAGAACATATCGTGACCATCGGATTATAATATCTACAAATGCATACTAATGCATACTAAAGAAACACACTTTTACCTAACAGATATATTACACAAGTTGATCTTAACTAACTCCTAAGTGTCTAAATATCCTAACATCGCCCCTTAAGAACAACTTGGGATAGGATTGAAGGATTTACAAAAGTGACACTATTAGGAGAAGGAAGGAGGAATTAGAGCCTATCCCCCATTAAGGACACATTCCTGAACTCTTAACATAGACCGAAGTTTAGAAAACTTCTCTTCTATAAGAGACTTGTTGAAGATGTCTGCAACTTGATCATCTGTAGGGAAATAGAGCACTTCAATAACACGATCATGAACAATATTTTTGATGAAGTGCATGTGCAGCTTAATGTGTTTGCTGCGCTGATGTAGAACTGGATCTTTGGCAAGCTTCATGGAACTTTGATTGTCGCACCAAAGTGGAGTAGGCTGATGCTGCTCGAATCCAAACTCTGAAAGGATCTGTCGAAGCCATAAAGCTTCCTGAATAGCATTAACGGTGGCTTGATATTCTGCTTCTGTTGAAGAAAGAGAAAGATCTTGTTGTTTCTTACAAGCCCAAGTGACAGGTCCAGATCCCAGATTGAAAACAGAACCTGCAGTAGAATTTTGATCATTAGGATCACCGACCCAATTTGAATCAATGAAACCAGCCAACAAAGGTTTCCCCCCTGTATTGTAATGAATCCCAAACTGAATTGTACCTCGAATATATCGAAGTATTCTTTTTGCTGCTTTCTAGTGACTTTCATGAGGATTTTTCATATAACAGGAAACACAACCAACGACAAAGGAAAGGTCAAGACGGGAATGAGTCAAGTATAAAATATTACCAACAAGCTGACGATACAAGGTGGCATCTACTTCAGGGGAAGTACTAGTGGCAGAAAGTTTGACTCCAGACTGGAAAAGAGAATGGGTTGGTTTACAATCTTCCATGTGAGAGTGATGAAGAAGGTAACAAGCATACTTAGACTGGGAAAGAAAGATTCTTTCTTTGGTTTGCAAGACTTGGAGACCAAGAAAATAATGCAAATGTCCTAGGTCTAACATTTCAAAATTTTTCTTAAGACTGGATTTCACATGGTTTATAAGTTTAGGGTCACTACCAGTAAGGATAAGATCATCAACATAAAGAATAAGTATGATGAGATGGTTTCCTTTTGGATTGGATTGGATTGGATCATTTGTCATGTTTTAAGGAAGGAGCTGAATGAGAGGGTTTGGGAACCTTATTGTTTGGCTTATTATTGCGATAATTCTGTTTCTTGGGAGGCTTGGAATTTTTTCCTGTTGGGACAATAATGCTTTCCCAGATGTATCTGCATTGTTAATTATTCCAAGATGAATGAGCTTTTATTTCTCTCTAATTAAATAATCACAAAAGGATTCAAGGTTAGGATATTGATAGCTAGCTGCAGTCAAGGATTATTTCATGGAATAGAATGTAGATACAAAAACATAATATGCAGGTCCAAGTTTGGAAAGAATATGATAAATACATTGTTTGTCTTCTTTCTTAATCTTGCATTTTGCACATAAGAATCTAAGAGTTTTATACTTAGATAAATAGTCTTGAATGCATGCAAAAATCATTTGGATTCAAGGAAAGCAACTCATTTTCAAGTTGATGACTTCAAATTTCATTGTGTTTACCAAACATAGATTCCAACTTTTCCCAAGCGAGATTAGGTTCATCAATTCCATATATATGGAATCAAAAATTAATAGAGATTGACATCCCAATCAATCCACGAGCTTCATCACATCTATTTTCCCATTTAATTTTCTTATAATCATCAATGGGTTCTGTTTCTTTCCCTGAGGTTATCCTGAAAAGTTGCCTACTTCGCAGAACATCCTCCATATGAGATTTCCATGAGAAATAGTTAGAACTTGTAATTATAATATCACAAGGGGTGGCCATACTATAAAATAATGGCTAAGAGAATAGAAACTAACTACTTGGATGTAAAGAGATCGAAAAAATAGGTGGTTTAAAAAAAATGACACTTAAAACTTATTCTGGATGATGAAGTTATGCTTGATCAAAGAAAATGTTGAAGATGTCCCCAATAGTGACGTGGCAGATATTGACTTCACCAACTAAAAAAAAGACGCCCCCTCTTCCCAAGATCAACCTTTGACAATCACTTTACAATAAAGTTGCTTTGAAATGAATCACTTTTGTAGAATAAGTGATGTTCACTTTTACAATAATGTGACTTTTAAATAGTGCGGCAATAAATTAAAGACTTAAGTGACTCACTTTTTATTTTATTTATGTGAGATACACTTTTACAATAAAGTAACTTGAAAATATAATTTGCATGCACTAAAAACTAGCTTGATAAGACTTGAACTCAAGACGTATCAATGAGTAAAGCAACTTTGGACCAAGTGAGCTAAGTTTAAAATGTATGTAAAAGTATGGAAAGAGGAAGGGTTTATTTTTTATTTTTTTATTTTTTATTTTGTATTTGAACTCTTCTCTCTCGTTCTCTGTGCTTTTTTTTTCTTTTCTACAAATCACAAAAAAAAACGAAAAAAAAAACAAAAAAAACATTTTCCACACAATGGGGTTAGATCTTGGTTAGCTTACCCGAAAAGTCTACGTTTTCAAGTTTTCTCGTTGTTTCTTATTTGTCGTGATCGCGCAAGGTGCATGACAAAGAGCATACGCATCCAGGGAAGGAAATAGTCCAAGACTAAAATAGTAAATATCTAATAATAAAACTGATAAAATATGAGAGATTTAAAAAATAAAAATAAAACAAATCCGTCACTGTAACATTATGCCTTCAGATTTTCTGAAATTGGTGCTTCTGGAACAAACAAAAAATGGTTTTCAGTGAAAATAAAAATATTTACCAATGGAAATGGTGCTCCAGACGCAATGGAATAGCTCCCATAGGAAAAAAATGCACAGAAAATCTAGAACCAGAAACCCTCTCAAAGTTTTAGCAACATCAGTTCCAGATCGAGATAAAAATCGAAAGCAACTCTTCATAAAAGCTCTAATACCATGTTCGGGTACACATGATACTCCCAAAAGACCGAAAATGTTGAGCAACCACTTCACACAAATAGATCACAGATCAACACACTGATGTTTGTCACGTGGTTAAAAACCTCGAGAGGGAAACAGTCCATGGCCCCAGCCAAATAGCTACTTGGAGCAATTTATTATGCAAAAGAAAGAAAGTTACATGAGCTTCTCATAATCGATCAACTAGCCAAGGACCCTCTATGCTATTTAAATAGAGATCATAGACCAATCGGGTGTTAATCCATAGATCAATGGTAGGTATGATCTAAGAGAAGTTGAACCGTCGGATCACTCTATGTCTAGAACATATCGTGACCATCAGATTAGAATATTTACAAATGCATACTAATGCATACTAAAGAAACACACTTTTACCTAACGGATATATTACACAAGTTGATCTTAACTAACTCTTAAGTGTCTAAATATCCTAACACTTTGGAGTATTTATAAGGTATACATTGCACAAGGTGCTTGAGTGAGATCTTCAACAACATTATAAAATTGAGCAGCTCGAGCATTAGGGTTAAATACTGCCTTCCGAAGAGCACTCTTAGGTGGACGCAAAATCATGTCGAGAGTAGGCTTCTTGATAGATAAGGGGACAATAGACAAGGATTCTGGAGAACTAGTAGAGGGAGCATTCCCTGAAGAAGAATGATCTTCTTTCTTATCTGTGGGTTTGTCATAATTCTGACTTTGAGTTTCTAGATTGATGGTATCTGAGGACATCATACGAATATCCTCTGACAAACAAGAGTTACCCTAATTAGACATGTGGTCTATCAGTTGTTGTTGAGAGGGAAAAGGATCCGTAAGTACTGCGGGTGTAGGATTGGACTTTAGAAACTGGGATATTTTGTCCTAGCGAGGAAACTCCTTTGAAAAATGGTCACCTATGCATAGCAGACAGGGATATTTTTCCTTTCTTTTCCCTTTATCGTTATCACTATTGGTTCTTCTTGGAGTCTCCTATTGGTTTCCCGGTTTTTTATTTCTATTTTTACCTTTCTTTTTATTATTACCCGAGGTTTGAGTACTTTGAATAGAGTTGACCTCGGTGGAAACCTTAGGAGTCGAAGGAGTAGGGGTGACAGTTTGGATTTGCTTGGCAGGTTTCACTGCTGATAGGGACTGGATTGAACCAACAATCCCATCAATAGGTACTTATGTTGGTGGCTTGGTGGGATCGGTGCTTGGGCAAGGAGCTTGAGGAATCAAGTCATAAAGAGTTCCATACTGGGAATAGACCAAATCTAGATACTGGGCTCAACTAATACCCTACTCTTTAGTAATGACACCGCCCATAGCCATATCTCTGGAAATAGTAGGAAACAAGGATTTGGTAAACCAATCAGCTAACAACTGATCCAGAATAGGGGCCTTAATAAGCCTTCTCTGCCTTCTCCACTCATGAATATGATCAGATATGTGGGTGGACGTGTTCTGTCATAGAGAAGTTAAAATATCAATGCCTGTTTCATAACAAATAGGAAGCTGAAAGTGTGTAAGAAACAGGGTTGCCAACAAGCCAAAATCCATAAACAAATGTTGTGGTAGTTCAATGTACCACTTCGCGGCTATACTGGTCAAAGTTCACTGAAAGAGTTGTAACCGAAAGGAGTGATCCCTGAGGGAGTTTGAAGAACACCACAAATGGAATGTCATAACATGGTTCTTCAGATCGTCTACCTACTTCCCATCGAACTTCAGGATATCTAATGATAACTTTACTGGAATGGGAGGCCACGAGGGATTATGTCAAATGGGGTCATTAATCAACTTGGACAAGTCAGGTAAGTCCAAATTTGCTAGTAAAGGTAACTTTCAGTTGGGTTGCACATACTGGTAATATTGATATGGCATATAATTACTAGTAGAACCATAAGTGGACTGAAAAATAGGTTGTTGTGGTGAAGAAATATTAGAAAATCCATCGACAGGGAGTTGATTTCCGGGATCAGGACTGCTAGGACCACTAGGGCCTCTAGGAGGAGGACCACTAGGGCTATCGGGACCACCAGAACCACCGAGACCACTAGGGCCACTAGGACCACTAGGACCACCAGGGCTTCCGAGACCACCATGACCACCGAGACCACTAGGGACACTAGGACCACCAGGACCACCAGGAGGTAGACCACCAGGAGGCGGACCACCAGATCCTCTAGAGACACTAGGAGGTAAACCTCTAGATCCTCCAAAACCACTAGGCGAAGGGCCACCAGACCCTCCAAATCCATAAGGAGGAAATCCACCAGGCCCCCCAGGACCACCAAGACCACTAGGAGCATAAGGAGGAAAGTTTCCAGATCCTCTGAGACCATTAGGCTGCCCAAGGGGAGGACCTCCATAAGGTGGTCCTTCGGCACCTCTCGTAGTATGTATAGGTATCCCCCCCATAGCTGGCATGTAAGACTAGTTGGGTTTCCCCCATGGCATAAAAGTGTTACTAGAGTATGGAATTCCAGCATAAGGAATCCCTGTAGGATTGGGTGGATGATTAATATTACCTATAGGTATGTGATAACCATAACCTCCAAAAGATTTAATGGTTACAGGTTGTGCCCCTGAGGGCTGACCTGAACTACATGGGGGATTAACCACATTAGTATGGGTGGGAGGGACATAAACTATAGATGGTTCTATATTAGAAGTCTATCCTTGAATAGGTACGATTCCAGTGTCAGATAACGTAGGTCATGCCGGGGGTTTTCCCCTGGCACTAGAAGGTACAGACAAAATGGGAATTGAAGATTGAGCCCTAGGTGTAGAAGACTTGAGAGGATTAGAAACATACATAATATGGGAGGTGGTGGAGGTGGTATTTTGATTTGGGTTGTGGGGTGTTATTGGATGATCTATAATCGGTTCAATGGGTCTCATAGAATCGGCCAATGAACGATATCCCACAAGAACAGATGTGGAACGTGATGGTGTCGGGCCTACTAGGTCATCTATTTGCTTGTCAATATACTATACATGGCGAATGGTAGCACGGTATTTCCTATTTTATTCTTCATCTTTAGAAGAGTTTAAATGGGTGCCAAATGAGGCAATGGCCTGTCCTATAGGGGTATCCCAAAATGGAGCATTGGGACCAAAATCCAGATGGGTAGTATCATCAACATGACCTTCCCTGGGAGAATGAAATGAGGTATTTCCTCGAGAAGGCTGTTGGACCAAGGGAGCTGAGTGTGAAGAATATGGTCATCCAATTTCTGTAACCACATTATCTCCCACTTGGGAGGTGATAGCAGCTCCTTGGTCGATAGATTCCATTGGATTTTCTCCTGAACCAAGAATAAAATCGGGTGGAAAGCCCCGTACTCTTCTGGATTGTCTTAACTCAGCCAGTTTGTATAGTTCCTATCTAACCTAGGGTCTAAGAATCTAGAAAACACACCAAAAAATTTCCCTACACAAGCTATAGATCAAAACAAGAACACTTAAAATGATAGGAGGAGTTCAAAAAGTCAGGTCTCTCACCAGGATTGTCAAGAAGGTGCCACTCACGATATACCTCAAGGGTATGTGTGTAGTAATCTCCTTGAATGTTGTTTTCGGTGTATGGCTCCAAGCAATATGACCAAAGGGATTTTCTCAGATGGATAGGGTATCCTAGTGGGGTCTCTCGATATACTCAAGGTATGTGGGATCTTGAATCGGTAGTAGTGTTGTCTAATGCATAACCATACACAAGGGGCCTTCTGATATACAATCGAGTACGTGAAGTACCTTTTTATATACCTCAAGGGTATGTGAAAGACCGTTCAATATACTGACGATACATGGAAGAACTGCACGAGTCCCAGAATGTAATGCAGACAAATAACGATAGCTCCTACGCTTAACAACACCCAAACATGTCTCTAACACATCACTCCAATTGCTACATAAATTTTAACCTATAACTACCATTGATTTTAAAGTGGATGGTTAGGTGAATGCATGATGTTTTGATAGAAAAGTAAAACCATGCAGTATGCTTATGCAAAAATATTTCACTTTACCATTCAGTATGCCTACTTATGGGAGGGAAAGAGAATATTTTCTTTCATTTCAAAACCAAAAATACTTCCAATCAACAGTCTTGAACACAAAATCAAAGACAAGCAACACTTTCCAAACTTATTTCTCTTTTCTGAAAGCAATAAAAAGGGGGAGAATCACTTTTCATAAAAGAAAAACAAGAAGCACACTACATGCAAATGCACTGTATTTTTTCAATTTTATCTTAAAACATAGGCAAATATAACTTAAAGCTACCATATTTTTTATTTTGATTGAGATAGTTCTAAATGCATAAGAGATTAAAGAACATGAAGATCCTAAAAGCTTATGAAGCCAATTAGAGATCTAATGTCCAACACTCAATGATGATAACCTAATCTCAGTCAAAAAAATTCTTTTTTAAAGGAAGGAAAAATAAGTTCTCTATGAAAACAAAAAATGAAACTAAGATGCTAATTAAATGTTCTTCTTTTAGTCTATTCAACATAAATGAGAACAGATCTTACTAACACCCTAAGATTTTTAAAAAATAAGAAATCCTTTCGCAAACACAACCAACAAGCACAGAAGCAAATGAACAATAAAAAAACCTAATCTAGCTTTTGAATTTCCCAATCAAACCAATCTTAAACCATAAAATTTCAAACCACAAGCATCAGATTCTATCACACAAGCCTGATAATGTAGGATTGGAAGAAAAACAACTCAATTTTTTACAAAAAATGAGGAAAATAAAGTCTTGGAATGATGCCTACTTGGCACCGTGCTTCTCTGGTGTCGACAGAGCGGCTCTATCCCAGCACCGCTTCTCGCCAACGAGATATAGGCGGTGGCACTGCATACTGCTCACTTTCTTCAGGCGGTGGCACCACTCCTCGTCCACTACATAGGCATGGTTCCCTGTAAAAATACAAAACACAAAGAGAACGATAGATGAAGTCAAAAAAGACCAGATTAAGGTAAAGGATGATAGATTGAGTATAGAAACAGAGCAAAAAAGGTCGAAATGATTCAGATCTAAATGGATCTGGAAGTTTCAAACCCAAATTAACTAAGTCAGATAGCATATTTGACTAAAGAGAGTTGGAGAAGGAGCCTGGATTCAGACAAGAGTTGAAGAACTGAGGAAGATCATAACAACTGATACATATATCTATTTCCCAGTGGAGTCACTATATTTGTTATATGGAATATTTCACCTTCTGCGGACAATAAAGTGTTCCACTGGTCTGAATGGTTCAAATCTAGAACAAATGAACGACAAAGGTTGAAGACCCTCCCTGGACACCGTAGATACCTGTAATGTGATACTTCGATAGTAACCCTGTGTACCTACAATTAGATTAAACACATAAACACATCAAAGCTGCCAGAATATAATCTACTGATCCATGTTAGTGACTAAGGAATATAACAACATGCATTTGAAATCAGACAACAACAGTAATGTGGGATGGAAATCAGCTTTGCATTAAGATAAAATGGAGAAGTTTACAAACAATTAAGCCTTAGTGTTGACATGCATCTCCATGAAACCAAACACTCTCATCCCCATAAGCTCCAACTTTTTCTCTCTATGCTTTCCAATGGCTTGGGCCAAGTAATCAATCCAATAGCATAACAATACCTTTAGATTTCTCCTTCTCAACCATGGACATGGGCTTGTATTTATAAGGCTCAATGGATAGGGATGGTTGAGAGATTTGTGGATGAGGTGGCCTCTAAGATCCTAAGATGAGGGATCTCAAGATCAACTAACCCACAATGATAGGAATAAGGAAAGAAACGAGGCTCATGATCTAGAAGCCTCGAGAATATTCTCTTTTTCCCATTTTACCCAGGGTACTGATTTTCTCCTTCAATGACAGAGTGGTTCAGCTAAGAAACGCTTATGGACCAAGGGCCATAAGCTGTGGCACCGCTTGTGGATAACAAGGGATAGGAGATGCGAGAAAGGTACCACTCTTGGACAAAGTGGAAGTTGTGGTGCTGAGCATTTTTGTGAAATATTGACAAAATGGTATGAGTTTCCACTCCAAGTGTTGGGATTCAGGGAAAGTAGGTATGTTAAGAGTCTTATCACATGATGGTGACAAGATTTTGATAGAACACATGATAGAATGTTTGCATTAATGATAGTATACTACTAATATGCATGTGATGGGTAAGTATCTCATGGTGCTATACAACTCTCCATTTCTACTTATATAGAATGAAACCTCTTTGCTGACATATTGGATTAGTGCATAGTCTCAATGTTGTCTTGGTAGAGATGGAAGGCATCTAGAAACGTTTTCGTGAGATATGGATGAATGTTGCATTGGATAAAGTAGTTGCATGATCATATATTTATGCATAAGAACTTGCCAGTATGAATATTCCTTATGAAATGTTTCTAACCATACAAATGCATTTGAATTGTAGGAAAGATCGCATACATAATCACCTACAAGCAAAGAAGGATGAGACTTGTTCCTAAGAACAAGTGATGACATTTCAAAATGAAGAATAATATGACGAATGCAGTGACATCATTGATGCAAAACCTTCCAGCCATGAAGAAGTAACCAAGAAGAAAGGGAAGACTAGTTCAAGAAGAATGATGTCTAGGATGCACTATCGATACATGAAGGAAATTTTGTAGTTCCATCATGTAGTAGATGGAAACATCGTGGGATACAAGGCATAGAATACAAAGAGACATTTGCAGCCAGTGGGAGTTGAGACACATGACAGGAAGAATCATGTGTGCAAATAAAATAATGCCTTGTACAAGTTTAGAAGACACCCATGGGATTACACATACATGATGAGCTTGATGAAGATCTGAACCTTTGCTACAAGGTTGATAAAGGATGACAAGCTCACAGATGGGTGCGAGAAGAAAGCTTTCAAAGATAGAGGATCTTGGTATCCAATGACCCTATATGGATACATAGAATATTAGTAGTAGAGGAAGCTACTTGTCACTCAAGTACAGAATGTTTTAGTGCATAGAGTATGGAAGATAGAGGGAGTATGATGCTTTGCTTCAGAGGGAGTGACTGCAGAAGATCCTAAGGCTCGACATGGTATGACAGGATGGACAGATTATTGATGACTCTAGGATTTACTTTGAGTAAAGTGGATTCCAACCTTTGCTTCAAGGTTGAAGGTGAAAGACCAGTGATGCTCTTATTATGTGTCGATACACTATTTTCTAGGCATGGAGGTGTGGAAAAATGCAGATGGAATTTCCCTGGGACAAGGGAAATATACAATAGAGATCCTGAAGAGGTTTGGGATGATGGACTACAAGGTTATGGCCACACCTATCACATCGAACCTGAAGCTATTGAGTGATGCTTCATCATCATATGATTGGGTCCTTGATGTACCTGACAAACATGAGACTAAATATTTGCTTTGCTGTGAACACCTTGAGCCTGTTCTTGACAGATCCGAGACATGTTCACTTGATTTCTGCAAATCATATTTTGAGGTACCTGAGGGGTATAGTTTATTATGGGATTAAGTATGATGCAAGTCAGAAGATTAACCTGGAGGGTTATGTTGATTCAGATTGGGAAGTGTCATTGATAGAAAGAACACTTCAGAGTGTTGCTTCAGTATGGGATTAGGTTTAATATCTTCGTTTAGCAGGAAGCAGTCCTGTGTGGCACTGAGTACAGCTAAAGCAGAGTATGTCACAACTTGTTCAGCTAGTTGTGAGGCAGTATGGCTGAGGAAGCTATTATCTAATTTATTTGATCTCTAGTCAGATGCTACTTGCATATATTACGACAACCAGAGTTGTGTGAAGTTGTCGGATAACTTGGTGTTCCATGACAAGTCGAAGAATATCGAGATCAAGTATCACTATATCAAGGATATGGTGCAGAGGGGAGCAGTGAAGCTCTAGTATGTTGCGATGGATGAACATATAGTTGATGTATTGACAAAACCATTAGCCAGATTCAAGTTTGAGTACTTTAGGGAGAAGCTTGGTGTTCTCCAGATAGAGGTCCCTTCCAAGGGGAAGTGATGAGTCCGTGAACCATTCTGACATGGTGAGAGGATTGGTTCCTTCCATGGTCAGATGTAAGGGCTAATCGATTCTGTCATGGTGAAAGGATTGGTTTCTTCAATGTCAGATATGAGTGTTGAGCCATTCTGATATGACTATAGGATTGGTTCCTACATGATTAGATATAAGTGCTATTTCCATTCTTGGAATGGAGGTGCCTAGTCAGTTACCAAGAATGATTGGTCTAGGACTGAGGGCCATTCTGATATGACTGTAGGATGTGTTCCCACATGATCAAATGTGAGCGCACAGCCATTCTGATGTGATTGAGGGATGTGTTCCCACTATATTAGATATAAGGGTTATTTCCATTCTCTTGGAAAATGGAGGCACCTGGTCAGTTACCAAGAACTCTCAACCTGGGGTTGAGAGCCTTTCCATCATGGTTGCAGGATGTGCTCCCTCATGGGTGGATGTAAGTGTAGAGCCCTTCCATCATGGTTTTAGGATGTGTTCCCACATGGGTGGATGTAAGTGTAGAGCCCTTCCATCATGGTTGCAGGATGTGTTCCCGCATGGGTGGATGTAAGTGGAGAGCTCTTCCATCATGGTTGCAGGATGTGTTCCCACATCGGTGGAAGTGCAGAGCCTTTTTAGCATGGTTGCAAGATGTGTTCCTACATGGAAAAATGTGAGTGCTGGGCCTTTCTGATATGATTATAGGATTGGTTCCTACATGATCAAATGTGAGTGTTGGGCATGCCTTCCTGACATGGTGTTGGATGTGGTCCTCTCATGGTCATATGTAAGTGCTGGGTAGGCCATTTTGACTTGGTGTCAGATGTAAGAGCTGAAGAAGACCTACATGGAGGATAGGTCTATAACCAACATGAAAAAGGGATATCTCTATAGAACTTTCAATAATGAGAAGAATCATGATATAGCACCCGTGATGATCCAGTGATGATCCATATCCAGTGATGATGCCCAGTGATGATGATCCAGTCCGAGTGATGATCCAGATCTAGTGATGATGATCTAGATCGAGTAATGATCCAGATCCATATGAAGATGAATTGAAGATGAAAATGATGAGAACTTGACATTGATTCAGATGATACAGAGAAGAATTCTTGTGCTGATAAATTGTGTTGAGAGAATACCTTCCTAGTTAAGAGGGAGTGTTGATGTAATTGTAACTTTGGAATGTATTCATCTGTATATCTTATGTATTGTACCCTGATGTTTATTTCGGGATGTGTCTGTAATGTAATTGAGTCATGTCATACCCCGATGTATATTTTAGGAAATTTCTATAATGTAAACAAGTCATGTCAAGTCATTGTGGGTAACCCTCCTATTGGTCAAGGGTTAAAGTCCCCTCAGTTGTGGGGCCCTAGGGTTATTAGACTATCCTAGAGAAGTCAACCCTAGGTGATTCATTGTAAGTCGGGGAAATAGTCCCCACCATTATGTTAAGGACAAACCTCCTTGTTGGTTGGAGGAGGAAAAGTCCCCACAAGTTGTAAGGCACTAGGCTTATTAGACACTCCTAGAGATGTCGGCTCTAGTAAGTAATTGTTAAGTGAGGTCGACATGTTGGAGTGGGTTTCAAAGTGAACAAAATAATATAAATAGAGAGTGATCCTCTGTATTTATCACAAACACACTCACTCATTGGAGCGCATGAGTGAGAGGAGAAGCTGTTGGGACAAGAGAGAGACTACTGTTGTCAGGAGATCATCTTTATCTTTTTAGGATTTACTTTTGGTACTGATTCTTGTTACCACCTAAGTTGTACTTAGTGGTTTTCTATCAAGTGAGCCTGGTGAACCGGACAGGGATAACTTGTTCGGACTTCAGAGAGCCTTCAGTCT
>LPNX010889635.1:11708-64939 GCA_001517045.1 Pseudotsuga menziesii | reverse complement strand
TAATGTTTTTTTAATAATATTATATTTTAAATGTGTTTTAGTATAACATAGACTTTGATTTTAGTTTATAATTGTGAATTTAAATATTAATGTTTGTTTTTATATGAAGTTTTATATTTATATATTAATGTTTTATATCTTAATGATGATAGTTTTTTTTTTTTTAAGAAAACAAAATCATTAGTACTCTTTTTCAAGCCCAGGGAAACCAACTGCATGTTGTCTAGTATTTTGAGAATGAATTATAACGATAAATTGTTGATGTATTTATGAGGGGAGTGATATTATGATAGTACATTATTTATTTACTAAATTCTAACACTGCAGATGGATTCAGAGACCCTTCTCTAAATCCATATATAGTGTACGGGCCTCTGAATCCATCTGTAGTGTTAGAATTTAATAAAATGTACAAATTCATTGTCAAATTTATAATTTTTTCCATTGCCGAAGTAACACAACTAAAAACGACCAAATAAATGACCAATTGTATCTGGTCATTTGTAGTCTAGATATCCCGTGATCAAATTTGGTCATTTATCTTGGTCTTTTTTAGTTGGTTTTTATCCCGTGACCAAAAGTGGTCATTTTTAGTTAGTTAACTTAGAA
Source organism: Pseudotsuga menziesii (assembly GCA_001517045.1). NCBI lineage: Eukaryota > Viridiplantae > Streptophyta > Pinopsida > Pinales > Pinaceae > Pseudotsuga > Pseudotsuga menziesii. The sequence continues at coordinate 64,330 of LPNX010889635.1, read as the reverse complement.
TTATCAATTTTGGTCATTTATCCCTTTAAAAAAACAGTGGTGACCAAAATTTTTGGTCTCATGGTCACTAATCTCTCATTTTCCACTAGTGGCAATATCATTTGGAAGAATCCACTTCTCAATTGGATCGGCGTTTAGTCTACGGCTAAGCCCCAGTTACAAAGTGGCACTCCCTGGTTGTACAGACTTAGGGGAAATGTTTTCAGTTGGAAGAAGTTACGGCCTCGGTTTTTTCCCACTCTTGGGTTGTTGGTCTTCACTTTATAAGTTTTGTTTTTAACCCTCGCATACAGTAGGGTAGCTTCGGCTCGATACTGTGACCTGTAAATGCTCCTTTCTTGACTTAAAAGGATTTTATAGTGATGTAGATTTTGATATTAAGAATGTTAGTTTGGTTTATTAAAAACCCATACCACAATAATGGGTACCCCGGCTCTGAGCTGGGTTTTTGTAAACTGATTAAGTTTGTAGCCTTTCGGCCTGTTAAGCAATACACTGGTTTTTTTTTAAAAGGCTTCCTTCGAGCTCGGACTCGGTTTACATTAATACCATTTTGTGACTTTGTGTAAATTAGGGTTTTTACCCTATTCGACTGTGAATAAAGAATTTACTGTTTATTATATTTTGAACTAGATTCTAGTTAATATTTTAAGATTGTAACTCAGTCATAGTGTAATTTATTTTACTTGTTGCTCATGAAATATGAGCTAGGGTTTTCTTGAATGAAACCCTTGTTTAAATAAATCTTTCAATTTGTTTTAATAGGTTTTGTTACTTGTTAAATTTGTTTTAAAAATAGTGTTACAGGTGTGTTGTGAAAGATAATTATATATTTTTTCTTTTATTTGTCCTTAAAAGGACTGTAAACAGTCTCTCTTAATTTAATGGTTTATTTATAAAATAATCCAAGTAATTGGATTGTAGCTTATATGTTTTTATTTGTATTAATAATTTTAGTTTAGGGTTTCGACCCTATAGAATACCTTTAGAGGTATGACCTACTTAAAAATGTAAAACAATTATGTACTTAGATAGATATTTATTTATATAGCAGTTATTATCATATTCCTATTGCTTCATTTACTTAAGCTGACAGGTTGATGTACTTAGAGTTCTTTGAAAAGTAAAAAGATAGATTCTATAACCTTATTTAGTTTGTTCTTTATATTTTAAAATACTTTAATAACACATTACTTGCTTTATGGTATTTGTTAGACTTAGATTAGTTAATATTATTAGTAAATAAAACTAAGTACTTGTAGTTTATTTCTTTATTGAACTGAATGTAATAAAGTAACCTGACTGTAATATTTCTACTGCATAGCAACTAGATAGTAAGTTAACACAGAGAAATATAACCTATCATAACACAATTTATCCTTCATAGTATGTGATCATGAATAAAAGATTAAGCTACTGTCTGTAAGCACATCATCTTATATGCTAAGATCTTTTCTTATTATCTTAATCCTTCTACCTATACTAAATTACTGCTATTTCTTTTCCAATACTTATTTAAGTAAATAAAGTTGTTAAAACAATAAACTTAGATAAATAGATCATTATTCTTTCTTAAAATAATATCTACATACTATAACAAGCTACTCAGCTAACTAAGAAATGCAGAATCATATCTACTCTATTCAGTCTCTTAACATTTACTTTCATCTACTATAAATACTCTATATGTGCTAGAGTACGGCCTAGTCCTTCCAGGTGTGGAAAAACACAGACTAGAATTATTTTCCATTCTAATAATTTACAAACTAAACATTTACCATTCATTTAACAGACATATTCAAATTTAACTATCTAACAGAGTAAAACAAATAATATAGAACCTGATTAGGATAGACAACAACAGCGTTAGGAGGTCATTCCTCCCTACCAAACTCCTGGAGAGCGCTCAAACAATGCTTCCTCAGGACCCCCGAGCCTGTTCCTGGCCTTCTTGGCTGAGAACTGGTGGAGCATGCAAACAACAGACTAATCCAATGAATCAGTAAAATACTCTGCACTCAGCAGTAAAATCCTTTAGCTGAAAAGCTGCACTAAATCACTCAGCATTTATCCCCTCAAACTCTTTCCACAATTCCCTTCCATTGAATTTCTCTGAAGTACATTCACCCAAATGATCACTTCTCTAGAATGAACAACCTCAGCTCTCTTCAATGGGCATTTTTATAAATATTGCCTAGGTCTTTTGGGTCAATTGTCATTAATTGAGCCACCTGCTCTGATTGCACTTTCTTGGGGGATCATGACCCCAAATGTGGAGAGGTTTCCACCTGCAACAGTTGGAAGTGGTTTGAGGATACTGCCACATGTCTATTTTCTCTCCACCCAGTATCCTCCACCAATTTAACCAGTAAACACTCTTTTAACAGCTCTCCTAAGTTGTTGTCTCCACCTTTATTTATTTATAATTAAAATATTCAAAATTACATTAAATATCCTTGACTCTGCTGAGTCATCAATTACAACTTAGCATAAAATTTAACATATTGTCCTAAAATAAAATCAAATAAGATAATATTGTTTTTACAAAAATTGGGGCATGTGACAAACCCGCACTAGATCTGATAATGAAGATCAAGTTTACATAAGTTAGGTGAAAAAGCCAAAGTTTCGCAAAAGATCAAGATGAACGGTCAAGGGTAAATCCGCAAGGAAATCAACGGTCCATAAAAATGCAGAAACAAAGTTGCGGAAGGAAATTGCAGAAGTCTAAAATAGGAAAGTGTGATTCAACATCCTGCATCCCGTAATTCGCAAGATCAACAGTCAGGAAAGTCTCTGCAAAATATTGATGGTGCGGAAGACAAATTGCAGAAAGGAGCTTGCGGAAAGTCGAAATGTTACATTTCCGCATCCCACATCCCGCAATCTGGAGAGATCAGACGACCAAAGTTAGTTCTGCTAAAATAGGTCAATGGTGCAAAAACGAATTATGGAAAGAAGATTGCGGAAAGGAGTTTGTGAAAAGGGATAAGCAGACAGTCGTGTTGATGTATTTGTAACTTCGAAATGTAATCACTTATGTATTTCATATATTGTATTTTATTGGTCCTCGATGTTCCTATCGGGAGAATCATTAGTGTAAACAGGTCATGTAAAGTCATAGAGGTTAACCCTCCTTATTAATTAGGGGGAAAAGTCCCCACAGTTGTGGGGCACTAGGGTTATTAGACTCTCCTAGAGAATTAGGCCTTGGTGAGTTAATGTCAAGTCGAAATATAGTATAAATAGAGAGTGGGCCTCTCTATTTATAACACACACACTCACTCTCAGTTGTAGATTCACAACTAGCGGAGTTGATTATCGTATACTACCTTTGTCGAATTAAGTGCCATTGATGATTGCTTTCCATTGAACAATGAATTGAACACAAATTGAATTAGAACCCTAGAGTAATCTTCTTTCCACCTTCATCTCCATTCCAGTTAGAGTCCACAAAACCATGCAACATCAACTCACCATCTCGTGCATACCTTATACAAGGATGCACTATGCCCTTCAAGTATCGAAGGGCATGCTTTGCAACAACCCAATGAATTTTCCTTAGTCCAACCATGTACTGGAAAATTGTTCATTGTACAATGTAAAGCAACATAACTAGTATTCAATGGATATATAAGGGAACCAATCAACTACTTATATACAGATGATCTAACAAATTTGAATATGTTGATAAATTCATATTTGGTATGATAGGAGTAGCCTTCGGCTTACAATCCATCATGATTTGAAATGTCTTTACAATCTGAATTGATTACTTAACTTGTCTAAGGAAGACCTCACTTGCGGCTTTGCCATATCTCTATACCAATGAAAAGAAATAGTGCATAAGGCATATGTCCTTCATATTGAACATGCTTTCCAACTTTGTCTTGCACCATGCTATTAGATTTCCAGAACTACCTATAAATATAATATATTCTACATACAAGACTAAAACAAGTAGACAAAATCGACCAAATAAATAATAAATATTGGGATCTACAATAGTTTTGGTGAGGCCCAAACCTAATAGGTACCCTTCAATCCTTGAGTATTAATTAGGGATGTGGTGCTTGTTGTAGCCCATAAAGGGCCTTCAATTTGCATGCATTGGTCTCTTTCCCATACACCTCAAAGCCTCTTCGAGGAACAGGAGAATATTTTACCAAGTGTATATTACCATACACCTCAAAACCTCCCTATTGGCAACATGGTCCCTGTTTGCCAAGTGTATTTCACCATTTATTTTGTTATACTCAGTTTTTCATGACATGTATGTCTATATTCATGGTTACCATATTTGGAAATATTGAAAATGAATTGGAATAAAAATCTTCATTATGAACATGCTTATGCTTTTTAGTTATAAAACATTGAAAACAGATCTTTTTACAAAAGGAAAAATTCAGCACCACCACAAGGAGAAACCTCAGATAAAATAGTAAACCCCTATCTGACAACTGAAACTCCTACCATTAGAGATGTCATAATCAAGTGGCCAGCCTATTACAAAACTTCCTTTTATATAGCAGTAAGGTTGGCCTCAAACACTAACACTAGAAGACCAAAACATTCTCCCTTTAGAAAACCACAAGGTGTCATGCAAGGGAGCAACATGACCCTAAAAGAAAAAATCAGTTGCTAAGATGTTCATAACAAAATCTAGAGCTTGAACATGGGTCTCTACAGCCACCAAACTTGAACCTGCAATCAATATCATACCCCCACTCAAATGATGTGTAAGTATGCTGGGGGATTTATCATTTTATGATAGTTATGAGGCAAGGGAAGGAGAAAAAATAGATGCATGTTGAGGGTTTTTTCTTGTAATTATGGTACAAGAGATAAGTTGCGGGATTCTACCTTTTGAGGGCATGCCTATTTTCAGAATATTTTAGATATGCTTGGACATTCCAGGGTTATCGCCAAACTATATATCCTTATTGTGTATGGATTTGTTGCCTCTCTAGAATGTACTGCATCTTTCTTGAACACAGTCCATGAGTGTGTCCTTTTTGGGATCGTCCTAGTTATCTCCCTAACTTAAGCTATAGCATAAATAATTGTAAAAAAGGATGGAGTAGGTCATCTACTGTACGTTGATCTAGTCCGTCCTTCAAGTAATGACTGAACCAAATTGTAAAGACCCTGCTAAGAGTTTTGTAAATTTTGGAAGTTGGAACTGACTGGTTATGTATTTTTGGTTGGGGAAAGTTATCAAACACTTAAATGTACATATCTAGATGTCACTGTATAAACCCAATAGTCCAGATCTGAATATTAATGTTAACTGTCACATGGCTTGGGTGGTATCTTCTGTCAAACACTTTGTCGTATCTCTGTCTAAATTAATTTTTGGGACTGATTCTTTGTCTTAGAACATGGAATGATTGGTTCATGCTTTATGTGTCATCATATTGTTATCAAACAATCTGTATGTGAATATTTCATATACATGGAAAACCAAGACATTCACCAAATGATAAGAAAAAGAACTGTAGACTTCATTGACAATTCAAAACAATAAGAATGCATACTAGGGACTGATTTTTAAAGGGGATTTTTAGATCTATACTTTATTTGAAATGACAACCACTTACTATTAAGATAAAGATTCTCAAACTGATAATGACTGGGATGAATGGCGTGCCCAGAAGTTGGTACACAATAGTAGAAATGTCTTCCACAAGGTACAATTTCTTTATGTCAAAGGTACATGTTGGGACGCCCCTTTTTAAAGGCTTCAAAACTGATATGATTCTTGAAACCAGCCTATGCTTAGAAAATAATTGAGGACAGACTTCTAATCATCCACAGTGTTGTTAGTTGAAGCGAATAATTATTCGCTCATACAAATATATTCACCAGAAAACTTAGTAAATCAAATGAGCCATAATAATGTATAAATTGATGATGGGATAAAAGATGATTACAATGGTTGATGACTCACCTATTAAATAAGGCTTGGGAATTGTGAATGAAAGGTCATGTCCTTTCATCTTAAGTACAATTAATTTTGTTTTACTATTTAATTATTTAATTATTTATTTATGTTCATTAAATTTCCTTCCCCTTAAGGGAATCTTTGTCCTCAAAGATGTATTGACATTAATGTCTGATTTACTTTAATCTGTTGTCTCGGGATCCTTTCCATTTTTGTGTTTGCAACATTTGAGGAAAAGAGCCAATACGAGTTACGGATTCCCCTAGAGAATTGTCGTATCGTATCTGCTGTGGTCCATCCTAGATCTATTTTTATTGGAGATTTGAGATCTTTTTGTGGGACGCTTCGTCTCAATTGTTGCTTAGTATGTCAATATTTTTGCATGTCCACATAAGTCTTTTGTGAATTTTCATTTTGACCCTGTCGTTCGTCAAAATGACGATTATAATTAGGTTGTTTGTAAGGTGTAGGTGTTGTTTGTTCTTCTTTCTTTTGGACTGTGGCGAGGACTCTCTTCACTTCCTCGTTTTGATTTTTGGGTGCATTTTCCTGTATTTGTGCTTCTTGGTTCTCCAGTAGATTGTTATGATTTTGAATCATTTCGATTCTTTCATCTTGAGACTTTTTTTTAGTTTCTAACTCCTTGATTTGATTTTGTAGTTCTCGATTATGATTAATTAGACACTGGTTTTCTTCTTTCTTTTCCAGTATTTTTCCTTTGAGGTCTTCACTGGAGTGTCCCTTCTTGCTACTGTTTTTTATTTTTTTTATTTTTGTAATCAGTGTTTTGTTATGATTTCTTAATCTGAAAATTTCTTCATAATTGTTGGATATTGTTTTATTACTCTTTGTGATTTCCAACTTGTGTTCCTTTTTAGAGTCTCTATTTTGTTGTTGAAGAACTTTTATCTCTTGTTGATACTGGTTGACCATTGATTCCTGATCTTCTAATTTCTGTCGTATGTGCATCAGTTCTTCATCTTTATTGTTAACAATTTTGTTCAAGCATATTAGTTCTACTTCGTAATCACTTATTTCTTTCTTTATATCTTGATTTTTTTGTCTTTAATTGAAATCACTTTCGTCTCTTAATTTCTCAATTTGGTCAAACAATTTTTCTATATCATTTTTCTAGTCAAAAATATTTTGTTCCTTGATCTCTTTTTGCATCTTATGTAATTTAATGATGACTTCCGATTTCATATTCATGTCTTGTAACTCTTCATTGTCTCTTCGATAACATTTTAACTTGGCTTCTAATTTCTCTATTTGTAGTCATAAACTGGTTTCCATGGTCTCTGATTTTTTCGACACTAGATGGTTGTGTCGACTATAGATGGTCTTCGATTTTCTTGATTTTGTTCTCTTTGTATTAGGTTAAATAACCCTTTTTTTCTTTCCTTTTTTCCACAAATAATAATTATTATTTTAATAAAATAATAATATTATTTCTTGGTATTCCTTTTTGTTTCTTCCCTTTTTTTATAATAATAATAATTATATATATATTTTAATTATTATATAATAATGTTTTTATTATTATTTAATATAATAACAATTTTAAATATTATAATATAATATATTATGAAACATATATTATATTATAATATATGTATTTTGTTTTGTGCAAGTTGGAAGACCGCGTAGATGAGGTGGATGCATAGAAGGTAGGGAGGCAAGGAGGACACGCCAGCTAAGGAGTGCCGCGATGGAGGGCAGCAGATAGAATGAAGCCGCAAGAATGGAGCAGGAGGGCAGAGCTAGAGGAGGTAGCCGCAGGAGTGTGGAGCGGAGGGGGGACGAGGGCGCATCAGGGAAGCGCAGAGCAGATGGGAGAGGTGGTACAACGAAAGGGTGGAATGGAAGGCTGCAGATGGAAGTGGTAGGGCACAGGTGTGGAGAGTGGCAGTGGGGAACAGGTGATTATGGAGTGGAGGGGGGACGGAGTAGCAGGCAGAGGCGCGCGTGGGGAGAGGGTGGAATGGAAGGCGTGGAGTGGAGGTGGTAGGAAGGGCGAGTGAGGGAGATTGGGGCATGGTTTGAGAGTAGCGTAGAGGTAGAGAAGGGGAGGTGCGGGTTGCATATTTTAGGTGGCGAAAGCAGATGAATGGAGGATGGCATAGGGTGGATTTCTGAATATATATTTTTTGAAATAATTTTTTTTTGAAATAATTTTTTCTTCTTATTTGTGTAGATGGCCAAGGGCCTTTTGGTTTGATCAAACACCAGAAATGAGAGAAACTCTCAATATGATGGCTAATAGCCTGAAATTAGTGAGGCTCGAGGAAAGGTCAGCTCTGATACCACATGAAGCGAATAATTATTCTCTCATACAAATATATTCACGAGAAAACTTGGTAAATCAAATGAGCCATAATAATGTATAAATTGATGATAGGATAAAAGATGATTGTCATAACCCCAAATTTTCACAAAAATTAAAAATTTTTGATATAACATAAATTGTCTAGAGTCGCAGTTTGATAACCATTAACGGCTAGCAGATAATGAGATAGTTAACATAAATAATAATTAACTTCAAACTGTACAAAAACCAATACACATTAATTTTTTGATATGTTAAGTGTACGATCTGCATTCATTTACTTCTAGTTTACTGATGATTTGATTTTGTCAAGTAGGTGAGAAGTTACGTTCTAACCGGGGCTTACTTAACGATTGCTAACTTAGTTGGATTTCTGGATCTTACAGGCTTGACAGGTAAATTTTGAACCAGTAGGAGTTTATTTAAGCGTTAATCTAGATATACTTCTTTAGCATAAATATACTGCTAGAGTAAAAGTTTGCTTAATAGAATTCAAGGACACTACGAGGTAAAGTAACGTTTATGTACTTGTTTTGCAACTGTGACAGTACTTTAAATTCATGTCGTAAAGATCAATAATGTCTTTATGACTTCTACTTTAGATAAATCTTCTTTCCACCTATAAGTTACGTTATCCACAAGTTCTACACAGAGCTCATGATTTAGTATAACAACACTTTTTACTGAACATAGGAGTTTACTGTTGTTGCTAGTTCTAAAATTTACAGCACTGCTTATAAGTATGGAAATAAACCTAAGGCCTTTCAAGAAACAAGCTTACATAGAACTCTTAGCTTTACCTTTAATTAAGCTTCAGTAGAGGAAATTCATTAGCTTATTATTGTGTTATTTTTATAAATGATCATTTGCACAATTTTCGTCATATTGTGATTTCTATCTTCCAAATTTCCTCATGACATAAGTAATGTGATGAATTTACATTATCGTATTTTTATTTATAACAAAAGTGATGCTCTATGTATTCCTAGATATTTTTATTATCTTTAACTTCCAAGTCTAAACTAAACTTGGTTTGTATCATTTAGAGCTTTTGGTTCCTTGTGGAGACCAAATGATTACAAACTTCCAAGAAGTTTATTTTACTCCATGGTACTATAGACTACATACAAAAGTGAGAGTTGTTCTAGGGTGTAAATGCAATTTACTTTCAAATACACAGTAATGATTTATAACTAGTTCCTTATCCACTAGTGTTTGCATAAACTAGTTCTAACAGCATAGACATGCATCGTTTATACTTATAAAAAGAAATTGTCAATAGTGGTACTATCAACTCATGTTCAACAACTTTTACTATACTATTGATCTCTTCACAAAATCTTTTATTAAGAAGGATTATAAGGTCATTATAAAACAAGGATACCGATGCAATATATGTTTTGGTTTGTTACCAACGAAGTTTCCAAGTTTTATGTAATATAAGGTTTATCGATATCATATAAATCTTGTTCTTCAACATAGTTTGACTTTATGGTTATCATTGAAATGATACGTTATTGATTTTGTATATTACATTGTGATTATAGTTATTGTTTAAATTATTGACAATAATTTGTTGTCCCGACAATGCAGTGACAACTATATCATTCGACCCATTGTGGATGGAATAATTTGGCGGGCACGTGGAACGTCCACCACTGTGCAATGCATAACTTAAAAACTCACAATGCAACCCTAACTCTCATTCTTCGTCAATGGTTTTGGTCTTTGCACCGTCTGGTTCATGGCGGCCATGAGGGCTCGCTTGTGCTCATCTCCAGCTCCATCTTGTGTGTAATGAAGCATTGCCACTCTAGTGTGAGATTGGAGAGATACATAGTTCGCATTTGATTTCTCTCTGCATGCATTGCGTTGCTATGCGTGTAGTTGTTCTCTGTAAGTAATTTTTTTGTGTCGATTTCTAGCATGGCCATTGCCAAAGCTTTAATCCTGCTCCAGTCATCGGTGTAGTGTGCGTGTTGAACCCTACTGCCTTTGCCATAGGTGAGCATGAGGGTTTGATATTCCAGTTGTTGTTCATGGTGCGGGTTCAATTCCTCCTTGGGTTCCAAATCTTTCACTTTCAGGTAAATAATTCGCCTTACAAATGTTATAAGTTTTAAATTACAGTTACAGTTATATAACCCAGTTTCTAATTAAGATTGTTGGTAATTTCTTGCAGGTTACAATTTGCCTTTACGCTTGGAAGAACCTTCTCCATGTTTGGATTTAACACAAGACCTACGGGTAAGCCCCGGTTACAATGTGGCAACTTCTTGCTTGTAAAGATTAGGGAAAAGGGTTTCAGTTGGAGAAGAAATACGACCTCGTTTCCTTTGGTTTTTTAAAATGCTTAGCTCAGTTTTTATTTGGTATTTTTAGTTGTTAAACCCTTCGCTTGTAGTAGGGTAACTCCGGACTCGATGCCGTGACTTGTATTTCATTATTTTCGACTTAATGACAGGTTTACAACCTTGTGGCTAATGAATGACATACTCGGTTCTTATTATGTGGAGGTTCTCCTGTCTTCATGGTTTTAATGGTTCTCTATTTCAAATACGCTAATAAAATATGCATTGTCTTATAAATGTTATTACAGTAATGAAGTTTTTATAAGTTGTTTGTTAGTTTTGTCTTTCAAACCCTCGCCACGATGCTAGGTACACTGGCCCTGAACTGGTTTAAGTAAATTTGTTATGTCTTAAGCCTTTCGGCCTGACAGAGTTATACATTTGATTTAAAAAGGGTTTTAACTTTGAGCTCTGTCTTGTTTATGCATTAGTTTTATAAACCTGCAATTTATGGTTCTGTATAATTAAAGTCCTTCCTACTTCGACTGTTAATATAGATAAATATTTGTTAACGCTTTCTCTTGTAATTACTAAAGTAAATGTGTAGACTGTAAGCTCAGTCTTAAGATAAAAATTTATATGTTTATTGCTCTGTTAATTAGTAAAGATTTAGAGATATGTAATGTTTAAAACATTAACCCTAAACTTTGATTATTTCTTCATTAATAGTATTTGGAGCCTATTCCTGGTCTTCTTGGCTGAGAACTGGTGGAGAATGCAAACAGTAGACTAGTCCAATATCTCAGTAAAAATACTCTGCTCTCAGCAGTATGATCTTCAACCCAAAAGCTGCAACTAGATCAATCAGCAGTTAACCCCTCAAACATTTTCCAAACTCCATTACATTGAATTTCTCTGAAGTACATTCATTAAACTTGAATGATCACTTCTCTAGAATGAGCAGCCTCAGCTCTCTTCAATGGGAATTTTTATAAAGATTGCCTAGGTCTTTTGGGTCAGTTTTCATTAATTGAGCCACCTGCTCTGATTCCACTTTCTTGGGGAATCATGATCCCAAATGTAGGGAGGTTGCCACCTACAACAGTTGGAAGTGGTTGAGGATGCTGCCACATGTCATTTTGCTCTCCACCCAGTCTCCTCCACCAATTTGACCACTAAACTCTCTTTTAACAGCTCTCCTAAGTTGTTGTCTCCTCCTTTATTTATTTATAAATAAAATATTCAAAATTACATTAAATATCCTTGAATCTGTTGAGTCATCAATTACAACTTAGCATAAAATTTAACATATTGTCCTCAAATAATATAAAATTATTTTTGCAAAATTGGGGCATGTGACAATGATTACAATGGTTGACGACCTGCCTATCAAATAAGGCTTGGGAATTGTGAATTAAAGGTCATGCCCTTTCGTCTTAATTAGTACAATTAATTATGTTTTACTATCTAGTTTTTTAATTATTTATTTATTTTCGTTACATTAGAATCCCACACACATTGACGAAGCCTTCAACCAAACTCAAAGAAGTGAAAAATTTATACCCTTATTTGGTTAGCGACATTACAAAGTATGTGAGACAAATAGAGGGGGCATGTATATGTAGGTTGATTGTAATCTTTAGTGTCCTTGTAGAAGGTTATTTTTTCTTTTATTTTTTTGGGATAACTAGGGTATGACCTAAACAGTGATGAAATCAACCACTTTGGCCTAAGATAGCCAAGTGGAGTTGTCCATGCCGCAGCTTGGCCACTTTTAGCACAAACTAATTCAAAACCAATTGAAACAACTGGTTCAGACAGGTTTGAGTGAAAACATGTTAGAACTAGCATTTTTTATAACATTTTTATATGCACCATCTTTCTTTTCGTTGCTAGATGTAGAATATTGTTGTTTTATTTTTTGGTATAGTTGATGAATTTACAATATATGATAAGATGGTATTAAAAACAAAATAAAATAGACAGTTTGGCTATTGAAGTTTGGAACATTATCTTAGTACATACATATAAGGCCTATCCAAATTTTGAATCTATACCAATATTGAAATCTTTTAAGGGAAGAATGAGAAACATAAATATAATTCACTAATTTACCCAATATTATATTTAAACCTAACATTCATTGTTGATGGGCATGGTTAGGATGGTTACAAGCCTTCCACCCATTCTTAGGGCAATTTAAATAAGTATTAATTTTTATAATATTTAGAGAGATCTCAGAACACAACATAAATGTCTTGAATACGATTGGTTAGAAATTTAATTAGTTCATCTTTTTTGTTTTCAATGTGAAATCACTCAATGGCAGGTCAAGACAAATAGATTTTTATTCTAGTAGTAATTGGATTCTAGAAAAGTACAGAGTATTATGTAAAACATTTTTAAATTACAGAAAGATAAGATTTGTCTCACGTTTGTTTCATAGATATTAACTCATCCGTTGTTGAAGAAATATTTCAGGATTATAGGGTGCACATGGATGAAATTCATTCAAAGAAGGAGATATTAATGGTCCATATTCATGTATTGTCACAAATTGTTGAGAGATAGAATAAGCCAGAAGATAATGATACTCAAGCTAGTCATTTTTCACGATCTCTAAAGTAGGTGATATTCTCCTGGTGCTTGATTAATAGTTTTTTTCATTTGAAGTTGCATTTGTAAATTCATCATCAAAAGTATCTTGAACTAGAATATTTAGTTAATCCACTCGATTTCCAGTTCTCCTACATGTACATGCACATGCACATATGAGGTCGTGTTTACTATCACAGTCACATTCATCTTCACGCCAACATCGAGCAGCCTCCAAATATATTTGAATTCCACAGCTTATTACAGAACTAAAATAAAACTAGGTGATTTAAAATAATTTTATGGTCATGTGGGTTCCTTTCCTTGTATGGTCAATTTTCATCCCAGAAAATTATTGTGAGCTGAGCTTGACCGTTTCCATCCCTCGTGGCTAAGCTAAAACTGAGTCATATTGGTTGGAATATTCATGTGCTAGTGGAAGATCAAGGTAATTATCTTTATAATTACTGTGGTTAAGTTCTCAAATGCAAATGGGTGGGTGAGTGGAATCCACATGAGTCTCTTAGCAATGGCTTCCATACTTGTTGTGTAGATCATGATCATGCATGCAGGGAATGGCATGACATGTTGCAGGTGACTCTAGGCAAGGATGTAAACTCATATAGTATAGCTTATACATTTTCATGGATTGTAACCTCAAAGGACATGACATGACACAAGCTTTAATACACTACATAAAAACATTTGGATCAACAGGAAGGTTAGTCAATTATTTAGTTTAAATGGTTTTAAATTTGAGCATCTTTTGCACTGGCTTACGAACATAGTCAAGCTGAGAATAATGTTATACTGCAACTATAGTGAATATGATTAGAAGTTTATTTATTTTTCTACATGATTTATGTTTGTTTGCAGTAAAAAATCTCTTTTTGTATAAAAATAAAAAATTTCAAATTTTTTTGCTTTGTAGGTCAATTGTACTCTTTGAAATATGCCCTTCAACATGTAACCATGGATCCAATTAGCTCCCCAAAATATTTAGATATTATGAATAATATAAAATAGAGGGCCTTTTAGCTAGAGCTAAAACTTTACCCTAGGAATAGTTTGCCACCGTTTTCTAATCAAAGGCTACTTCTAAAGTACTTCAGCAAATTATGTTGATTGATAGTTAAGGGAAAGAAACAGAGGGTGAAAGAATTTATTTTCAGTATTTAGAAAGCATCCTCTCACTTTAGCATTCATGTTCCTAAGCACACATTCGAGTCCATTCAACTCAGTTTCAACTACTTCTACATGACCTCCACCTTTGATTTCTATCAAAGAAGTTAACAAATTTCCCACTTTCACTTGGAAATCCTTTCGCAGTCTTGTTTCCACTATCAAGGATTTGGATTAACACCATTGCCTGCTTCCTTTTGGGGTTCCATTTATATTATATGAGAAACATTTTTGGGAAGAGTAGATACTATTTTTGGAGGTGGGTGAGTAAATATGGTTGTGCTCACTTTAAAATTTTATAGCCATGCTTGGATTCACACTAAAGTGAGTGACTGAGCCATTGTCACTAAATGCACTTCCTTTTAATTATCGTGTGTGATGACCTTCATGTCTCTAACTGACCAGCCAAATACTTTGCTTGATATGAAACACATTTATCAAAGAGATCTCCAATATTTGGTAGCTGAATAGTAACTTCCCAAGCTAAGCACAATTTTTCATTGCGTTCACCGCAAGGTTCTCATCTTTCTCCATCAGACATTCCTGTAATTATTTAATTTGGCTGATTTTCAATTCTCTTGTTGACTAGGCAATACGCGAGTTTGTTTAAATTACCTAAACATGATTGACACTAGCCTTTTCAAACAAGTCAAGGATGTGATTAGTCTCCAGTATCTCGTCCTTCATTTTTAAGTGGCAGTTGTTTCGGTTCATTTTAATCTCCTTTGTTAAGTATTGAAATAAATCCATTTCTCAAATTAGCAATTCAATGTTTTCTATACTTAATAAATCTCAGGATCACATAGTACTATGCAAAGAATAAAATTTTATGACTCATAAATGTCGAAAACATTCCTTGAGATCACTTGAGATTAGCACATTACAGTCAAACATTAATCCTTCAAACATTACTGTAATAAAAACAAATATCAAATCAATTCCAATCTTGTATCATTAGTAAGTGTCAAAATTCTCTGAGTGTCAAGTGTTGATATAAATTTTCTGAGTGTCAAAATCATACACAACAATCATTTCCAGCTCTGTACAAGTCTTATTTTCCCTTGAAAATAAAGGTATTTCTGAACTGATGTTTCTTACAATCATTTTTTCCAAGCTTTAGCATCATTATATAGTGTGTTGATGACTTAAAATTACAGCAATACCCTCTTATTGCAATATGGTGTACACAATGGTTATTTTGCTTGAATATCATTGTATTCTCATTTAAGGATGTGTCTTCATGTCCTCTTACCATGGGTTTCTTAATGGAGAATGATTAAATATCAAACATTAAACAAACATCAACACCAAAATCACAATACTTCAGCATTCAGAAATTCCTACTATTTTTCAACTCTAGCTAGGGAAGTGTGGGATAACGTGTCAAAGGCATTAAACATAAATGTAGTTTCCCACTAGTAGGAATCATTCTACAGCCAATGGTTAGTAAACATCTATTCGATGAGGTTTTTGGCAATTCTTTGTCTGACAGCTTGGGAAAGTTTTTGGTTTAGAGTGGGTAGGAATATCATAGTACCTAGGTTTTTCCAGAGTACGTCTCCATAAATGGAAATTATGCTCTAATAGAATTAGGTATGTTGATAAATTGTGCTAGCGGA
This sequence comes from Pseudotsuga menziesii, assembly GCA_001517045.1. NCBI lineage: Eukaryota > Viridiplantae > Streptophyta > Pinopsida > Pinales > Pinaceae > Pseudotsuga > Pseudotsuga menziesii. The sequence continues at coordinate 48,373 of LPNX010889635.1, read as the reverse complement.
GTAAATGGTTGGTATTTTTATTATTAAATAAAATGTCTTAACATTAAATATGCCCCATTCATGTTATGTCCATAAATAGGTGCAGGGAATTTATTTATGTTGGTACAATAGAAAATCTGCACTGTTTGATTTCAATTGTTGATGAAAATCGAAGTTGGAATGTTTTCCTTCTTAAGAGTAAACAAACTAAATAGGGTTTGAAAACTTTGAATTAAGAAAATGGAAAACTAATTATCCATCTTTAAGATTAAAGACTACGTAGTAAGAACTTGAACCTAACCATCATACATATATTTGACTTATTGCCTATTATCCATTGACTTATTGCTTGGTAGCAATGCCATATGAGGTGAGATTGGTTGGTGAAGTGGGGAGATGTTATTTCCTGCACTAGGGTTTGGATCCTCTAAAAGGTGACATGTTTCCCCAAGCATACTGATGTGCCTTGCAATATTGGTGTTTCCTAACCATGTTTCATTGTGGATACTCATTAGCTTGATGGAAGAAGGAACTTTGATCATCCCATGGTGGATAGGATCCATGTGAAGCACCAACTATTGGGTTGATCATCCTCTTTTGTTTCTCCTTATTGCTCCACATATACATGGCTCTAGGATGATCATGCTTATCTACTATATCCTTGCATCCACACTAAGATAATTGTTGTCGATAGGTCTCATAGAGTGGTACACTTATGGTTGCTAGGGAATAGTGATTTTTGCAATCCCATTAAGCCAATTTCTTGAGTTTTGTTCAAAATTATTAGAAAAGGTTTATGGATTTCATAACCTACTTGATCATATATTATGAACTTATACAATATATCATCCTTTACCGACCATTAGATACTCAAAGTTGTGTATTGATCATTTTTACCATTATAGAGGAATCTGTAAGTTAGGTTCCCAAATTCTTAAACGGTGCTAGCTCAATGGAGGAGCGCACACCTTACAAGCAGGAGGTTGGTGGTTCAATTGAGTCCATTCCCTTATGATATTATAATATCGGTTAAAACAATTAAATTATTAACCAAAAAATAAGAGATAAGAGACCAAACAATAAGATATCGGTGACCAAACAAAATGACCAAAATTTGTATATAAAATTTCTAAAAATGACTAAATTAGTGACCAAAAAATGAGAGATGCGAAACTAGGCATTAAAGAGGATGTAACACTTGGCGCTAATGATGAATCCAAACATGGCATTGATATGGTAGAAAAATATGACACAAAACTAGGCATTAAAAAGGATGCGACATGTGGCGCTAATGATGAAGCCAAACATGGCGTTGATATGGTAGAAAAATAAGACGCTACTTTGGATGCAAAACATGGCACTACATAGGAAGAAAAATATGGTGCAACAATAGACGAAATATTTGGCGTCATTTTGGTAGCAAAACACGATGCAAAAAAGGAAGCAAAAATTGGTGCAAATTTGGAAGCGAAAATTGGCACATATTTGGAAGTAAAACATGGTGCAAAATGGGATGCTATAGTGATAGAAAAAATGGATGCTTCTTTGGATGATAACATGGTGCTATTAAGGATGCAAAAATGGTGCTAACAGGGATGTCATTTAAGAAGCAAAGTGTACACTTACTAGGAAGAAAAATAAGACGGTATTTAGGAAGCAAACCTTGACATTGTTTAGGAAGCAAAGTTGGACGCTATTCTGAAAGCAAAAAAAACTAGACACTATTTTGGACGTCATAAAGGATGCTAATTAGGAAGCAAAAAAAGAGGTTTTTTGAGACGCTTTAAGTTTTGTCCATGATGCGTCCCATTTAGCACCTAGTTTGACCACTCAATGTAAAAAAAATTACACTAAAAAGGGACGATAAATGGGACGTTACTTCTAGGATTTGTTGCAGTGTTTGATTGTGTGGGGATGTGATTGCCTTGTGTTGTCTTGGCTGAGTAAGTCCAAGGAACCCATCTGTTAGATGGTTTGACTGTGTTTGGATGTGATTGTTGGCTTGGCTGAGTAAGTCCAAGGAACCCATATGTTATGGGCTTGTTTTCTAAAAAGCATGTGAAACCCAATTGTTTATTGCCTTGGTTGGACAGTTTGTGAAACCCAATTGTGTGTTGGCTTGATTGTGGGTGTATGGTATTGTTGTGTGTAAGTCTCTTGTTCCCTAGTTCCTTGTGGAAATCATGCCCAGCTTGGGGTTGGCAATGATGCTGAGAGATTGATGAGCACACTGGCCTATGGTTGGGTGGAACGTTGCAGTGACATAGCTAGTTGTGGGGAATCTTCTTCTCAAGATAAGTATTTTCTTGTGTTTAACCTCTATAATGTATTTGTTTAATGAATGTTTATAAACATATAGTTCATTCTTGCAATGTGTTGCTTCCGTGGTATTTGCATTTGTATATATTTTATTTGCAATGCATTTTTGGTTTATGTTCATGGGGCTAGATTGCCCAGTCTAATAGAGCAGCAACAACGTAGGTCGCGTCCTCTCCATCGTCGATATAAGGGAAGGGGACATGACACATTACATATGTAACAACTCCTAAATCCTATAATATTTAAAAAAATTGATAAAGAGAAATTAAATCCATTTATCATTCATTTTACTCTATACTAGTATACATTTTTAATCTCAAAATAAATACTTGTCCTCAACGTTAAAACGTTGTGCTTGCTTGTCGTAAGTTACAGTTGGTTTTACTATCGTGTTTATCATAATAACATATTCACCATGTTTTTATAATGTTTTAATCCCTCTTCCTACATGCATTGCTTCGATGTGAGGGTTACAAGGCTAATGAGTCTTACTTAGCTTATTTAAGCTAAAGCATTGTCTTTTTCTTGTAAATATGCAGTGTTTTTTGCTCCTTGTGTTTTCTAAACAACTAAGAGACAAAGGTAAAGCTACGAAGGGAACCCTAAACATGGCTAAGGGATAAACAATAAATTTTTTTTAAAGTATTTCTGTGTATCTATACCATGTTCTTTTTATACTATGCTAGATCTACTTTTAAATTATTGCACCATGAAAAATATATAATCTTCGAAAACTATTTTTTCGAACTATAGCAAAGTGGGTGGAGAAATTTCAATTATCATGGAGGTAGGTGAAGGTTTGAATGTGACCACATGATGGTCTCAAAAGGGTTTTAACCCTAATCGACTCCAGAGTTTTGGTCATTCTGTAGTTTGGAAAATGTGAGAAGAGCCGAGGGCTCTCGACCTTCTCGACCTTACTTAACCCTTTCAGGGTTGAAAATAATAATCATTCGACCGTATGACTTTGAAACAATACTGTGAACGTTACCCCCATTTCCTTCGCTTCATCTGGCTACGACACAGGTCCTAGTCTCGACCTTAACTCTGGTTTCGTTCTTGGAGAAAATCAAAGGCTTTTTAAGTGCCACCTCTATTTTGATGGTAACGCTCTTAACTACAACGTTAATGACAAAGATAAAATGGTTTTTAAAAGCCTTTCGGCCGTGATAGGGTTATAATTTACGGTTTTCTCTTTTGGTTTTGATTTTGTTTTCTATCTGGGTTTTAAAGACCATTGATACGCTCTTAGTTCTACTCTGAAATTGATATACTTGTTAAAAATTGTTTTGACTTCTGGAACTACTCCGTGTAAAAAGATATTTCGAATGTTTTATTATTACGTATACTCTGTTCAATTTTATATATTGTTTAATAATATGTGCAAAGGGTTCTGTATGAGCTTGGTTAACAAATGTGTAAATGTATTTGTTGAAAGCGCGTCATTTAAATATAGTTACGGGCTTAATTGGTTATAAAAAAATATTTACGGCCCTTTTTTGTCGATGTTAAGTTCTAGCTTAGGTAGGTAAATTCGATGTTTGAGCTTCAATGTGTGTTTTAGTTATTTGATAGGTTACTTGGAAGAAAGAGAGCCTTACAAGCCTCGACCCGGTAACTTATATGGAGAATGTTCTTTGTTTAAATACTGTAAAACCCTATTATGATTTTATAGAGATTTTTTATTTGGTAATAAGATTCGATCGAATTTGATTATTGCGTTGGTTGTAAAATCTTTAACCCTAAACGTTTTTATAAAGGATAGTCTCTCTGTTGTAGGAAATAATACTTGCGTAATTTATAATTACAATAATCCTTTCGGCTATGTACTACTCTCGAGCGATATGGTCCTCGGCCTTTTGGCTTGTCGAAATGTTTCTATTACCATTACTCTTGAAAACATATCCAGTAAAGAGGTAAAATTGACGATTTAGGAAAGGTTGACGACACACAAAGATTCGGAGTTACGTACGCAATACGTGGAAAGTGTCTAATTCTTAACGTGAGGAGAGAATTTTTTATAGTGGTGGAGATGGCGCACCAGTGTTTTACAGTAGTGGGAGACATCAAACGTATTGATTTAGAAGTTCACGGAGTCGGTGTCATATTGCAGGAATATGTGTTCACGTTGGAGACTTTTGAGGCTCAATGTTTCGCGAGTCAAAAACTAGGTTTTTTTAAAGTGGTGTTGAAAATTTTGATGTTTGAAAGTTGTAAGTAGAATTGTCATCGTGGTTTTACCAGGTATTACTTCTTGCAAGAGAAACGGTTCTCCTATAAAGAAAGTATCTTGAAATTGTCATCGTAGTTGTACTAGGTATGACTTCTTGCAAGAGAATATTACGGTTCTCCTATAAAGAAAGTATCTTGAACTTCCATCGAGTCAACGAGAAGCCCCACCGTTGGCTCACAAACTCAACTTCTCACTATAAGACCTCATGAGGACCAAACACCACAAAAGTCAACTGATCTACACCTCATGGCTTGCTCTAGTATATTCATATATAATCATGTATTTTGAAACTAGATAAAAACAATAATAAGTTACTACTCCAACCACGGAACCTACCCAAAAAAAAAAAAACTCTTCGTAAATCTAAAAAAAGTCAACTATTAAAATTATTTTTATAAAACCTTCATATGGTGTACAAGATGAAATCTAAACAATAAAAACTTGATGAAATCTTGTCAATAAAAACAAAAAAGGAAAGTTCATATGTTCTACAAGATGAAATCTTGTCAATTAAAAAAAATTCCACCGTCATCGGAACAATCGGCAGTCATGGTGTGAACTCTCGTTTTTGGTCAAACATGCCGTCTAAACTTGTATGGTACTATGTCCATTTTTCTAGAACTCCAAATAGCTTCTAGAAAGTCCTATTTCACACCCAAAATGGGTGCATAAGAAAAGCTTATATGACGAATTTAGTGTTGCATCATGGCTCTTCCTAAGCAAAAAGGAAGCCATATTCATAAATATTTATGCACTAATAACCCCATCGGAATACTTGACCAATCTTTTCTTGCGATATACTTTTATGTGACGGGACGGCTTGGGAATGACAACTCCACACTGAACATTCGATAGTACTCTAGTCACGTCTGGCTCCCGAGAGATCAGTTCAAGAAAACGGTCGGTCGGTTGTATATAAGGTATTTAATGTAAATACCATTTTCAAGTTGAGAGACTATGAAGACAAACGAACCAAGTTTTAGGTTTGTAGTTTAGTCAACTTAATCTATTTGTTCAAATACTTGTTACATATTAGTCTTGGCATTTCATCTAATTATCAAAGAGCTATTATCCAATCAACAAATATCTATGACACTGCATTCCATTGCCTCCTTCACACAAATGACAATGCATTCCAGTGCCTCCTTCACACAAGGAGCATCTTCCATTTCTCTATTTAACAATCCTTTTCACAGAAGGAGCATCTTCCATTTTTCTACTCAACAATCTTTAAGGATATTCTTAATTTCCTATGTTCTTTAGTGTAGGTAGAAAAAAGTTTAATATGTTAAATGCTTTTCGAAATAGTGTGCAAAATAGTACTTGACTCTTAAACATCTAACTAGCATTGAAGACATACTGGGTGAAGGATTACTAACCCTAACCTCTATGGTCAGGTACAACCATCTATTTCTCATCTAAGCTCTACAATTTCTTCTTCACAATGTCAATTTGGCTCATTTCCATATTGATTAGCTAATGATTAGCAAAAAAATAAAAATAGTGTAGCCTAAGGAGTCTAGAGGATGGATCTATGTATGATATAATGAATGAATGAATTTGTAAGTACAATTTAATCAATGAATGAGCATGAATGCTTACCCATAATGGTTGTTCTCAACCCACTCTTTGATAATCACATGAGAACACTTCCTCAAACCTTGATATGCATTCCATTAATGTGTTTCATTGAAGGAAAACATCCCTTCTTAACCACTTAAGCTAGGCTCAATTAACATCCTTGCATATAGATTGACTAATCTTAAAATGATATGCATTGGTAGAAAAATATGAATTCATTGTTGACACTTGGCAATAAAGGATTTAGTTTACCATATGTTCCATTTCGGCTTTGTATCTAGAGGAATCATAGCCTCTTTCATGCCAGCGTCACATTGTATGTAAGGAATTTAAATTAAGTGGAAGCTAGTCAAATTTATTCAAGGAGCTATGTAAGCTCAAAATTTTGAGGTTCCTCTTCTTAAAATAGAAAAATAAAATTTAAGGAAAAGTAAACACATAAAAGGATTTGTTTCCACATGATAGATATGGAGTTAAGATATAAAACGAATGCCACCATGATTATAAAAAAAACATATAAATTGCAAAGAGGTAAATATAGACAAAGTAAGGAAATATCAAAGATTTATTAATGTTTTTAGTTTTAACTAATTGGAATATATATATATATATATATATATATATAAAAGGATTTATATTGTAAATTTTTTACTTCATATTTTATTAAAATGTTACATATCAATATCAACTTTACATTGAATACAAAATTACACTTCTCTTTTTCTTTTATATTGAAATGTTAAAAAAATAGAGAAAAAAAAATTGACAAATACACTTAAAAAAATTATTGATATGCAATAATTATCAATTAAACAATAAAAAAAAAAAATTATTCACTTTATTAATGGAATATCATTTTATAACAATCATTATGTAAACCATATCTCATAAAATTAAGATGAAAAACCTTTTTCAGCGACTACTATATTTATAAAAAACTTAAGTATTTTATTTAAGAGGAATTGATTTTTTTGAGAAAAAAAGAAAAAGAATCTGAATTAAAGAGCAAATTCAACCCTATTATAACACTTAAATTTCAATTCTAAAGGAAACTTTGAATGGACTCGAGCTGTTTATGATTATTACATTGTATGTTTTTAAATAATTGAAGATGATGGTTCAAGTAAACAAAGTGAAAAAAATAACTAGAGAAATTTATAAGTACTAATTGTGTAATAATATTTAAGAAAAATAATTATATTATAATTTTAATGATTATTTAATAGTATAAAATTTATAGTTTTATTTATAAATTAATGTGCAATTACATTTTTAACCAAATCTATAAATTACTTTATGTAATTTATATATTTACAATTTAATTTATAAATTGATACATCATTACATTTTTCTCTTTAAAATCAATAAAATAAATAAATTTCACAATTTTATTTATAAATTAATATACAATCCTCAAAATCTATAAAATAAACTATGTAATTTATAAATTCACAATTTTATTTATATGTCAATACACAAATGTCCATCCTCAAAATCTATAAAGTAAACTATGTTCTATAAAGTCGACATAAATTGTCCATCCTCAAAATCTATAAAGTAAACTATGTTCGATAAAGTCGACATAGAATAACAAAACTTAACAAAAAGACACTCTGACTTCTCATTCCTGATGTCGACATGTCGGAAGTCGAGAGTTAGCATTAGTTAACAACAAATCACAAAAACACTCTCGACTTCTAATCCCGACGACGGCACGTCAGAAGTCATAAATGAAGCATTGGAACATGTTCTAGAACTTTGTATTGCAGTCCTAATTATGTTTAATACTTAAACTATCGCATCCGATCACATGGAAAATGTCGAGAACACATCTTTGAGAGGTTGTAATGGTCCAACATGGGATAAAAAAATAAGGTTAAGACACCTGTCCAACATGTTACTTGGAAACACACTTAACCAAAACAAATTTAGAGGAAAAACTACTAAGTTCATGACCAAAATGTTGGAAAACAACCATTTATAGGATTCCAACAATCCTTCCCAATCCTCCAAACAGTCTTAAAGAAAATCTCAAGGAAGAGAGTTAGAAATAAAATACCACATTTGAGCATAAGATATCTAATCGAGTTTATGGACCAACTCAATGCTTCCAATTCTATTCCATTAAGAAAATAACACAAGTGCATAAGCATTACATTCAACAACACCCAACAAATTGTTAACAACTTCAAGTAAAGACAACTTGGGAAAATAATGGGTAGCTTAACAAACTTAATAACCTTTGGCTTAACAAGAATCTGAAGGATAACTAAGGAACAATTTATTTATCTTACAGAATTAAACAGGAAGCATTTAAACCCAACAAGAAGACATTAATCAATTTCCACAAACAAGCACATAATCATTACTTGTCTACATTCATATTTTACTTAGTGAGCTATGAAACTAGAATGAAAATACATGTTTAACCATTCCCTCATACAAATAATCAAATTCATCCTTTGAAACCTATTGGCTTGGCTGCCAATTCCCAATTAATGATTATATAGGAAAACAAAAACACAACCTTTGGAACCTATTGGCTTTTTATGCCAATGTCCAACTAAGGCATAATTCAGGCAATTAATTCATCCATATTAGACCCCATGAACATGCCATATAATTAATTTGATTTCAATGTTCTTATAATATGTTAACAACTTAGTCATTGAATGAATAATCATTCATACAGGACATTATACACACTTGCTTGTAACAAATAAAATATATTCATTCATTCAGACTTAACAACAAGCTTCATGCACTTATTTGAGGTCAAAATGTCTGGTAAATGGCTTCATGGCAACCATGCTCCACCCAACCATAGGCAGTTCTTCTCATAAATCTTTCAGTAGAACTCTACCCTTGAGCTAAGACTCATGCATTCACCACAAACTTCTCACCAACCCAAATTCTCTTGGTATTCCTCACTTCAACATTCAATATTTATGAGAAAACTACCAAATACATATCAAATTATGCAATTCATCCCCTTAGCTTCATTCTACTAGCACAACAAAGATAATCGTCACTATCTTGTGTGCTTAGAATTCCACTAAGTCAATTTCATGCATCCTTTTCCATTTCACTTATGTAACTAGAGGCAAAAACCAAGAAAAGAGTTTAACAATAGAGGCTCTCAAATCAGGTTTGGGATTCACAAATTTCTCACCAGCTCAATTACCATTGCACTCAACCAAAATTGGGAATCACTCTTAGGTTCTGGACATGTTTCTTTGTCAACTAGAGATTCCAATTGACAAAACAATTAATTTCCTACTACACATTCTAGGTGGAGTTGCACTCCACTTCAGCTTCAACACACTGTGTGCTCTACACCCACGTTCTACAACAACTCTACTTTTGTATTGTGCATTTGCATTTCCTGTGCAACATAAATGAAATTTCCCTTTGTGAATCCTTTGTCACGGGAAATTTTTCATCACACGCATCCAACCTTTTAGCAACAATGTTCAACACTATTTCCATTGTTTTCATGGTCTGGATTGGACGTTTCACAACCAAAATGTGTGCATAAGAAAACTTATATGCTAAATTTGGTGCAGAGTATAAAGTGTGTCTATGTCACTAGAGTATGTATTAAAAGTACAAAAATATGTTTTTTTCAAAGATAGAGATATTTTTTAAATGGGATATAAAAATGGAAAAATATTATATCAAAACAAAGTTAGATAAAGGATACACCCAATAAAGGTATCTTATGCAATTTCAACAAGGGCTCCAAGCAGCAAAGTCCCTCTTTGAAAAATAATAAAAATGAACATTTTGTCGAAGATAAATAGATAAATTATTGAAATGAACATTTTGTCGAAGATAAAAAAGACTCTTATAAAAGCATATGTTGTATTTTTCTGAATAAAATTTTAGAATTTAATATATTTATAAATATTAGTAGTAATCTAAATGAAATAAGGTTTTATTTTTTTATTTTTTATTTTTTTAATATTTTTGCTCTCGATTTCTTTTAAGAATTAAAGAAACTGTTAAAATTATTAAGTTTATTATGCATTCAAAAACATGATTTTTAATTTAAAATTTAAAAAACAACTAAAAAATTATATAATATGAACTTGACAAGAACAAAAATAAAACAAATTATTTAGTATTTAAGTTGTTTCATTAGATTAAAATTTATTATAAAAAATTATATAATATGAGCTTTATGATAACAAAAGAAATCCAAATAAAATTTCTAATTATTTAAAATTTAGAATATTTTATTAAATTAAAATAGATTGTAAATGATATGATCTTTTCATAATAATAAAAAATCTAGAATACTATAGAAATTTAATGTTAAAATTTTTAAATACACACACATTACTTCAAGTTATTAATTTATTAATTCACTTTCTTTGAAAATGTTTCTAATATACGTTTAATTGTAATTATTAAAACTAGAAATGAATACACTGGATGCGAATGTTTCGAGGAGGGCTGTGGCTGGAGGTGGGACAACACATTGAATGCCTCCTGCGACATTTGTCACCGCCTCCAGGGTATTTACACATCCCTCCTCCCAACAAAGGAATTCCATTTTGGAAGGCATTTGATCCTGTATACCAGTCACCTCGCACGGGATTTTGCTCTTATGGTTCACTCCTCCCACAGCAGGACATTAATGGGTGTCGACGCTTGACCCAGCTACTAGGTCACCTCACACAATGGCCTTGCACGGATTTGAATTTGGCAACAAGATATCTTTCACATTTTCTATGGTCGTTCCATTCCATTGTGAATTATCAACTCTCAGACCAGAAAGAAAGACAAGGATAGTAAGCAGGAATTCCACTCATTGACTATGTCACGATGACTTCATGCAACACCTCGCAGGGGTAAGAGGTCCAAGGGAGCACGAGGATGAACAGTGTTGCGAATATCCATCTTTGTGGGGTATGGTGCCCATATCCCCATCAGTGCTTGCAGGGTTGTGGATGACTGGGATGCAGAAGCTGTGGCTCATCACCACACAGCACAACCCCTTTGGAAAAGGTTTTCCCACTACTAGAGCATGAAAAATTTCCTCACCCAGCTGCTCTGGGAATGAGACAGAGCTCCTTCCCCTTCTCCTTCAAGCAATTCTGATAGTTACTTGAATCAGTAGACTTCTTCATCTTCACCAAGCATGAACCAGCAGGACCCTCCCAAAGAAACTCCGCAACAATAGGATACCATGCCTACACGACGCTTAGAAGAAGCTCCACCCAACATGGACAAAAAAAGGTAAAATGAATATGGACACAAGCAGACAGATAACCTGTCACAACGGTCATCGGCAACTTCTTTTACAATGGAGTCTCCTCTGGATTCGGAACCTGTGCTTTTCGGAAAAAATGATGACTACTACAAGCCTTGCCCCATTGTTGAAGAACCCTGGCGAAAGCCGTAAGGCCCTAGGATTTTCTATTTTTCTCTATGTTTTTTTCTATTTGCTCAGTCGGTTTACCATACACTGCTACAAGCACATTCTACTTTAGTTTTGCTTGGGGAGACTTGGTTTCCCTCACCAAGAGAAAGTCTAGGAAATATGTTTTGTTATTTTTACATGTGGCTTGAACACTATGCATGTGATCTTTTTGTATTTTAATATAAATCTTTGCAATTTATAAAAAGAAACTAGAAATGAATAACAAGTTTAAGGGTTTGTTGAAACATAATGTGGTGATCAATTTTTTCAAGATTAATATGAAACAAAACATAAATTATAAATTTTGGTCATACAAGTAAAAATTATTTAACATAAATTTCCAAAAACATTTTATCTTTGTTTTGATCTTTAAAAAAAAACTTGAAATTTTATCTTAATTTATTCATTTATTCAATTTTTTAGATGCTACTAGAGCTGGTATATATAGCTCTCTCAAGAAATTGGTCTATATAGATTTCTCAAAAAATTTAATAAGGAAAATATAATTTGACGAAATTATAAAGATTAATCAAAATTGTTTAATTTAAATATAAAAAAGTTGAGTCATTTTAAAATATTTCCATACAAATTAACAAAAAAAAAATTAATAATTATTATCCACTAATTGAATTTGCAACAGATGTAGCATGTCCCACTTTTTATTAAAAGTTGATGATTTGGTAACATGAACTCCAATTATGTGTTAAAAAACACCACTAATTTTAAATAATACAAAGTTAGCACTACAAGAACGAATTTGAAAATTGAATTATTATCCACATTTTTGTGGCGAGCTCATTTTCAAAATCAATACTGCATGGTTTTTATGGTCTAAAGCTTTTATGAATAACGCCATTAAATATAACAAAAAAGTTTTTGTGAATCCACCCAACCTTTATGACCTTTAAATTAGAAGCATATCATACGTTTTAGTAGGAAAAAATAATATACTTTATTGAAAAAAGTATAAATAACATTACAATATATATAGATAAAATCTCAGCATATAACTAAAGCAAATAACAATACACAGTCGCATGTCGATGAAACATATAGGAACAACTACGAAAATAAAAGTACCAACTACATGCAAGAACGCGTCATGAGCATAAGTTCCATCAACTCAACCATCCAAAACCTCGAGTACATAAAAATGATGAGCACAAAACATATAGATTGGCATATGTTTTTTGAAAATAACATATGGACGGTATAAGACCAAGAAATAACGACCATTTGTATAATGAAGATATAAAAAAAATGACTCTCTATCCAAATATACCAGTCCAAACCTCCCCTACGACCTCTTGCACCTAAATCGATTAATTATGGCCATTTGAAAGCAAGAGCGGTGTATACCATAGACTTCAACTGCATTAATGGAAACTAAAACTACGTCCCTAGTTGAAAGGGAATGAAGAAAAAAGCAGAAATTGATATTGATAGAGAGTCGAGACTAACTAAAAATACAGAATGAAATCGCTAAAAGCAAGAAAGCTTTCCTCCTTGCATTCATGGAACTTTCCCTGCATTAATAATAGGAAACAATTTTTTTTCAATTTTTTATTCTTGATTTTCACGGTATGGCACCAATCATAGTTGAAAGAAATTATGTGGAAATTAAAAAAAAAACATTAGATACAACAAATGAAATCATAAAAAGTTGGTAAGTTTTCTTAGTTTCCATGCATTAATGTTAGGAAACTTTCTATTTTAACATAAACTTTTATGTTTGCTATTAAATATAAACAACAAGAATGGTGGAGATTTCAAATAGGAAGTATGAGATTTTATGGAACAAAATTATGAAAAACTTAAAAAAAAAAATCCTTCTTAACTTGTTTCATGGATGAGTTTTATTTTTTTCTCTATTTATTTAATCCTTAATTCTATGATATAGCACCAATCAGCATTTGGAAAAATGCCAATAGAAATTATATATATATAACTAAAACTTAAGTTTAACTTTACACATTTGAAAAATTAAATTTACTTGCATAAAAATAATATAAAAAAGTGAAAACAATATTCTCTACAGAAACTAATAATGATCAATAAAAATTATCCAAAAATTATATTTATTATATCTTAAATATATTATTCATATTTTATAAATAAATATAAAATTAGAAAACATTGAATAAAAATAGTTTATTTTTATTATATTTAAGCAAAATATTGATAATTGAATTGGAAAAATAAGAAAATTACTTTTTTTCCACAATGGAAAATTTTAATGAAATAAAGTTGATGATAGTTCAAATAAAGAAAAAAAAGTCAAATCCTTTAATACTATATGGCCATCCTTTAATATTATATGGCCACCGAAATTCTAACCCAACAAAGAAACTTAAAAAAGAACCATTAAAATATAATCATATTAAAAATTAATGTAATTCACATTTTAATTTATAAATCTAAATACAATTACCATTTCCATCCTTAAAATCTAGCATATATAAAATCTCTTATATCCAACACTACAATTGCTTCACATCTTCTGTACATATAATCTTATAAACAAAATAATAATATCATAAAATATAAAATCTAGCATATAAAAAATATCTTATATCCTTCACTACAATTACTTCACATCTTCTATACATATAATCTTATAAACAAAATAATATTATCATAGTTACACTTATCCGGCCTTCTATTATTCTTTAGATTTGTTTATGTCTCATCTCTTCAAATACCATTTGTGTACAAGTGAAGAGACTAAGTTATATATAAGAGTAAGCTATATTAAAAATAACAACTTATAAATAAAATATCATAGTTACACTTACCTTGCCTTCTATCATTCTTTATATTTGTTTATGTCTCATCTCTTCAAATATCATTTGTGTACAAGTGAAGAGACTAAGTTATATTAAAATTAAGCATTTTATAAATATGTAGAATGATTATATATTTGAAATATTTAATATTATTTTATCATTTGTTTATCATTTGTGTACAAGTGAAGAGACTAAGTTATATGTAAGAGTAAGTTATATTAAAAATAACGTCTTACGAATAAAAGATATGTATGTAGAATGATTATATATTTGGAATATTTAATATTATTTTTATAAAAAAAAAAGATTTGAACTTTGTTCAAAGAGAAATAATTTAATGGTAAGGTGTTGTTATGATTTTGAGAAGCAATTAAGAACTTTCAAGAATTTTTGTATCACTACCGGCATGATTATTAACACCCAAAAAACAAAAGTCGTAATTATGAAATCCATTCAGGGTAATTATGACAATAGAAACTTGAAGAAAGTAACTTCTTATAAGTATATAAGAATTGACTTCCATCACAAGCTCAATTGGAACTATAACATAACCTTACTTCAGTCTTGAAAACACTTGTAAGTCAGCCAACCTAGTGAGAAAAACGCTCATCACTCTCGTTACATTATATGCCTGTAAAATTTGAGGATGCAAGGTTTTCAAAAATTCCTGGAAAAAAATTGAACAAATCCAAAAGCAATTTATTACTTATAATCTTAAAATTATACATAGTAATCTTATAATCTTAAACTAATAAAAAAATAGTTATAATCAGAAACAGTTTATTATTTATAATCTTAAATCCGTACTCAGTAAACAATATGCATCATGAAATAGAGTCATATACCATGCATAAGTTATGCATCATTAGAATTTGGAATTCTTTAAATTCAATGGTGTATACAAGATGTATTACTTTATAGCTTGACACATACCCTTTTCCATCTTTATCATGTATAAAAAGTATTTTAGAATTCAGAACATAAAAAATGGATATTAGTGTATTTAAAGAATAGACTTGATTAGAAATTCATGGAGTCCGTGATATTTGGAGACATTCGAGGTTAAATGTCCCACCCGTCGCAATTTAAGCTCTCTAAAACGCGGCGTGCGGACCCTTTATAAAATCTAAAAATTGAATGTATGGATGCAGAGTGAGGAAGTTTGCTTTTTTTAACCTTGTATGTTCTATTTCTAAGGGATGAAAATCTTGTCAACAAAAGAACTTTAATTTAATTCAGTTGAACAATCGGTATACTTTCACTAGAACAATTGGAATCCATCTTATGAACTCTAACTTTATGTCGAACATGTTAAATATTATGATGTTAAATGATATTAGTATGGTAAAGGTAAAGGTAAAGTGGCACTAAATATTGATAGACATAACTAACTATTTTTTTTTTCAATAAATAGCTAACTATTTCTTTTTTCTTTTTTCTTTTTTTCTACAGTAGAAAAAGTATATTTTTGCTATTCAGTTTTGAATCAAAAAGTATATAGTTTTTTTAAAACAGTTTTGTAAGTAATTGTTCAAAAAAATTCAAATGACAAAGTTAATATTGATCATCTTGAAGAGTATATAGTCGAACCAAAAATGACATAGCCCAAGATACATGAAACTAAAATCTCATGACCAAGAAGAAGATGATATTTTTCAGAGACATACACAAAAATCACAAGAGAGAATACCAGAAGATTTTACATCAAAAATATTAATGCAGCCCGAGTTAACTTCCAGATTATCCAATACTTCTTCCCATATTAGTATCCCTTCTTTTCCATCCAAAGCTGACTTGGAGAGCTGATCTACCAACTGGTTTTGTTCTTTGAAGATATGCTGGAAATTGATACTGCATTTTGTTTTTAGCTTTTTATGAATCCTATTGCACCATGGTGAAAGAGAGAGCACATTGAGTTTATAGTCACCTAAAGCCCATTTTATGGTGACCCTGGAATCACCAAATACCTAAAGAGTCACAATGCCAAAAATTGAAGCAACCTTACACAAGCACCATAGGGCGAGTAGCTCAGCTTTCATGTTTGTTCCAGTTCCATGGTGCAATTTAAATTTGAAAATGTGGAGATTGTTGATCATTAAAGCTACCCTCACAACACAAAAACCATCTTTAGTTGCACCATCGAAAAAGCCTACAACACTATAAACTGAATGTCCTTCAAATTTCTGGATCTAGTAACTGCAACAGTCTTGCTACTCAATTCTTCTTCCAGCTTTATAATTTGTTTGCAGATAGTGTCAATATCTTGGTGTTAATCTTCAAAAATACAAGCATTTCTAACCATCCGAAATTTCCAGGAAATTATAGCATGCAGTTTATAAAAGACTTTACAATTTTTATACCACTAGGAGACACAATGATCAAAATTTTCTTCCTCCCAAACTTGTGAAACTTTAAGAACGTGACAAATATTTTTCCATATTCCAAGAGTAAAACTGCATCTTGTCAGCAAATGATCAATATATTATGAATCCTTCTTGCATAAAATACAAAGACTTGTCCCATGCCAACCCTTTTTTAATAAATTGTCCCATGTATTCAAACAATTTTGAAGAGCCAACCACATGAAACGCTTAATTTTTAAAGGAAACATCCATTGCCAAATAACTTTATACCACCAGTTGCGAACTAAACTGATAGAAGTCTAAATGATGGCTTGATAAGCAGATTTTACAGTAAGGTTTCAAGTCTATATATTTGCTAACCAAGTTAGAGAATATTCTTCAGTTGAAAGTCTACAACCTACAAGGTTCAAATTTTTTATATAATCTTCCCATTCAATTGTTGAGTCATGGACCAACCCCAAATCCTTTGTAGTCAGGCAATAGGAATAGTCCCTATTTCGCCTTAAAGGTCTTCTAATTTGAGTAAGAGTGTAATAACCAATTTTAGCCAGATAATTTAAAATGTGTGTTGAGAGTTTAAAATCCTCGCCCATATCGATGATGGGATCAATTCCAACCATCACATTCCTACCATTCCCAACTTTCCAATAGAGATTCATACCAATCCTGTGATGAATTTTTAAGAAGCCCTTCCAAATTGGAGAAATATTCCTGGACATCTTGTGTGGCTTCCTTACCCAGTCAAAAAGGTTCATCTTTAAATACTCCCCATTCAATAAGGAATACCATAGAGTATTTTCTGTCAAACCCCTCCATAAAATTTTCATTCTCAAAGCAACATTGAACCAAGTTAAATTTTTTATACCCCAAGGAAAGATTCTCCCATCCAACCATAATAAGATTGCCACATTTAGAGCCACCCGTCCATAAAAAATTGAAAATGTATCTTCTTAGCAGATTAATAACCAAGGAGGGAACCTGTAGAAGTGAAAACCAATATACAGGTATGCTTAAGAGAACAACCCTAATAAGAGTAATCCTTCCACCAATGGATGGAAGCCTAAAAGCCGATTTTTTTATTCTTCTTTCAATCTTTTCTAACAACCAATGCCAATTCTAGACTCTGTAGTCATTAGGTTTCAGAAAAATAACCTAAGTAATTGAATCCAATTTCCAGTTCACATGTTTTGTACAGGAGAATAGCAGTGATGCCACCTAAATTAGCTTTATCTAGCCTGTTATGGAAAAAATGGATTTTTTTATACTAGCAGTCATATGAGAAGCCTTGTTGAAGTTACTGATAATCTCTTCAAAGCACAACCATTCATCCAAAGAATCAATGCCCAAAATTAGGACATCGTCAGCAAAAAGTAAATGGGTAATGGAGAGGTCCTTACATAATTTAATTCCCTTAGCGTGTCCTTTAGTCTTAGCATAAAGAATAAGTATGCTCAAACCTTCATTGGTAAGAATAAAAAGCAGAGGAGAGAGTGGAAATCCCTGTCCAATCCCTCTTCAAATCTTAAATAAAGTTGAAGAAACACCATTGACCATGACAACAATTTGGGTAGTTGAAACACATGCCATTATCCACTTAACAACCGACAGGGGCATGCCAAGTTGTATAAGAATTAACCTTAAAAAATCCCAGTCAAATCTGTCAAAAGCTTTTTCGAGATCCATTTTTAGTAAAAGAGCCCTCAATTTCTTTTGTTTAATAGAATGAACAACCTCCTGTGTTATCCCAATGACATCCAAAATTTTCCTATCATGTAGAAATCCAAACTGCTCACAAGATAATGCTTTTGATAAGACATGCTTAAATATGTTTGCAATAATTTTTTAAATGACCTTATAGATCAAATTACAAAGGGAAATCAGACGAAAATCAACAAAACAATATAGTTTATTACTTTTTGGAACCAGAGTGATGAAAGTAGAGTTTATAGCCCCCAAAACAAATCCTTCAGTTCTAGAAAATTCCACCATGGCAAGCAACTCTTCTCCCATAATCTCAAATAAATGGAGAAAAATTTCAACAGTCCACCCATCAAGGCCTCGACTTTTTTCTTTTTTAAACTACTTTAAGGCTCTGAACTTCCTTCGGAGTCACCTGATTCTCCACATGTTCCTTATCCTCTTCATCATATTAAGTAGGGAACAAACTGATAGTTTTAAGTTGTGCTTCAAGGAAATTTGGCCATCCTTTTATAAATCCTTTCAAAAGAAAGATCTGGGTGCAACGCGAATTTAACCTCCAATTCCACAGTGCCAATGTGGATATAAGGGGAATATTCCAAACAGCAGCTGTAGCAGAGGGCGTTACCATCCAACATGAGTTTGTGGGATATAATAACCCTAATGAGGTTTATTTCTGTCTGCATAGGCTAGTATTCCTTGCATCTATACGTGATCCATTTTTAGCCATCTTCTGAAGACGATCTTGACCTTTAGCAATGTTTCCATTTTCATCAACTAATTCCCAGATAGAATTCATATTTATTCTGTTTGAAGCAAAATAATGAAAAAAACTAGTGTTATTATCACCCAAGCTTATCCATACAACTCTTCTTTTAAGCCTCCAGTCTTTTCCTCATGCTTCAGAATCAGATCCTTTTTATTTTCAAACTCTTTGGATAATTAAAGATCTTCTTCTTTTGAAGCGAAAAATCAGGATTCTTTAAGTGCAAATTCCTTATCTATTCATCTAGTAAAGTGTAATATTCTCAATCTTTTTCTTTCTTGGAGTTTATCCAATTTGTGACAGCCTCCTTTACAAGTTTTAAATTTGCAACCATATAACCCATAGGATTACTTTCATCAACTCCATTAACATTTAACCATGTTTCATGAATAAAAGTACATAAATCTTCATTTTCTAACCAAGAACTGTTCAATTTGAAAGGAAATTTCTGATTAGGAGTAGTTCCCTCAATTTGTAGGAATATAGGACAATGATCAGAAATTTTGTTCATCCCCAACCAAGTTCTATATCTTTGGAAACTCTGAACCAACGTAGCTTTAAAATAAAATATGTCCAGTGTCACATACCCCAATTTGCAAAAACAATTTTATAATATATGAGGAACATTGTGTTAAATTTAATGCTAAGTTGTATTTGATGACCCAGTGGGGTCAAGAATATTTCATGTAAATTCAGAATATTTTATTTATAAATAGATAAATGAGGAGACAACAGCTTAGGGAAGCTGTTAAAAGAGTGTTTACTGGTTAATTGGTGGAGGAGACTAGGTGGAGAGCAAACTGACAAGTGGCAGCATCCTCAAACCACCTCCAACAATTGCAGGTGTCAACTTCCCTATATTTGTGGTCATGATTCCCCAAGAAAGTGGAATCGGAGCAGGTGGCTCATTTAATCAAAACTGACCCAAATTACCTAGGCATCTCTATAAAATTTCCCATTGAAGAGAGCTGAGGCTTCTCATTCTAGAGAAGTGATCATTCAGGGTGAATGAATTTACTCAAGAGAAATTCAATGGAGGGGAGTCTGGAGTGTGTTTGAGGGGTTAACTACTGAGATTGATCTAGTTGCAGTTTCTAAGCTGAAGATCATACTACTGAGAGCAGATTTTTATTACTGAGGTAATTGGACCAGTTAGAAGACAGAGGTCTTACAGTTGCATTCTCCACCCAGTTCTCAGCCAAGAAGACCAGGAACAAGCTCAAGGGTCCTGAGGAAGCATTGTTTGAACGCTCTCCAGGAGTTTGGTTGGGAGGAATAGCCTCCTTAAGCTATTGTCGTCTTGTCCTCAACAGGTTCTATTTTATTTTACTGTCTTTAGTTAAGTAATTTCATGGTTTATCTATTACAGGCATGTTAGTATTTTTAGGGTTTATGAATGAAAAGTAACTGTGTAATGTTAGATTCAGTAAAATTATAGATTATAGTAGAAATAGAAATGATTATGTAAATAGCAGAACAGATAGAATTAAAATCTCCAAGCTATGTTTTTCCACACCTGAACTCAGGTCGTACTCTAGAACAGTTGGATTTCTTAGGTAAATGAAATGATTCTTTTATTTTGAATGAAATCAGTAGATAGATTTTACTTCATTGATTATGAATTTTACTAAATAGCAGTGCTATGTATTGTTTGCATTTATTTACTTCAGCTAACTAAATAGAAAATAGGTATAAAAGAAAGTAGTAAATATTATTATTATTCCAGTATTAGTATACTGATAAAAAATACAGATATTATAGTTAATAGAAGTAAAGTAAGTAAATTAACATTTAAAAACCATGTGAAAAGGAAATAGTAAAACAGTTTATAAACATTAACATTATAGACCGGTGTGTTTTTTTTTAACCAGGACCAAAGGATTCTTTTATAATCCTTTTTACATTACAAAATTACAAAAATTACTAAAAGTCAACAATACCCTAGTTTCGAGTAGTCTGCACTAAAACCCTAAGTATTCTCTTAACTAAAAACTAGAAGAAAAAAATGTAAAATTTATTTAGGATTTCTTATTTTACAGAGCTAGTAACAAACTTATAACTGTAAGTCATTTCATCATTCATTATTCTATTTTTAAAAACAGAGTTAAGAATACTATAAGTAGAAACAAGGATTTCATAAACTGTAGGGTTTTACAGTAATTCTTTTTAACCCTTAAAAGCCGAGTTCTAGAAATTAAACAATATCTTTTAAACAGTGCTTTAAAATTTATTATAATACATAGTATTAATAAATACAATACATATGTAAATCATGAACAAAATAAACCAATAATAGTTAACCATTTGTATAAATAAATCCTCAATCAAAGGTAGGCTTATAGCCTGTAGAATTGAAGGGTCGAAACCCAAGCCTACTAATAAAACCAAGTATACAAAAGTCTTTTATATTAAACTGTAATGAGATACTTTATTGACAGTATAAGTAAAACCCAATTCATTCTTTAACTTGACTGTTTCCACAGTCTTCTTTTCTTTAAATTCAAATAGGAAAACTGAAGCAAACGAGACAGAGGTAACTTAACATCTCTAAGTACATAGGAGGTTCTTTATAATCTTAAACAACAACATTACATCACTTAAGCCGTAAGGCTGAAACTACTTAACCAAAACCACTTATACATCACGGCTTCAAGAGCCTGTGTTACCCAACGAATTATCGCAAGGGTTTTCAAATAAAACATGGGTAATAATCAACAAACTAAAAATCATAACCAACAGAGATTCCTAAGCCATGTTTCCAACCACAGGAACCTTCATCCAACAACCCAAACCGCAAGCAAGGATAACCCACAACGAGACCGAGGCTTACTGGTTGGAATCCCATGAAGTTAACTGATGCACGAGCTTGCATTCCACTCAAGGATGGAGCCAATAGCAAGAGCCTGCAAGAACATAAATCCAAACAATATTTAAAACTCTGTTCATAAATTATTAAAACCCTAACTTAGTAAATCTTTTGACAAAAGGAATTCGAGTAGAGTAAAAGTGTATACCTGTGAATAAAGAAGAAATTGGAGCCGAGAAGAAACAGTCACCCAGCTCGAATGCACTAAACCGAGAAGCAAGAAAACCCTTAAGTCAACTTTGCGACAAAGACAGTAAAGAGACAATCTCAAGTTTCACGATGCCAAGGAAAGAAATGAACAGACACAAGGGTAAAACCATTTACAGGCTTTGAGCCACTTGAAGAAGCCTTTAACCACTCACACTGTGTTTTCCTTAACTCACAAGAGAAACCAAAACACAAACCACGATACCAAAAACCACTTTGCAAAGTGATGTAGGCTACAATGCCAAAGAATATGGAAGTTGCAGGCCTCTCATGGCCGCAAGGACTCACAACACAACATGCAAGAGGAAAAACCCTCGGAGCAAAATGCAAAGGAGTAGGGCTACAATCGTTTTAAGTCAACCAAAGCATGGAGGAGGATTGTCCATGTGCCCTTCCAAAAATCTAACCAAGTGTGGGTCGAGTTCTAATGTCAACGCTGCACATTCGATTTTAAAACATATCATTGCCAATAATACAAATCATGCTATCGAATATATTATAAAAGTTCATATCATTTCCAATAATGAAATTCATGCCATCGATATTATTATACCATGGAAACTAGTATAATATAGGAACAAAACTTATAATGTATATTGCCATGAGTTTCGACTACATTATATTAGTTGATAGGTAGTAAAACTACCTTAGGTTACAAGTTAGTATTTTTGTTATAGCCTAATATTGATAAATTATAAATCAACATAGTAATATAATCTTGCAATAACAATTGTATCATGGTTATAAACTCAATACTATGTACACAACTTGTCTACTAGCTGTTCCAAGAAGATATTCATAATTGCAAACAAATCAAATAAGTTGGGTATTGTTTCAGGACTAGTAAAGGAAAAACAGAGTATAGATATGATGTTATTTACGATATATTTTATAAACTGGAAAAGCTCTAAACTTCTCCACATAGAGACTTGATGTTGATAAATGAAGGAGTCTTCAAGAAGATTGAAGACTAACCTTATTGAAAGAGTTTCTCATAAGAAGCTAATAACTCATTGTAAACTTTACCAACGAAAAACATAAGAATATGTTCATACTGAAAGAGCAGTACACTTGAGTTATAAACATAAAATAGCAGTAAGATCATGAAAAAGTCGAAGTAATTATATACCAAGATCATGAGCTCTATGCTCACTGTGGGAATATATAGTTGACTAGGTACTATAATTTATAAAAGATAATCATCTTACGACAGATGAAACTTTGGAAGAACTCATTCTTGTAAATAGCATTGATTATGTCAAGGATAAAAGGTCATTATGGCTTAAATATAAATATTGGTATAGATCCAAAACAACGAAAGAAATTTACTTTACCTCATCAGAGACATGCAGCTTAATAATCAATTTATATACTAGCATCTTAACATGCTAGAGAAGTACTTTCTCGACATAATTTAAAATAAACACCTACTTGATCATACGCTTACCTGCTGAACCTGTAAGAACCAACAGCCCATTTGAGTTAGCAAAATGCGAAGTAATCCCCGATTTCAAACAAGGTTTCTCACCTACTTGACAAAAGTAAATCATCAATATAGCTAGCAGCAACTAAATGCAAGTCCTCTTTCTATCACATATGAAAATTAAAGTTGTATAACTTTTTCTGTTATTTGAAACTAATCCTTAAAATTTGTTAAACTGTTTCATTTTCCGCTAACCGCTAGCAGTTACTAAACTGCGATTTAAGACATTTTATGTCACTTTAAAAATTTTAAATTTTTATGAAATTTTGGGTCATTACATCCAGTATCTTAAGAATACCTTCCTTCCCACTTCTTCCATTTGTCCAAGTTGGTTCCAACACTGAAGGAATGATGTCTACTAAATCAAAACTTTCAAGGAGATCTTTGAAATAAATCACCATCATATACAATTTGGCATTGTGACCCCAAATCTCAGCAGGAGACAAAGTGAAATTTAGATCTCTTGCCAAAATAAGGTTTTCAATACTTAATAAACCTAAGTCTGATAAAGAGGCCCAAAAACACTCTCTATTTTTATAAGGAGCGTAGATATTCGAAATTGTCACATATAGATCAATAAAACCCAGTTTTCCTTCCAATAATTTGCCCCAATTGGTTTTAAAATGCCTCAATTGAACAATCCTAGGATTCCAACAAGATGAAACACCTTTCAACAGGGTCGAAGCACTAACAATAGACATCTCCCAACCTGATAGAATATTGCAATTATTTCAATGGCTATCGAAGCAGGACACATTATTTATTGCAGAAGAATAATAGTAGGGCTAGTATCTGAAAAAAGTTTGGTTAAGGCCCTAATCCTTTCATCCCTACCCAAACGCCTCACATTCAGTGAGAGAGTTGTCATTAAATAACAATAACATGGGGATTCTTTGCTCTAAGTTCCCCAGACAAAACAATAGGTACAATGGCTTATTTTTCAGATACCGCTTCCTCTAATATGACAGATAATGGTTTATAACTCAACGGATCAGAATCCAAGTAAGCAAGATTTTTTGAAAATTTCTTTTTTCTCATTGTGAATTTTAACATCTGATGGACTGTAGAGAATTGACCTTAAGGTTTATTGATGTATTATTCAAAAATATTTCTAAAGGTGCTTTAAAACCCTTGACTTCAGACTTGTTATAACCACTCTCTTTTAATATTTCAACATCACACTCATGGAGGCTTGGCAGAACAAGGTGTAAATTTTCACACTTTTCACCTAAAATGGCATCTATAGAGAGCATAGGGGAGTTCGGTTCTGTTTGAAATTGAGACATGGAATGTTCTTTACAAATCCATTGTTCCAATGAAACCCCAGAAGAGATAGTTTCAAAACGTCAACCCAAATTTCTAGTAACAGAAGGTAACTGAAAACCCTTAATTAAACCTTGTTCAACAGAAAACCCAGGAGTGGAAGAAACTAACTCTTGCCCCAAATAATTTTTAGAAATTGAAGAAGTTGAGATTGGATCAAAATTTACAGTATTCTTAGCAGTGGAGAGCTTAGAATCCAATTCCTTTTCAACAGAAAGATAAAAGTTTAGTTCTTCCTTAGTTATGTCTTCGTAATGAGTAGAAGAGTCTGAATTACTCTTACCCGATAAATTGTGCACACTTCTGGAAGCCCGACTACAATTATGCTTTTCCTCGTTGGAGAGAGACATAGATGGAGAGTCTTCGAGAAATGTTGAACGATCTGGTTGATCACCAAGAATCAATAGAGGGGAGCAAGCTTTAACATGGACCGTATTCTAACTGTAAAAACATCTAAAAGGGATGTGCATGTAGTCTAATTTATGGAAAAAAACCCTGTTCCCCCAAATCACTTCAATTTCGGCAAGGATCCCTTCCACAATGTCTAATTCAACCATGACCCTGGCCATCTTTTTATTTATACCATGCAATGAATTTTTGTCCACCCTTATAAATTGTCCCATAGAGTTTGCTAATCCCTCCAGAACATTCTGTGTCCATAGCTATAGAGGAAATACCGGTAAAAACATCCAAATATGTCATTTGGTTTGGCGTTCTCTAGCAAGGTTAAAAGTGATATGATGTCGCTTTAAGATCAGAGAACCCTCATTGAAAATCCAAACCCTACCCAATATTTTCGACAACTTCTCCTCGTCTAGGAAGATGAAAATAGCCCAACCATTAATCAAAAGGTTTATATGCGGAGAATAACCTACCTCGGGCACCCAAAACCTGCTAAGCCAGGCTTGCAGCTCTTCTCTGCTCAGTTTCACAGATTCAAGTCTTCCCACAAGTGCACGCTTTGACATCATATCAACACAATGCATGCTTACATCCACACCTAATTCGAATTTGGCTAAGCCTGTCTTTTCTCTGTATGACTTTAGCTTCCGTCGAAACCTTTCCTTTTCCCAATTCAAAAGAGGTCTCCTTGTAATCTCTGCCTGGACCAGAGTTTCTTCAACCAGACCTTCCCCAGATAGAGCTGCAAATCTAGTTCATCTATCAGAACTGAGAGGTTTCGATAGACATCGATCATTTTCTAGAACCGTATCCATCAGGTGCAACGGGTTAAGCTAGTCAGATGATTGGCACATGTTTCCAGACATGCATCATAAAAAAAGATGACCTTTCACCACCTTTGCAGACCCACCTCACATCAAAACGAGGAGCTACTAACCTAAAGTTTGCAGGACTATAAAGAAACAAGGAACCCCCCTTTTCTAAAGAACCTAGAACCACCCACGAAGACTAAAAAAAACTAAAGCAAGTCAACATACATAAAACCCTAAGATGGAGAGTAGAATGAGAAAGAATGTACTAGAGAAGAAACTTTGATTCCCACTTTTTTCTCTTGGTTGGTACTAGGCTAATGGGGAATCCGAAAAGTTGGACTCCAAGTCTGCTACATCATCTCATTTACCTCCATAAAGGATTTTCATAGATGAAACTTCCAAACCCTAGCCATCCAGATCCTAGCAATCCACCACCAAGAGAGAGTTCGTTACATGGATACTCGTGTCAATTCAACAAAGAAATAAAACCGAAGTGATGGCTATCCAAGGTCAATGGTGTCAATCAATAAATATTACAGAAGTTGTTTTATTTGCAAAGGTAGAGATAACAAAGAAACTATGAATCTGACATAACTAACTACTTAGTCTTGTGGAGATGACTATTTGTTAAAGAAAAACTAAAATATATAATTTTATATTAAAATAATATTAGTTTATATAGTTGTCCATTTATGGTATAATATAAACAAAAAACAAAAAACAAAAAACAAAAACTGATATGAAACTAACCATCGCTTAACTGAAGCTTATTTAAATCTTAATCAAGATGCATTTAAGCATAACAAGATACAATAACCATGAAATGAATCTCAACTGCACACTTGTTACACTCAGGTCATTCTTGTTGATCCGCTCAAGGAAGTCAAAATTTGAGATAATATCTAAACGCATATCAACGTAGTTACGCTGATAGGCATTTTTATTTGAGATTTGGGGTGGACTACAACCTATTCTTTTTCATCTACGGATGAGGATGAGACAAGTGTACTGTCGAGATTGATTCTATGGAAGTCATTCAAAATTTGAAATAAACAATTATTATTATTATTATTATAACTGGTAGTGATGCATGGATAACTCATAGATGATGAATGGATAACCAACAATTCATGGCAAATAACTAGAAGAACGTGAGATAAAAAAAAATGAATATAAAAAATAATTGATAGTTGATAAATGGATAACAAGAAAAAATTTAGTGATAACATGTAGTTAGGCATGGATAACTCAGAGTTGAACCCGTTTAACTAGAAGAATATGAAGAATATTTTTTTTCCATTCCATCACTATCTCTCAACCATTTGATCCCTATCAGCGTGATCCAACCACAAATTATGTGGGTGTGCTAGTTAACATTACTGTTATGATGCTAAATAATGTTAAGACCTTATGAAACTAAATCAATTTCTCTTAAGCCATCATAGGAGAATGGAACACATCTCCTCATGAATTATGCAAGGTATGTATGTCTTCTAACTAAAATAAATCTAGGTCAGGATTCCTTTGCACTCCCTTGTGTCTCGAGTTTGCTCACACACTTTCTTGTAGCTCTTAGTATGCATCTCTTTATGGACTAGTTATGCAGGCGTAGTCATGGAAGTGGGATATTTATTATTTGAACCAATATACTTGTGAGCGGAAAGTTCGGAGCGAATTGGTTTCAAGTGTTGGTAGGTCATCTTCAATCTTTGAAGGAGACATCCCTAGGTTCATTCGAGTTTGATAGTGGTAAGTGATTACACATGGCATGTTTTGGTTTCCTAGAATTAAAATCTCTTAGCTTCTGGGCTTCGCTCCTCTTCTTGGACTTGGGGCAATTAGGTGTTCTATTTTCCTGTAGTGGTTGTCGAATCCTTCTTCCAAGATATAATATTTTTCTTCCAATAGCTCTCTTAAGTTTAATATGGTTCTGGTTTGAAGTATCCATAGACTTGAGAAAGTATAAAGGGTTAGTTTTAATTGATTGTCTAATAGAATGACAAACCCCTTAAATTTGAACTTGAGTGAAGGAGAGTGGAATGCAAAAACTAAGAAAATTTTGAATAGAATGACTAGATAATTGAAAGGTATAGGACAAGCTATTAAATAGCTCATTGGAACGTATGAGGCAAGCTATTAGTTTTAATTGATTTCGAGTAGAATACATAAATTAAGAGAATTTTGAGTAAAATGACTAGATAAATGAAAGGTACGAGGCAAGCTATTAAATACTTCATTATAATAATAATCATAATAATCTATTTTTAAGGTCACCGCCAAGCGAGACACCAAATTGGTGTATGAGACCCCCTTGTTTGTGGGACAAAGGACCCCCCTCTGCGCAACGATTTAACTGCTAAAGTCTACAGAGGTGTACATACACTACCCCCTCTGGATTTGAATCCGTGACTTCCTAAGAGGAAACACATGCTCTTAACCATTAGGCCCACTAATGAAGAAGCAAAATGCTAGAGAAAAAGCAAATAAAAGCTAAAATAAAATAATATAAAAACTAAAATAAAATAATATAACTAGACATATGATAATTGACGAATAATTTTAAAATGCTCAACAACATTATTTTTGGGATTTGGGCTTTGCCTACATAGACAAATCCCAAAAATAATGTTACCGTGATTTTAAAATTTTAAAATCATTAGTCATTACTATCTCCATTACATTTTAAATCCATTACTCTTTAAACCAATCAATTATTCCATAACGTTGAACAAATTTAATTTAATATTTCTAGAATAGAAACGTTCGAAGTTTCCAAAAAAAACATTCTATTCAAAATTCTAGAATTTTCTATTAATTTTGAATAGAATGTCTTTTTGGAACCTTCTAAAGTTTCTATTCTAGAAACTGTATATGTTCTAGAAGTCTCAAGGGATCGAAATCTCAAAGTATCTCAAAGTGATATTTTTTTATTTTTGGAACCTTCGAGAGTTTGTTTTTTAGAACCCCCATATTCTAGAGGGATGAAAATCTTGAACTTGACTGGTAGACTTTGAGTATAACAACTGGTTATCTTTACACCGACATGCGGTTTACATTTTCATGGTAGTATTTTTCCATTTTCCAAAGCTCCACGTGGTAGTGTTGAAGAGACTAACGGACGATATAAATGCCAAGCTAGTGTCATTGTGCCACGTAAGAATTAGCATAGGCATGCGCAAGTTTCTACACCATTTGTGGGTCCCATATTTGGTAAGTTTGATGCACATAAAGCTCCTCATCTAGTGACTTGGCTGCCGTTGATTGCTTCGTCACAAGTGACAATTCCAAACTGAAAATTTAATAATTGTAATGGATCTCCAAAAATTGAGCCTATGGAGAGACTACTAGCTATGACACCAGGAACCACAAGGGATTGAATATGAGGGGTTCCATCATATTGTTGAGTGGATCATTAAAAGCTTCCATCCAATCTCACAAAGCTATGCATAAGTACATGTCACCATATCAAGGTTTATGCCTAGGTTCTTATTTGGAAATACACTGATTGTTGAAGACTTAAAAGAAGTGGATTAGACAAGTTTTTAGTTCACTCAACCTAATTCATTTGCTCTTATGCTTACTCAATCTACTTATTATATAACAGTTTAAATATCTCATCCAATCATCAAATAGTCATGGCAATGCCTTCCACTTCCCCATCACACACGGAGATCTTTCATTTCTCTACTCAACAATCCCTTAAGGATATTCTTATCTTCCAATGCTCTTTAGTGTATAGGCAAAAAGAGTCCAAAATGTTGAATGCCTTTTAGGAATAGCCTGCAAAATAATACTTGGCTCTAAAACTTCCAATGAGCAATATATACATAATGGGTGAAGGATTACTAGCTCCAACCTATATGCTCATGAACAAACATTAGGAATAGCCTGCAAAATAATACTTGGCTCTAAAACTTCCAATGAGCAATATATACATAATGGGTGAAGGATTACTAGCTCCAACCTATATGCTCATGAACAAACATCTATTTCTCATCCAAGGTCTAAAATTTCCTCTTCGCAATGTTGATTTGGCCCATTTCTAGATTGGTTAATGATTATCAAAAGAGAATAGTGCAATATGAGGAGTCTATCTAGTATGAATGTGAGAACTATAAAATGAATAAATGACAAATAAAAGAGTTGCTGAGAAATGATGGTAAATGATGGTTGTTATTTCATTTGACATAAAAATGAAGTACTATTATGCTTATCCATAATGATTGCACTTAATTCATACTTCAATAACTACATGAGAGAACTTTCCCAACAACTTATATATGCATTTGATGAATGGGTGTCTAAGTAAATGGAGATAAATGGCTTCATTTAAAGCACTTGCTGGAAAATATGAGTTCATAGATGGACACTTGACAATAAAGGATTTAATTTCCCATATGCCCTCTTTCTTGTTCTTATCTGTTGCAATCATAGCCCTTTTTGTGCTCTTTGCGGACATCTTTGACCAATATGTATTATATTTCAACATCAATATTTACATAGCTTGAATTCATCATCCATATAATTATATGACCATAGACTATGACATGGTCCATATATGTATATTTGCATCATCTACATAGCTAGCAATTCACTAGTGGAGCCTTGGCCTTGAGCTCCACATTAGGAATCCATACCAACATATTTACAATACTTTATTTTTTTCGAAGAAAAAAAATCTTTTTGTTTCCTCTAGAAAATATACATTGTGTTGATATGCAACTTGTCAAAAAACAACTTTTCTTCAAAATAGAGAACTGCTATAAAAACAACAACGTGCTTATAAACTCCCAAAAAAGAAACCTATTCTATCAACTTTGATTTTGCAGTAAGGCTATATTGATCATCTTTTACATAAAGAACATATAATGTCATGAGTATCCAAATAAAACAAATAGGACCTGAATATTAATCACCATAAAAAATTGAATCTAAACCATAGGGAAAAAGAAAAGAAAAAACAAATGAAGGCTCAAGCAACTTCATCTTTAGTGAATGGTTGGCCAACCTCCATGACATCGAGGAGGTTCCCATCCATCATAGTCTCTTCCACAAGAAAACCCGGTCTTAAAGATCATGCTTGTTTAGAGAGAGCATATGCTTTTGAATTCAATTCTTTGTAGATGTGCACAAAGAAAATCCAATCAAACTCAATTTAGCTTTGTTGTTTGAGGATCTTCCAAATGCATATTCTAAGCTAATAGAATATTGCCATTTCAAGAAAAGAATCGTCGTTGCTCCTCTAATTGTTGGGTGCCCTTGGTTGGCCCCATCGAAATAACCCCAATATTTCTAAATCGATTACCGACATCTACAACTGTTAGTGATTTTTTTCTTTCATCGAAACTCTAAGTTCTTTAGTCTATTTATGAGTTGTAAAGGACACCACTTATAGAGACATATTTATGTCTTCGAAAATAACATAATTACAATCCCACCAACTCCCATTAACAAAAATACTTGGAAAATATTCGAACTAAACAACCTAATGATACATCCACCAATTTTTCAAGCATACTTCCAATGAAGAGCCATTCCAATGATATTTTGGTTTAAACTCCTTAGTAGCCAAGGCCCATGTCATCTTTGCAAATTTACAATTTACAATCAAATGAAAGACAGTTTCCTTCGCTTGATTACATAGGGAACATTAACTCGGTTTGATCCAACCTCTCTTTTGACTGGTGTACCATGACAATAATTTATTGTTCATAGCTAGCTAGAGGACTAGTTTGTCCTCTAGAGGAACTTTAGTCTTCCAAGAAGGTGACCACCACCAAGCATGATCTTCCTACCTTTGTTCCTTAGCTGCATCAAAGCACCCGAGCTTTGGTATAAAAATCACGATTCCCAGATTTTTGGACTAGAGCAACCACTCCAGATACTTAGAAAGAACCACAAAATTCAAATGAAAACTATTTAAATACCCTTCCCAAAGTATCTTTTTATTCATGTCCAGCTCGAGTTCCTCCACTTCCCTTAATCTTGGAACACCATTTTCTTCTTTACTCACATCTCTAACGTGATATACACCATCGGAATGAAGGATTTCTAACATCAACATTGGAAGAGAGTATCCATTCTCAACACCAAGCCAATGATATTCCTCTATACAAGTATTTTTCCATCCCCAACTCGCCACACTCCCACCTACCCACCAATGGAAAGGATTCTATAAAACCCTTCAAACTGTAGAACATGAAATTTCAAATTTCTTTCCAATCAAAACCAGTCTTCAACTGATATTTCTGTTAAGTATTTTGATATGAAGAGTTCCCTCACGAAGAATTATTGACAATTTTTTTGTCAAAACAAGGTCACATACACTTTTCTGCTCAAATCTCTAGGACTTAATGAATCCCTCATTCAGATTATGATTGTGCACCCTTGTTCCCCTCTAGATTATATTTACAATGCCTATCTCCCTTATTTATTCCAAATTTAGACATGAAAGTAATATTCTTTCAAAAATGTTGTTTTTGCCCAATTCTACACTTTTTTTCCATAGGTGCAGTTAGCCTCCGAGGCCAACTTCGTCTGCTTGTAGAAGTAAATCTAGAGAGAACTAGGAAAATTTTCAACATCTTTCAAATATCTGATCCAATTCGCTAGTCAACCACTATAAAATTATGGGTTTGACTACTTTTGACTTTTGCAACTTTTCCCAAATTTCAAATTTGCACCAAAATTGGTTATCTCCCAAACCAAGCATTTCTAGAAAAAAATTGTCTAATGAAAGTTGTTTGTTTTAATGAGTAGGTAAAATGTTGAGTTCATAAGTTCTTATGGTTTTGACATCTAGGGTCACTTTTACCTCCTTCAAGCTTTTCAAAATCCTCAAAACCTACTCGGGAATAATGATTTTTGGCCTTTTTTGACACCCTTTGGAATTTGGATCCAAGCTTACAAATTTAGTTGCATTCATGGTCCATGGACACACCATAACAATTTCATCCCAAACCAAGCTCCCATCTAGCCTCAAGACATTTATTTGTAAAAGTCACTAATTCAAAATTTCAGCCAAACCAAAGCAGGATGGGCTCAGTCTTCTCACTGGTATTTCTATGATATTCGTTAATGGTGTCCAAAATCCTTTAGTCTCATTTGATTCCAAGTTAAACTGCTTCTTCTATGCAAAAATAAATTTTGGGCTCTATTTTTTTTCAGACCCTAACGACCCGATCCCAACTTTTTCCAAGCCTTTCTGGCTTTTCCTATCAGAAATAAACAATTAGAACGCACAATCGATCTATAACGATCCATTTTCGACTACCCAAATCTGACTATTACCTTTCGTACATAGGGACTCGAAAGTTGGAAGTTTAAATTGGTTCCTCCACAAAACCTTCCTGACCTCCGGACTTCAACTACTATATTATTTTTGTCGAAAGTTGGAAGTCCGCACTTCAAAATGGATTCCACATAAGACTACCCTGAATTCTGGGCTCCAACTACTTCCTTCCGTACGTCGGAAGTCGGAAGTAGGAACTCCACCACTGCACTACCATGCAGTCCTGATCCCCAAATTTTGTCATCGACACCTTGGTGTCGACACTTCGGCGTCGGCATCACACGACGATCCTTCCATGAATAACCTGCCAAACTTGCATCGACACTTTGGCGTTGGAATTTCGACACTATCCAAATGGTAGCAATGAACAATCCTTTCACCCTTCTGATTCTGATGTCAAAAGTCGGAAGTTGGCAAGATTCCCATGTTACTGCTAACTTGTCGTGTTGATATCTTTCATCTCCAAAGTCCATTTTGTATGAAATGAACTTCACTGGAAATATCTCAGTGAGCTCTATGCAATGGTGTGCTTCTCTGCAACATCTAAAGATTTTGATTTTTTTGGTCATCAATTTAACCCACGATTTTACTATTCGCTTATTAGCACTTCCTGTGCAATTGTGATTTTATGCCTATAAGTGTAGATTTTGGCCCAAATGTCCCTATTATTGCAACATTTTGCTCTAATACCACTTTGTCACGTCCCCACCCATCAATACGACTAACATAGGGAGACATGAACGATATACGGGAGGATAAATTTCACCCTAGGGCCATATTATGAAATTCATTAACATCTAAACACGTGTGCAAATTTATATTAAACATACATAGGGAAATTAAACTCTATCAGTGTACACCCACAATATGAATATACCAACAAACTCATCACATGCATAACAATAAAACCATGCACAACAATAAATTCAT
Organism: Pseudotsuga menziesii; assembly: GCA_001517045.1. Lineage (NCBI taxonomy): Eukaryota > Viridiplantae > Streptophyta > Pinopsida > Pinales > Pinaceae > Pseudotsuga > Pseudotsuga menziesii. Next base: position 13,906 of record LPNX010889635.1, on the reverse strand, counting down.
TTCCATGCTATTTACGGGAATCGAATTAAACAATTCATGTTGGTTCGACTCATTCAATTTAACACAATGAACAATCATCCATAACACATAAATTATGCACAATTAGAGATAGCACGTGTAACATCTCCAATTATTCAAAAAACAAATAAAAAAAATTAAAATATAGTTTTACTTGCATATATGAAGGATAAGTGAATGCAAACAACCTTTAACTGGTGTATATCCGCTTGAACAAATAGATGACTTATTATGACAACATACCTATCTTCACAAAATTGTATTGTGACATACTGTTTTGACGAGACTACTTAAATGACGTTAAGCTAAATAGGAAAGTCATATTTATTTTCCATCAATTTAAGTTGTTGTAATTGCTTATGTTTTTCCCTTGAATGTTATTTGTCCCTAAAACTAAGAGCTAGGAAGGTGGGGTACGGGTCTTACTTAGCTCATATGGCTAAAACAATCTTATGTAACTTCTCTCAGGTAAAGACGACAAAGGATTATACCCTTCTAACTATTGCAAGGTCCTAAGCTAGGACATATAACAAAATCTCAAGCAAAGGCCTAACCAAAATATACAAAGGAAAACGAAACTATCCTTACCATAAGACATTATAAACATGCAATAAGAAACACATTATGGCATCAACGAAAAGCAAAGGTTTGGAAACTAAATTAATTTGATGTTTGGTTATGGCACTAAATGCGACATTGCGCAAGCCATGTGATGGATTTAATGCACCAACTGGAGGGCATGTAAGTCACATCGTAAAACCCTAAGGGTTTAAATGTTCCTAGATTTTCGTTATTAGTCTATTGCTGCATTTTTTTTTGTTAAACACCGTGGTGAAAACAAAGGGGAGGAGAGCTGAGCTCTTGGCCTCGGCCTTCGTCCTCCAGGCTAAAGGCTTCACCCTCTATCGCATTAGACTTACGGTGAAGAAGTTGGATCGTGGCCTACACCTTCGTTTCATCTCTGCAAAACTTGGTGGTCTGTCGTCCCTAAGTCATTTCTTTGGAGGCGTGGATTCAACATTAGTGGAAATGAAACTCTTACTTCTTGTGCAGTCTATTACAATGCAGGGTAAGTTTCTTCCTTTGGTTACCTTAATGTTTTTCACTATGATGAATATAGTTTAAGATTCAAAGTTTAACCTCTGTGGGTTTCATGTGCAGGAGGTTCGGCTATTGAATACTGCGTTGGGTTTTCAAAGGTCTCTATGTTTGATGGTGTTTTGGTCCTGGTAAGACCTGTCCCCTTGTTTCCCTATGGCTTTATGGGTTGTGGGACTTGTGGCTTGACCAACGTTCTCTTGGACTGGATTGTTCCGACGTTTTCCTTGTCGTTAGAAACAATGGTAACCTCCTTGGTTCTGCGTTGTGGCATTTAAAAGTGTTTTTTAAAAGATCCTCCTCGACTGTGATGTTGAAGGACTTTAATATGTATACTTAGTTTCTATGGGTTTTTAAAAGACAAAAAATTCTTTTGTGTAAAGTTAAACAGTGGTTGGACTATCATCCCAAGACTTGTAAATGTTTACTTTTATGTGAGACTACTATAAGGGTTTTGTTGTAATTACACAGTCAATGTTTTCTTGGAAATGTTGTCTCGGTTATCAACTATGTGGTTTTTCTTTTCTATTAAAATATTTTTAAGGACGAAATGTCGTTTCTACTTTCCAACATTTATGTTAAGCAATAATGGATTAGTGAAATGTTACGGCTGTGAGGCCATTACTATGCTTTCGATTATCTTTGAGATTGGGTCATGAGGCCTTTGTCAAGTCGACAATCGTTTTAGTGGATACCACTACTCAGAAAGGAAATATTTAAGTGGAAGCCATAAGGCTGTTATGATTCCTTCTTTAAGGTTTCTACTGTATGTTTTATTTGATGGAAAAATAATAGTAAGATGGTCGTCATCCTACAACCAAGGTTGTGACCTGTCAATAATCTCGATTTAGTATTTTCTGTTGAAGTAAATACTTGTATTTGGTTGGGCCATACAACCTCTATGTTTGTATCTCTGTTTCATTTAGCCGAAACCCTTGGCAGGATTTGATTCGATAACCTAGTTATTTATTATTTATTTTTAATGTTTAGTTTACTGTAAATTGTAATTGGGGTTTTTGGCTTGTGAGGCCAAAGTATTGTTAGTTATGTTGTAGATTTGAAGTTTCAATTTATATATATAC
>LPNX010889635.1:0-11617 GCA_001517045.1 Pseudotsuga menziesii | reverse complement strand
TATATATATTGTCTGTATGTCGAGGGTTACAGGTTTGCATTTTTGACTTGTTGAAATTAGCTTTGATTAGGGTTTTTAATATATAATTACATAAAGTATACTAATATTGTACTGTGAAAATGATACCTTCCTGAGGTTTGTAGTGGAAAACTTTGATTATAATTGTTTAATTGTTGTTTAATGTTGTAATGTATATTTACATAGAAAATCCGTTTTAATAAAACCATGTCGAATCTAAGGTTTTAAATGAGGTTCTAGAGTAGCTTAGAATTTAGCTCTTTAAAACCTAGTTTGGTTAACACTGATAAGAAAATCTAATAATATAATAGTGTCTAAGTAAATCTTAAGTATACCCAGTGATAAGAGGGGGATTCAAATTCTAGTTTGGAACTTAAGAATTCTAATTAAAATAGATGTAATGTAAATAAGTGACTAGCTGAAAAAGAAACGCCTTGTCTATATATCACAGATTATCATAACCTATGACTATAATGATGGATCTTAAATTCATTAGAGTAATATACATTAGACAAACTGTTTACAATATCATAAGAAAATAACTACAACTTTTCTTTTTTAGAGAAGATACCATATAAAACAGTTACCATTAAAACTCTGCAAATGCTACACATTCTATATAAACAAAATACATATATAGAATAAAATCACAAATAAACAACAAACAGTTTAGAAGCTGGATAATTTTGCAGAAAGGGGGACGAACACCCAAAGGAGACTGTTCCACCCAACCGTCTCTTGAAGCAGCCTAAATTACTTGTTTAGGACCCCAATCTTGTTCACTGAACCACTAGGACGAAGATGCTGTGTAGCATCCCACACATAAAAATCTACAACTTAGCACTCAATAGTAGACTTAACTCAACAACTTCACTTTAGCTGTCCCCTCATCGAATTCCTTGTGTGCCTGACATTTCAGTTTGTAGCAGTCACAAGGTTCATTCACTTGGAAAATAGAATGTAGTGAGCCTCCTGCTCAATTCGATTGTATTTATAATATTGCCTAGGTCTTTGGGTCACTTTTGAAATTAAATGAGCCACCTGCTCAGTTCCTCCTCTCAGGGAACATGACCACTTTTTTAGGGATTTTGCTTCCTGCAACAGCTAGAAAGTGAAATGCTAGTGCTGTCACTTGTCAATTAGCCTTCTACAGCTGTTCATTCCTCCTAGTGGGTCAGTGAACACTCTTTCAACAGTCTCCTTTGGATAGGTGTCTCTTCTATTTAATTATTTAAATAAATAAATATTCAATTATAGTCATCATTGACCAACTTGGTCATAACAAATTTTCCAATAATTTAAACATATGTTTTCTCAAATAAATGAAAATATTTATTTTTCCGTTCTAGGTGAGTTACAACAGTAAAAACTTATCTTTGATTGAATTTCTACAAGCAACTGGATATGGAAGAGAAACATTCCACCCAACCGTAGGTCTCTTTCCATCCTAAAGTATTTCAGCTGAGAGACCACCCCTGAGATGGGCTATGTATCCAATAAAGATGAATTACTCAGGCTCACTCATAGCCATAACGACAATTACGCATGCTAAGCCAACACATAGATGGGTTTTGTAAGCAAGTGAGGAGGTAGGGAAGGAGATAGTTAAGCCAACGAGCTCAACTACAGAGCTACAAGCATCTTAATTTCACTTCAAATGGCTTTGGTACCCATAATACCTACCACACCGAACACAAAGACGGTCTCGTTCTCTGTGACATAGTCCCTTAAGCGCCCCTTCCCTCTTGTGATCTTCAAGCTGGGAATTGAAAGGTCTAAGATGCTAAACCTCTAGATATTCTTGCCTTCAATAGGTTTATCAAGCGTTTTTGTCCTCAGATCTCACTCTCGCTTCAATCCACTCTTGGATTTTTCCAAATTCTAGGGACGTAACCGTCAATCACGAATTTTCACTTTCAAGATTCCAAATCTAGGTCTTCCCATGGATTTTCGGGCTTTTCGTACTCTCTATTTCGCCCTAGAGTATATATCCATGGATTCCCTACTAGATTTTACTTCTCACACGAATTTATGGGCATTTTTGGCACTTCAAAACATGGCTTCCTTCCAAGTTGTGATATTTTGTTTTTCCATAGCTAAGAATGCATAACGTGCTCAGAATTATAGTATGGTTCTTCCACAATGGAATGGGGATGAGGGAAAATGACTTGTGGGTCAAGTAACCTTGCCCATACTCATCCATATGAATTTTTGAGTTTGGTTAATGGCCCATTAATGCATGAGCTGATTTTTTAGCTACTTTATATTACAACAAAGTTAAATATCAACAAGGGAAGTCAATATGGGTTCTCAAGATGACATTTGGAAACAAAGGGTTCAATCCCACAACCCCTCACCTCTCCTAGTGGATACGCATTGCTCCCTTATTTAAGTTGCTTCCATAGCTAGCTCTTGGAATTTTATGGCATTAAATATTTACATGCTTATACAATTTCTCATGGCTTACTAGCACATAACTAATAGAGTATTAAATACTTTCCTTAAAAACCCGAACATTCACTTATAAGACCTTGGTCTTGAACTCCATGTTAAGAATCATACATCGTGTATACACAATATTTACATATAAATCCAGTGAAGTCTTTATACAACATCTCATTCAATTTTTTTCTCTTTTTACTTCAAAGATTTAAATATATCTTCCTTCTCATTTGTTGCTTTGCAAAATTACATTTAGTGGATAGGAAATAACATAGTAAAAAGGAAAGGCCAAATTAATGAGAATGGTTTTTGTTTTTGTTTTTGTTTTTTGTTGAAGATGAATGCCTTCTTTAAGATGGGCGAGGATCTTATAGCAGTTTATTTGGTACATTTTTCATATTAGAGGGAACCTCTTTATTGCCTTCAAAATAGTTTAACATGTAAAGTGGAATCCAGATAGTGTTATGGATAAGGTTTCCGTTATTGTGTTTTTTTGTTTTTTTTTCAAAAGAAAAAATCTAGTCCTTGATATTCATTAAGAATCAAAGGGCATTTTTACAGTGCATCCATAGATGGGATTATTTCAAAAACATATCTCCACGGAAAGTGTCTGACATGAATACAGAAAACAAACCAAACGTGCCAAAATCAATTGATATTGGATGAAGAAATACCGAAAGAGATCCCTGATGGAGGCATCAACATCCTACCCAAAGCACAATGAGAGACCAGAAAGCTTATCCAGAGATGCCCTCGGGGCATTGCTAAATCCAACAAAGGAAGTAAAAACTCAAAATGCATCTTGTGCCCTGAAAAGAAAATGGAGACTGAGCTCCAGCACATAGCTCTAGAAGAGTTGTAAATCACCACCCCCAATAATGATTTCCTCATATGTTTTGAATGAAGGAACAATGGCCTTGGGACAAAGAGAGGGAATCTTTGGATAAACCATCTGCTACCATATTGTAGTCTCTATAAACATGTCAGATGTCCAACAAGGGAAAACTATCAATCATATGTCTGATGCTTTTGAACGAGTGTCCCATCTCAAGAGAAGACAAAGAGGCCTTGTTATTTTCCCAATTAATGATCACCGATGAGTCACCAAAAATGTGCAGGGAAGGGAAGCCCATGCCCATAGAAAAATAGAGCAGGGCCCATAGATCCAGAAGCTCTGCCCTCATGTTTGTACTGTGACCACATCCCAGTTTAATGTTGAATATGTGAACACTGCTGATAGCAAGGAAAATGCCTACACCTCCCAGCTTGACTGCTGCTACTCCATCAAAGAAACCATATGGATAAAAAAGGACAGGAGTTGAACCAATGATCCAGATTTTCTTTTTTATATCCGGGACTAGATAACCATGCATAAGGTTTTCCACCTGGTTGACCATGTCGCAGAGAGACACCACTCTGTCTTAAAAAATGCCAAGGTTACGGGTTTTCCAGATGCTCCAGTACACAAAGAGAGGAAGATACCATAATTTGAGATCCCGAGCAAACCAATCCTCCATAATGTCAAGGGGTGAGAGACCGAAGCACGGTGGCCCGCACTTATAAACATCACAGAGACTAGCAAATACACATTAAGTGAATGAACATTCAGTAAAAATCTGATAAACAGATTCCTCATCCCTGTAGCATAAGAAACATCTATTAGGCCCATTGCAACCCCTTTTAATGAGATTGTCCCACGTTAAAATATGATTTTCAGCTGTTAACAATATAAAACATTTGATCTTCAATGGGATCTTGCAGAGCCAGATACAAGCAAAAAATGTATTTTGGATCGGCACAAGGTTTGTCTTAACAATCAGATCATACTCAAGACTAGCAGTTACCTTCCCGTCTTTTTTGTTGTCTGTCCACAATAGAGAGTCTGAGGTTTCTTTTAGTCTGATAGCGCTGTGATAAATACCAGATATGTAGTTGTTCCATTCAGACTTCCATTCACCTCCCAGCTCAAGATCGTCTGTTGATAACCAGTAAGACTGATCTCCCTCGACAGAGTTACGTGCATGATGTAGTGAGGTAATGCCATAGTCCAGCAGGTACTCCTTTAGATCATGAGAGAAAAAAAAGCAAGAGTCTGAATCGATCACAGAATCAGTTCCGATTTTTGTACCCAATCCCTTCCCAACTTTCAACCCTAGACACCTTCCAAGCCAAGTGAGGGTTTTAATGAAGCCATTCCAAAATATAAAGGTGCCTCTAACCGAGAAATTTTTGCAATGGAGCCAATCTTCTATAGGTCGATATTTTAAGTACTTTGTACAAATAGTTTGATTCCAAATGCTTGAACTCTTGATATCCATCCACAGGCTTCTGAGTCTTAATGAGGTGCTGAACCAATCTAAATTCTACCCCAACTCTCGAACTCATGGGGCCTTGATAAGGTCTACCAGTCCACCAGGTGAAGACAGTTCATGTCCCCTGCAGATCCCCAAAGGAAGGAGACGATCAGTTGTCTCATTCTACTAAGGATGGTCTTGGGTACCAGAGCCAGAGAAAACCAGTATACAGATAAACTAGTAAGAACAACATGAATGAGGACAAGTGTGCCACCCAATGATGGAAGTTTATAAAACCAATAACCAATGATTTATCCTTTTCTCAAAATTATTCATTAACCATCTCTAGTCATATCAAATTTGATCAATGATTGCTTGTTTTTAGTTCTTTATAATACATTGCAAGCTTTACAAGTGTTTGTAGTGAGACAATGCTGCAACCAGTTACTATGTCCTAATTTTTCTCACACGTTTTGCATCTATGCATGCATATATATATCATGAAAAGCTCAGTAGTGGTGAAAAAGCAGTTTTGCAAACAAATATAGGATAGTTTTGTAGGCTTTCAAAAATTGAAATACTCGAAAGCAACAGATTGTAAGCACACAAAAAGAGTTTCTAATGAAATTTTCGCTAGTATATTGATTTAATTATATACATTTTTGGGTTTATTTAAAGTAAAATGAAATGGTATTTTTCATTGATTTATGGCTATGGGTTTTATATATTGGTAAGAAAAACTCTATCGAAGTTGACCTCTAAAAAGATTTTGATATTTAAAAAAATAAATAATTTTTTTTTATGATATTTAATAAGGGAATAAAGAATATGGAAATTGAGTTTTAAAAAGATTTTGATATTTAAAAAATATTTTTTTTTATAATATTTAATAAATGGATAAAAAAAGTTTAAAAACAATTAAATTAAAAAGTTTAAAAATTAAAAAGATTGACTTTTGTAGTTAAAATCTTTTGCTTTTGTTTTAACTAAGAAAATAAAAATGAAAAGAAGGACTTTTACGGTGAAAATCTTTTGTTTTTGTTTTAGTTTATTTTTTTAAAATAAATAAATAAATAAATAGATTGTTTTTTTTTAAATTCAAGAAAATGATTAAAAAGAAAAAAATAGAAGTTTGGATTATATAAGTTTATTTTAAGTTAAATTAATTTGGATTTTAATTATTAAGTAATATTTAGATCAATTTACTTGGGAGGCAGGTGTGGGAGGATTTTCTTTGTTTCCGGAGGAAATATAGTGACTTCCTACATTTAGGGAATTGGACATAGATCCAATAATGAAGTGGAATGGCTATTGTTTTTCCTTAGCTTGGAACTGGGAGGGCAAGACAATATATCAAACCTCATCATATTTGGAGACTCAAGGCAGATCATTCAGAAAATGAGCTCGGATTATAATCACGAAGCATCCAATTGCAGAAGAATTTGTCGTCTAAATCCTGCCGATCAGGCCACCTATTTCCACATCCTCAGAGGAAACAATACATCCGTAGACAAGCTCACAAACAAAGGGGTCAAAAATAAACTTGAAATAGTTACACTAAAGGGCCATTTCCATGCCCATAAACATGTTCCATAGTTTGTTAAGTTATAACATTAGGAGGGGGTGCTTCCTTTGGCCCTCCTGTAAGCCTCCACCCCATTCAGAAGTTCGGCTCCTCACTGACAGACGTCGAAAATCGTGGACAAGTGGCACCCTCGATTACGTGACGTCGTTAAATGCACGTCTTACCCTTCGACTCGTCGAGGTTCTGAAACGACTGTTGGCACGCTCCATGGTAGACTCCAGCGGTTTGAATGTATCCCACCTGAAGTTTGCTTTGTCTTGCGACTACGAGGAAGAAGAAAAATCCAGTTTTCCCGCCCCTACCTTTGGTTTTCGGTCTCCTGAAGAAGAGTGGCAACTCAGACTTTTGTTTGCAGGTTTAAACAATGAAAGGGAGAACGACTGTGTTGGATTTCCACTCGACCCTCTACAATCCTATTTATTGTTCTCCTCTTCTCTCTTGGATCCAAGCAATACTTCCTTGATTTCAATGGAGAATAAGCCAAAAAATTCAGACATAAAGGAAATTAAGTCCACTTTGAGAGACATTAAAATCCATCTTTATCGGGTCATCTAATGTCAAGTATTTGGAAAACCAAATGGGCTGCCATGAGTCCATAATCGACGACAACGACTGTGATGTCTGCAAGTTGATGGGAACTGTTGATTTCATTAAAGAATAAGTCCAGGAATGATAAATATGAACCATTGCAGCCATTGCCAGGAAACCCTAGCACAGGGAGACCACCCAATGGAAGAAACCTCGGTCGTGCAGCCCATTCACATGCTTGAAGAAAGTAAAAAGCAATAGGTTCAGCTTTGGCTTTCTAGATGCATTTCTGTATTTTATTAAACAATCATTATGTAAGACTCTACCCTTCAATGGGCTTAAGTTATTTCCGAATGCATCCTAGAACACCTAAAAACTAGTGTAGGTATCTTAGTTTTCCTTTCCTTACAGGACAGTTTGAAACCTTGGTCCTTTTTTGTAAGTATGGTTGTGCTCAACCATTTTTTTATTATCTCTATATAAATTTCTGTGGTTCTTATTAATATATATATATATATATATATATATATATATATTAATTTAAAAGTCAATAAAATCTAAAGATATTGTTTCATTCTGTATGGAATTCAGCTTTCACAAAGATTTTTTTAATTAAGGAAATGGAAAAAATTAAAAAAATGAGGTTTTAAATAGATTTTGTATTTGATGTAATATTTTTGTATTAAAATAATGTTATGTTTTTGGTTGATTATGTAGATTAAGTCAAAATTAAAATAAAAACATTTTCTAGATTCACTAAAAGTTGAAAGCTGAAATAGAATGAAATTTAATTTAATTTCCAAAATTTCCAAAATTTTAATTATTATTTGAAAAATATAATTTTTTATAATATAAATTAGTTTTATAATTTGTTAAAAAAATTAATTAATATTTTAAGTGGTGCAATCATTTTTAATAAAATTTATTTATTTATTTATTATAAATTATAAATTTTAATCATTTTTTTAAATAAAATTAAATAAAAATATACAATTAAAAAATATAAACCTGGTGCAATGGGACGCATCACAAAATGCATTGTTATTAGTTATTATTACTATTCAGGAAACATGGAAAGTGACACAAAGATTTGTGTGGAAAGTGTCTCTGAATTCAAAACTTGAGGAGCGGAATTAGTGGAAATTGTCTCATTCTAAACACGTGACGAGACTGTCTATTTTGCTGCTGACGAGCCACAACGCCGCACCCCGTGGTTTACAGTTGGAGGGAATAAAGTTTATTAGAAATTCATGGAGTCCGTGTCAGATTGCAGGACTATGTCTCCACGTTCTACATTTTGAGGCTCAATGTCCCACGCGTCTCAATCTAAGCTCTCTAAAACGAGGCGTAGAAACTGGAAACCCTTCTAAGATCTCAAAGTTGAATGTGTGGATTCGAAGAGTGACGAACTTTGTTTTTTTGGAACCTTCTGAAGTTTCTTTTCTAGAAATTTTATATGTTCTAGAAATCTCAGAGATCGAAATCTAAACTTTATATGTTCTGGAAGTCTCAACGATCGAAATCTGATAGTATGGATGCGAACTTCGAAGAGTGATGAATTTTTAATTTTTAAACCTTCTACAGTTTCTTTTTTTGAAATCTTGAACTTGACTGGTAGGCTTTGACTAGAATAATTGGTATAACTTTTACACCGACATGCGGTTTGCATTTTCATGGTAATTTTGATTTTGATTTTGCTGGTCTTTCATTTTGATCACCTTGTTACTTGATAAAGTTTGGTTTAAAATATAGATTTACAGTGATATTAATTTTCATTATTTTTTTGAAAATATTAAAATTAACATAAATATATGGCAACATTTTCTTCACATTGGGTGGTAGAGAATCTCGTTATTCTCAGCGTAAATGTAGGTACCATCACTAAGGTAGGCCAAGGAACCAAGCTCCAAGCTTGTAATTGACTTAATCCAACCAATATGTTCAAATTTTTACTTAATTTACTCATAAATTTTATAAAGTTTTTCTCTCTTAAAAGTCATTTATATGATTTTTTTAAAAGTCATTTATATGATTTTTTTTAATAATGCAGATTTGTTATGTTTTGATTGGGTTGAGTTGATGGTCTCTGTCTCAAGAATGCTTTTTCACTTCGACGACTTAACCTGCCTCGTCCATTTAAATCTCGTATGGCGGCCCACTCAAGTCATGTTTATGCACCTTCTCTTGCAGGGGCGGTTGGGTTTGCGGTTCTGTAACTAGACAAATGTGTTCTACATTTTAGCGTGCAAGAAATACTCAATAAACATGTTGATGTTGACGAGAGTACAGACATCTTGCTGTGTAAAAATTCCAGCGAAGGATCACATTCCATTTTGGAGAACGAAAGATGCATGTAGCTTGGAATGTGGACTCAAGGACTGAGACTGTATTGTGATACCGTGATACTAAGTTGCTATATATTTGAATATAGGTATAAAGCATTGGGGATCACATCAAACTTATGCACGCCTTTATAAAAATTAATGAAAGTTTGTTATTAATTCCAATTCAACTTCATTTCACAAATTCCAGGTAAACAACATACTCAGACAGAAAACGACATGACCATACGCATGTATCTTTATGATTTTATTTCAAATTATAAGTGTTTTTCAATTTGAATTTAATCACTATAATATTGCAAATTCAGTTCTACTCTTGCCAGGTCCCTTAAGCTTCATTGCTTAATGAATTTCACCCAGTTTCTAGAATTGCTATAATTATTTATGTATATAGTATATAGTGTTCATGCTCCCTAAATTGCTATTGGGTTAATAACTGAGCAAGTTGCATCTCGATTCGAAATCTGCCGCTATCTCTATCGTTGTTGCGGCTCGTTCCCTGTCCTCGCCTTTGCAACTGATGCGTTGTATTTATTCTGGTTTTCCACAGAGCTCTCTGAGAAAATTTGCATGATAATCTGCTTGCTTCAATGCCTTATCCCTTATAATCGATCAATCCAACGACATATACTCGGGATTGGTATCGAGACCCCCTTTTATGGTTCAGTCAGGAGCACAATCAGAATTGATTGACCAAGTCTCAAGAGATGCAAAATAAGTTTTATATCCAACTTGATACTAAGAACAAAATATGCGATTTTTTGTTTTTCCATAGCTGAGAATCCATAACGTGCTCAGAATTATAGTATGGTTCTTCCACAATGGAATGGGGATGATGGAAAATGAATTTTTATCAGGAAAAATGACTTGTGGGTCAAGTAAACCATACTCATACTCAACCATATGAATTTTGAGTTTGGCCAATGCTCCATCAATGCATGCGCTGATTTTTTCAGCTACTTTATATTACAACAAAGTTAAATATCAGCAAGGGAAGTCAATATGGGTTTTCAAGATGACATTTGGGAACAAAAGGTTCAATCCCACAACCCCTCACCTCTCCTAGTGGATACACATTGCTCCCTTATTTTAGTTGCTTCCATAGCCAACTCTTGAAATTTTATTGCATTAAATATTTACATGCTTATACAATTTCCCATGGCTTACTAACACATAACTAACAGAGTATAAAATACTTGCCTTTAAAACCCAAACATTCACTAATGAAGCCTTGCTTTACAAGTGTTTGTAGTGAGAAAATGTTGCAACCGGTTACTATGTTTAATTTTTCTCCCACACGTGTTGCATATATATCATGAAAAGCTCACTGCTGGTGGAAAAATAGTTTTGCAAACAAATATAGGTTAGTTTTGTAGGATTTCAAAAATTGAAATACTCAAAAGCAGATTGTAAGCCTACAAAATAGTTTTTAATGAAATTTTCACTAGGATGTTGATTTAATTATATATATATTTTTGGGTTTATTTAAAGTAAAATAAAATTAGATTTTTCATTGATTTATGCCTATAGTTTTCTTATCAATTGGTAAGAAAAAATGTATCGAAGTTGACCTCTAAAAATATTTTGATATTTAAAAAAATAAATAAATTGTTTTTACGTTGAAGGCGTTTTCCCTACGGAGAAGCAGTCTCAAAATATTCCTCATCTCCCTGCCCATTAACAATTCGATAGGTGTCGCAACGAATTAGCGAATGGATCCTGGACAGGTGTTGTGTCTCGCTTTTAAAGGAAATTATTTCCATGCTGACCAAATGGCATGATGGATTTATTGTCATTACATTTTTTTTATGCATGTATGCTGATCAAATTTTTTATTTTTATTACTGCGCTTTAGTTGGGTCCCAACTCCCCGATTCTACAATCTCGATGCGGGAACTTCTGTCCCGTAGACCGTAGGTTTCCTCTGTGTTACGGCTCACTACTATATTTCAATCCAAAATCCGACGGTTTTTTTCGACGGCGCGTGGATTTTTTATTTTAACAGTGCCAAAAATAAGGAAGATAATTTTTTTTTTTGAAATGGTGGTGATCGCCGTCGCTTAAGCGACGGCTAGGCTTGCAAGCGTCGCTTAAGCGACGGCTATCCTCCTAAGCGTCGCTTAAGCGACGACTGTCCTCCTAAGCGTCGCTTAAGCGACGACGCTTCAATTAGTCATTCATTTACTAATGTCTTATCAATCATTTAATAATTTGTCGTAATTGGTTTATTATTTAAAATGGAAAGCAACGCTTAAGACATTATCCCACACACATTAAAATGGAAAGGCTAGGTTCATTTTTCATATATATAGATGTACGGCTAGGTTCATTATCTCACACACTGAGTCTCGCACTTATCTCTTGGTTAAGAAGTGCGAAATTCCTAAGGGTTTTTTTTTGGCGTTGCT
>LPNX010889592.1:266602-282315 GCA_001517045.1 Pseudotsuga menziesii | reverse complement strand
AGTATGCACAACACTCTGTTTGTTTGGTTTGTATTTTAAGTCAGGAAAGCTTCTAGAGCTTGGGGCATTATTCCATGGGTTGCACCATTGTAGCAATGGTGTCATAGCCCATTGGATTTCCACCACATGCTCTATGTTAGCGTATAAATGGAGACTCTGTTCTTTTAAACAGAGTATTTCACTCTTAGTTTTGTATTGGATTAGCCTGGGTGCAGGCCATGCCACGAATGGCATGTGCCTTTCTCAACGACTGCGATACCTTTAGTTGGCATTTAATATGTAAATTGTTTATTTTTAAAAGAATAGGGCTGTAACATCCAGGGTTATGACAACCCACGATGTCGATTTGGTTTATTAGCATGACTGTGTGATTAGATTGGAACTTGGTCGAGGCCATAGCTAGGGTCTTTATGACCTCACTGTTAGTGTACACGTTGTTTGTTTATGGAATTGTGGCGTAGCTTAAAACGTAGCCTACATATATTAGATCTATAGCATGGAATGTATAGAGATGGTTATCTAATTGCTTACTACTTGGGTATAAAATGGTTATGGTTTTATTAATGTTATTGCCTTGAGTCTAGACATCTATAGGATTCGATGTCGCGACCTCTTGTTGGAAAAATGGGTTTTAGTTGTTTAAATGTTTAATATGATACGTTTGGTTATGTGTAGATTTAAATGGAACCTTTAAACACTTTAAGTATTTTATAAAGGATGACAATAATAATAGGACTGTGGATTTAACATTTGAGTTATGTAAATGGATGCGATTATTGGCTTAGCGAATTGGACTGTAGATTTTATATAATAAGACAGAGTTTTGATATTGGACCACATGGATGGTCATGATGCCTTATCTGTTGGGTTAATTATAATTATGTTTATTAAATGGAATGTTATGATATTTAATTTGTTTTTAAATGATTATGTGGAGTAGACCTTAGAAGGTCTTTAATAATTTGTTAGCTTGTTTATTATATGAACTCTCTTCCTAGTAGATCTAGTTTAAAATATAAACTTGTATTAGTTAACATGACTGACATTTTAATTAAATACTACTGAACTAGTTTTGTTTAAAATTAGGGCAAGCCGCTGCTGACAAATGGAATATTTCGGCAGAGTATTAAATACAGAGAACAAAGTATAAACATAATACTAAGATCAAAACCTAGTTAATACAGGAACATTTATTAGAGATGCAACCCTAAACATAAACAACAAATGATAAACATTTCTCTAGCCTATTATTAGTAATTTGTAGATACAAACCCAAGCAGATTGTTAAACCTAAAAATTAACCATTAGGGTTTAGAAATTATATTGCAGCCATTACTTAACATAAACAAAAATGAATCTTTAGGAAGAAAATGAAATAGGCCTTCAAGGGTTTCATACCTGCATTTGAAGCTTTGTCAATGGCTGCACCTGCACACTTAAATAACCAACATTAACAATTAAATGCAGATCTGACCTCTGTTTGATGACCAAATCACTTGGGAACTACCACATTCCTCCCAACCATGACCCGGNCACCTGCACACTTAAATAACCAACATTAACAATTAAATGCAGATCTGACCTCTGTTTGATGACCAAATCACTTGGGAACTACCACATTCCTCCCAACCATGACCTGGAACCCTTCCTAGTTCTAATCCGAATCCCCCCGAGTTGGACTCCAACATGCAAGCAGCTTAGAGTTCCTAAGGTAGGGTTTCCTAACTGGTATTCAGTTCTGAATCGGTCCTCTTTTCCCTGCAGGAGAAAGTTCTCCAGGAAAAACACTTGAGAGCCAAAAATAGGCTGAGTAATAATTCTCTAACATAAAATCAGAACCCCAAGCCTTTGCTTGGCTTGAGTCTTTATAGACATACTTTTCATTCAAAGGGGTAGTTAAATCAAGAAATCCTTGATTTCTTGATTTAACCCTTTTTAATTTACTAGGGTAATTTTCAATCCTTAACCTAGGAACTTTTAACTAGTTCCTAGTTAGTCTTTCATTATATTTCACTATTTATTAATCCTTTAATAATAAATAATAATTAGTGGAGTTTCTCTTCTTTCTTTATTCAATTGTATAATTAATTGTAATTAATTCTTTATACATACTGTGTATAAAATACACAGTATTAAAATACTTGTTAACAAATGTCTTTGGGAATCATGTGGCATGATCCCTAGACTTAACGACACTTCTTTATGAAGGTCAAGTAGATAGATGGCTCAGGTCTACTAGGCTAGGAAACTCTAAAAATATGTTCATGTTTGATTTCCCTCATATAACATGGTAGTTCTTCAGTACTTGATGAGAATACAGAAATTCAAAATTTCATTTAATCACTTAAAAATAAGTATGATGAGATCAATATTATACTTGAGTCATTTTCATTCAGAGGTTATTTTAATCTTTTCAGTAACCCTTAGCGCTTACGAGAGCCCATACTCAACGCTGATAACAAGTAATTACATACATAGTGCAATTCCAGAGCTCTCGCTCAACACTAAATGCTAGAATGTACTTGTATGATACACCTAGGGATACAATGCCCTTAGATCCGATGCTCCAGAGCTTATGCTCAACATCAACATGGACTGTTGCAGAGCTTATTCCCAACATTTCCAATTATATTTTCATGTGTTCTAGAGCTCTATGCTCAACACAGAATGTAAGTATTCACGTGCTCCAGAGTCTTTCGATGAACACAAAACATCTCATCGATCATGTGCTTTAGGGTCCNATGTGTTCTAGAGCTCTATGCTCAACACAGAATGTAAGTATTCACGTGCTCCAGAGTCTTTCGATGAACACAAAACATCTCATCGATCATGTGCTTTAGGGTTCATGCCCAACACAAAACATATATATATGTGTGTTTGTGTGTGTGTGTGTCATAAATCAATTGGCTTATGCCCAATATACAAAATAAATCATCATGTTCATATGCAGTGGCCCAACACAAAACATATATATATGTGTGTTTGTGTGTGTGTGTGTCATAAATCAATTGGCTTATGCCCAATATACAAAATAAATCATCATGTTCATATGCAGTGGGGTCTTTGACCCAAAATAAAACATCAATATAATCATCCTGATCAATAGGCTCATGCCTATAAATGGTAGGTCCAAAATTCGGGACATTACATCCCTCCTCTCTTAGTACAACACCATCCTTGGTGTTCTAGGGACTCTGAATGATATCATGAAACAAGGTGGGGTAAGCCTTTCTCATGGTGGCCTCATTCTCTCAGGTAGACTCATCTACCTCAAAGTGCTTCCACTGCACTTTCAATTGGACTACAGTGCACTTCTGAAGCTACACTTCTCTCTTGTCCAATATATGCAAATCATTAAGGGNTCAGGTAGACTCATCTACCTCAAAGTGCTTCCACTGCACTTTCAATTGGACTACAGTGCACTTCTGAAGCTACACTTCTCTCTTGTCCAATATATGCAAATCCTCAAGGGAAAATCCCCCCTCAGGTTCCACCTCTAATAATGACCAATCAATGACATGCGTAGTGCCATAAACATATTTCTTTAATAAAGATGCATGGAAAACATTATGAACTCTTACTTGCGCAGGTAATTCTAGTTCATAAGCCATTGGTCCTTTCTTGAATAGAATTTCAAAAGGTCCACAAAACCTAGGTGCTAACATACCACACCTACCCAAGATCAATGATCTCCATTTTGATTTCACTTTCAAGTAGACATGCTCACCTACTTGATAGTCTTTATCTTTTCTTTTCTTATCCGCATAAATTTTCTGACAGTCTTGTGCCTCTTTAAGGTTTCCCTGGACCTTGGTAACTAATTGTTCCAAGTCCAATAATAGGTCAGGACCTAACATCAGCTGATCCATTGGACTGTCCCAAGTAATTGGGGTCTTACACTTCCGTCCATAGAGTACCTCGAAAGGACTCATCTTGGCGGAAATCTTGATACCCGTTGTTATATGCAAATTGTGAAAGGTGCAGATAATCCTCCCACTTGGTGGGGTTGTTCATGACATACATTCAAAGCATGTCTTCAACAATTTGGTTTACTCTTTTAGTCTTCCCGTTCATCTACGGGTGATAAGCAGTGCTAAAGTTCAGCTGCATCTCTAATCCAGAGAATAAAGATGTCCAAAATTTTCTTGTAAACTTAACATCTTGATATGAGATAATCACTTTGGGTATCCCATGTAATCTAAATATATCTTTCAGGAAGATATCAGCAATGTTCATGGCCTTGTAGGTCGATTTCATGGGAATGAAGTGTGCTGCCTATGACAGCTTGTCAATGACTACGAAGATGGAATCATTTTGCTTCTTGCATTTTGGTAAGTCAGTAATAAAATCCATACTGATAAACTCCCACTTCCATTCTGGAATGGGAAATGGCTGTAGCAATCCTGGAGGATAATGGTGCTCAGCTTTATCTAGCTGACATTCCTGACATTTCACAATAAACATTGCTATGTCGACCTTTCAATTAGGCCAGAAAAAGTGTGTCTTGATGGAAAATATCATCTTTCGATATCTCGGGTGCCCCAAGTAGGGTTCCCTATGAAATACTATGAGGATGCTAGACCGAATGTCCCCTCCAACTGGAACATACAATTTATCCTTGGACCATAGTAGTCCAGATTCATCCACCTTGTATTCCTTCTATTTTTTAAAGAACCGGTCCTCTCGAACCTTCTTTAGAATTTCCACATAGAACGGGTCAACCTTGTTTTCCATTCTAATCTTCTCATGCAAATATGCATCAGTTTGACTAAGGGTCACCTCATATGTCATACGATTTCATCGACTCAAAGCATCAGCAACTTTGTTCTCTTTGCCCTTAATATGCTTTAGTTCAAAGTGATACTCACTCAGGAAAGCCAACCATCTAGATTGCCTCGCATTCAGATCAGGATGATCGAATAAATACTTTAGACTCATATTGTCAGTCTTTAGAAGGAAATTCCTTCCCATGAGGTAGTGCCTCCAAATCTTCAGAGCATGGATAATGGCCGCTAGCTCAAGATCATATGTGGGGTAATTCTGCTCATGCTCTTTAATTTTCATGATTTATAACAGATCACATGATCCTTTTGCAAAAGGACTCATCCAAGTCCTTCTTTTCTTGCATCCGTGTATACCACGAAATCCCCATCGGGATTCGCAATCCACAACACTGGTGCGGTCATCAAAAGCTGCTTAAGCTTTTGAAAAATTTCTTCACACTTGTCAGTCCATAAGAAATTGTTCGCTTTCTTCTACAAGTCCTTCATGGGGAAAGTGATTCTTGAGAAGTTCTCAATGAACTTTCGATAATACCCTGCTAAACCCAAAAAGGGCCTAATGTCAGTGACACTAGTCGAGGTAGGCCAATCCTTCATAGATCAAATATTTTCTGGGTCCACAGCTATTCCTGCCTTGGATATGATGTGACCTAGGTACTGTATTTGTGGTTGCTAAAATTCACATTTACTAAACTTAGCGTAAAGTTGTTGTTCTCTCAACACCCGAAGCACTATGCGAAGGTGTTCTTCATGTTCTTCCCTATTCTTGGAATAAACCAGAATGTTGTCAATAAAGACTAGTACAAACTTATCCATATATTTACTGAATATGATGTTCATCATACACATAAAATTTGTGGGTGCATTGGTCAACCCGAACAACATCACTACAAACTCGTAGTTCCTGTACCTTGTATGAAAGGTAGTCTTGGGAATATCTTCATCTTGGATCCATACCTAATGGTACCTAGATCGCAAGTCAATATTTGAAAATATTTTGGCTCCTCCCACCTGGTCGAACAAATAATCGATCTTAGGGAGCGGGTAATGGTTCTTTATAGTCATTTTTTTCAACTTATGGTAATCAATGCACATCCACATCATACCATCCTTCTTCTTTACAAACAAAATCAGTGCTCCCCAAGGGGACACATTGGGTCGGATGTACCCTTTCTCCATCAACTCTTACAACTGTAGTTTGAGTTCCACCAATTCGGGTGCACTCATGCGGTAAGGGGCTTTGGAGGCCGCAACTAATCTTGGGGTCAGTTCAATGGAAAAGTCTAGGTCTCGTTTCGGGGGTAATCTAGAGATTTCCTTGGGAAACATGTCCTTGAATTCTTCAAGAACGGAGAAGTCTTCTATGTGTTGTTCTCTATCAGACTCTACATCTTGGATGTTCACCACAAATAACTTGCAGCCCTTCCTAACACACTTCTTTGCTTGTAAGGTAGAGATATGTCTCACTGAAACTTTCTTTGGGATGCCTTGAACCTTCACTTGGTTCCCTTGGCTATGAGTACATAAGATAGAATTGTGTAGACAATTGAGCATGACATGGTGTTGTTCCAACTAGTCCATGCTGATAAGAATATTGTACGATCCTAAATGTAGGATATTCAGGTTTACCTTAGTAAGGAAACCATTCAAGTTTACTTCACATTCTTTAACAATTTATGAAACCTTCCATTTCGTACCTGTGGCTAATTATACCAGCCAAGGTTTATCATGGTTTACTTTGCCTAACTTTCATAAATAAACAATATTAGGTGCAACATATCTCCGGCAAGCACCAGGATCAATAAGTATTGAAATAGAGGTTTTCAAGATCTTAGCTTCGATCTCGACCATTGTAGCTCGATGGTCCTCCTATCAACCATCCATTGCTGCATAGATTCGTGAGGTTCCCGCTATATCCTCAATAGTAGGTTCTTCTTACAGGTTATGCAAGACTCTATTGTTCTTGTTCTTACAATATCGGGCATAATGCGGCCCGTTGCATTTCCAACACTTGATCACTAAAGGGGTAGCATTGGATCCACTCGCCACTTGCTAATTACCATTATGGATTGGTACATAAGGATTCATACTAGTTTTGTTGAAGTTCTTGTTCACTTGAAAGATGTTATTTTGCTTTCTATAAGGCTGCGGGTTTGACCCAGGCTTGTGGCCATCAAAAACGTTTCTAGATTTTTCTCTATTTTGGTTCTGTTTTTCTTTCCATAATTTCCCATGCTCATAACAGAGTTGCACCTTGTGTAGTGCAGTATCCAGAGTCTTCGGCATGTCGAATTCAATCCTGTCTCGAAAACTGGGAGGAAGACATCCTAGGAACTGTTGGATCTTCACCTTCTTTTCTTTGATATATGGTACATAATGCAACAGATCTAGAAATATGCTTATAAATGCGTCCATCGTCATGGACCCCATGCGCATTTCATGGAACTTTTTTACCTTGTGGTCAAAGAACCTTTCTGACATGTATTTTTCTTGGAATATCTTTCGAAATTTTTCCTAGTTTATTTCTCGCAACTCATTTTTCTTGGTGTGATTTAAATCTCGCCACCATCTTGTTGCCTTACCATTCAGGTTGTAGATGGCAAACCTAGCTTGCATCACACTTGAATAATTATGAACCTAGAAATACTTACTCATTCCCAGCAACCATTCTTCATCCTTCTCTTGTGTATTTACTTCACCTTCATAGTTTGGGGCTCTTATTTTTCGATACTCCCCCTGAAGACTGTCATCATTTCTTTGCCTCTTTCTCTGTGGAGAAAGTGAGTCATCACTAGTAGGACTGTGATGATCTCCTTTAGTTGCTTCAGGTGTACCTTCTTTTTCTGCTTCTCTTGGGCTATTGTCCCGCTCATGGTACGGTTTTCTTTTGGATCTATTCGTGGACTGGGTAGGTTTACCTTGTGGGATCCCTCCCATCATGTTACGCAATAATGCTTCATTTATAGCTTGTTTTTCATTTCTTTCATTTAGACTGTCTTCTCTTTCATTTCATCTTGAAGACTATGCAAAATTTTCAGCACATCAAAGTTTAGCTTGACCACCAAGTTCACTTCTGCAGTGGGGGTGGTCATTTCCTCCTATTGGTTGTTTTCTTCCTCAGCATTCATAAACTAAACAGTGCTATAAAAATTTTCACAAAAAATTTAATAGCAGAAAAAATTTATGTTAGTAACAAAAATTACTTATCATACTTTATTTTCTTTGCGTAAATGATTGGTGCACCCATAAGTCTCTCAGTTTTGAAACTGGGCTCTGATACCACTTGTAATGTCCCCAAAATTTGAAAAAAAATAATTATAGGCTAGTGAAAGCTACCCAAAAGAGATCATTATTACTCGTGCAGAAACACAGGTGCTACTTATACTTTCGATATCTTCGAAATCTTCCCAATGTCTTGTTAATCTCTTATCCATTTAGTGACTATTAGTTCGTTTACTTCTTATGTATTAATTATGTTATTTAAGCTATTGATATATCTTAGTTATTATTGTCGGTCAATTAATGAATTGTATAGAACATTTTTTTTCTCCTGCACATGCATACTTTGTTTATTTAATAAAAACTAACTTAACTTAACTTTGTTGATGGGAACAAAGTGATGGAGTGGCAGGACTCATTCTCCCATGACGATCTAAGAGTTAAGGTTATTCTTCCTTATGGAGGCTTACTTAGTTCATACAAGCTAAGGCACCTTCTTTATTGAGTTGCATGTGACTCTTGTGTCATCGGGATTATTGGTTACTTGAAGCAATTCAGTGCCTAGCTATATTTCTAGTTCCGCCTTGCACTTTATTACTGCTCCGTTTTTACGATTCAGGTAAACCCTATGTTTGTTAATTTTATTTCTTAGTTAATTATCCACACGTTGTGAATTTACTTATTGTCCTTACCATTATAAATTATCTATCTCTTGGTTATTTTATTTAATCGTCTCTTATTTCTATTTTGCAGGTTTACCTTGGTTACGAGCTTGTAAACTTACGCTTGTTCTTCCTAGCGAGGGCATCATGGCATACTATGTTTGCCATGATTCCTAAGTACTACAAAACCTAGACTATGACCTAAGTGCATAAGCTACCTATATGAACTAGCATAAAGGGCATGTGATAAAAATATAAACTTTGATGGTAAGGGAAAACATTGCAAACACTGTATCATAGTGTTAAGGACTACGCATACCACAATGTGGGGAGACTATGGTTTGAATACCATGTCATTAGCACTAAGCCTATGCTAACTTATGAAGGTGGTGAAACTATAGGATAGAGGGTTTAACATATGACTTGGTTGATATAACGTTGATTCCATAAACTATGGTTGGTGTCTATGGAGGCGTTAATGGCCACAAGCTGGTGCCATTTATGCCATCAGGGTTGGTGAAAACCCTTGGCAAAGGACTTGGCATTTGCTGTTTGTGCATTATTGTCTTGGCATTGTGGTTTAGCGTGGCCTCTAAGCAATTGGATAAGGGAGGCGACCTCCATCAATTCGCATGTAAGCTTAAAACAGCTCTATGTAAAATGCAGTTGCGTGGTTGGTTCCTTCATGGCATGGTCATGCTTCTCATGCCATCGTTGGTTTGTCTGCATATGCTACACTTGTCGATTTGGGATTTCTTCTTCATGACCATGGTAATCCTACTAGTAATATTTACTTCCCTCCTCTCGTTCTGGGCATTCTTGAATTGGGATTCTTTACTGGGTTGGGGTTTCGATGGTACTTGTTGACTCTGCCTTTGGGGTGTAAGATGTAGCTTGCTCTGGTTTTAAATGGACTCTCTTTGGGAGATTTTGCATTTTTGGGCCGTGGCTGCACCATTATTTGTAATGGTGTCATAGCCCATGGCTTTGCCATTTAACATTTTAATACTTGACTGTGGTAAAAGAGGACTTTGTGCCTCACTATGTAAATACACTGCACATTGGTTTTTATTTGAAGAATGTAATGTATTTTGGGTATGAAATGCCTCCAACTTCATTCATCGTTTGTAATGGATTATAGTGTGTAAAATAATTTGGGACTGTGTAGTTAATTTGATGTTGCGTTTTAACATGTGGAATTTACTGGGTTCGATCGTGACCTTAAAGCCTGTAGAATTTACTTCGTATATTTATAAAGGTTTGGGTTATATCAGTATGCACAACACTTGGTTTGTTTGGTTTGTATTTTAAGCTGGGAAAGCTTCTATATCTTGGGGAGTTATTCCATGGGCTGCACCATTGTAGAAATGGTGCCGTAGCTTATTGGCTTGCCACCACATGCTCTGCGTTAGCATATAAATGGAGACTGTGTTTTTTTAAATAGAGTATTGCACTCTTAGTTTTGTATTGGCTCAGCGTGGGTGTAGGCCATGCCACGAATGGCATGTACCTCTCCCAACGACTGCGATAACTTTAGTTGGCATTTAATATGCAAATTGTTTGTTTTTAAAAGAATAGTTCTGTAATAGTGAGGGTTATGACAACCCACGATATCGATTTGGTTTATTAGAGTGACTGTGTGATTAGATTGGAACTTGGCCAAGGCCATAGATAGGGTCTTTACGACCTCACTGTTAGTGTATGCGTTGTTTGTTTATGGAATTGTGGCATAGCTTAAAAACATAGCCTGCATATATTAGATGTATAGCACGGACTATATAGAGATGGTTATGTGATTGCCTACTACTTGGGTATAAAATGATTATGGTTTTATTAATGTTATTGCTTTGAGTCTATACATCTATAGGATTCGATGTCGCTCCCTCTTGTTGGAAAAATGGGTTTTAGTTGTTTAAATGTTTAATATGATACGTTTGGTTATGTTTAGATTTAAATGGGACCTTTAAACACTTTAAGTCTTTTATAAAGGATGAGTGTAATAATAGGACTTTGGATTTAACATTTGAGTTATGTAAATGGATGTGATTATTGGCTTAGTGAATTGGACTATAGATTTTATATAATAAGACATATTTTTGATATTGGACCACATGGATGGTCACGGTGCCTTCTCTGTTGGGTTAATTATGATTATGTTTATTAAATGGAATGTTATAATATTTAATTTGTTTTTAAATGATTATGTGGAGTAGACCTTCGAAGGTCTTTAATAATTTGTTAGCTTGTTTATTATATGAATTATGTTCCTAGTAGATCTAGTTTAAAATATAAACTTCTATTAGTTAACATAATTGATATTTTAATTAAATACTACTTAACTAGTTTTGTTTAAAATTAAGGAAAGCCTATGCTGGCAAATGGAATATGTCAGCAGAGTATTACATACAGAGAACAAGGTATAAACATAATACTAAGCTCAAAACCTAGTTAATACAGGAACATTTATTAGAGATGAAACCCTAAACATAAATAACATACGATAAAAAATTCTCTAGCCTATGATTAGTAATTTGCAGATACAAACCCTAGCAGATTGTTAACCTAAAAATTAACCATTAGGGTTTAGAAATTATATTGCAGCCATTACTTAACATAAACAGAAATGAATCTTTAGGAAGAAAATGGAATAGGCCTTCAAGGGTTTCATACCTAGATTTGAAGCTTTGTCAATGGCTGCACTTGCACACTTAAATAACCATCATTAACAATTAAATGCAGATCTGACCTTTGTTTGATGACCAAATCACTTGGGAACTACCACGTTCCTGCCAACCATGACCCAGAACCGTTCCTGGTTCTAATCCGGATCCCCCCAAGAAGGAATCCAACATGCAAGTAGCTTAGAGCTCCTAAGGTAGGGTTTCCTAACTGGTATTTGGTTCTGAATGAGTCCTCTTTTCTTTGTGGGAGAAAGTTCTCGAGGAATAACACTTGAGAACCAAAAATAGGCAGAGTAAAAATTCTTCAAGATCAAATCAGAACCCCAAGCCTTTTCTTGGCTTGAGTCTTTATAGATATAGTTTTTAGTCAAAGGGGAAGTTAAATCAAGAAATCCTTGATTTCTTGATTTAACCCTTTTTAATTTACTAGGGTAATTTTTAATTCTTAACCTAGGAACTTTTAACTAGTTCCTAGTTAGTCTTTAATAGATATTTCACTATTTATTAATCCTTCAATAATAAATAATAATTGGTGGAGTTTCTCTTCTTTCTTTATTCAATTATATAATTAATCGTAAATAATTCTTTATACATACTATGTATAAAATGACTTGTGGAGAGTTGGCTAAATCGAACTGCGGGGATCAGGAAGGAGCGAAAATGAGCGCTGTAACCCTAGGTTTTACCCTAGCCGCCGAAGAAGATCATGGCCACCAGGACGACCCTAGTCTGGTCTTGGATGGCCTCATATAGTACTCTGATCCTAAATATTCTTTCTTGAAGCAATCCCACCCAGTACAACGGTCATTCTTCTCCAGGATCGCATCTTCTCTGCGGACATAGATACTGCAGGTGGCTTCATTTGCATGGCGTTTATCTGGTCGTGTCCAAATTTATTTTTTCCAGGGTTTGCAGGTCGAAGATGGTGCTGCTTGCACAGCATTGGCCGAGATTTTGAAAAACGCCGGCAATGATTGCAGCCCTCAATGGGTTCACAGGAGTACGCCGTATGCCATTCTTTTCTTGGATGCATTTTATTCTAATGCGTTTAAACTATATTTTAAACAATCTATGGGTTTTGGGGCGGCTTGCCTCAATAGGGTCGATCCCAACAACGGTGTGGATAGGAGGACGGGTCCTTTGGCCTATCGTTCTGAAGATGAAGGGTATGATTTTAATACTAGTTTTTTTTATTCGGGATATTAGACAGATGTAGGAAATTTTCAGATTTTTGTTAAACTGCCCTCAGGAAAAACTTTCTTGCTGTGGGTTTTTGCTGACGATACAGGGGAGACTCTAAAAACCCTGATAGTGCAGAAAGAGGGCTACTCCCCAACTCTTTTTTACATTCTGCATGAGGGTAAAGTGCTTCATGAGGGTGATATGTTGAGGGATTGCCAGATTAACAAGAAATCTACTTTTCATGTGAGGTATCGTTTGCGGGGGGGAATAGTTGCGAGCAGAGGAACAGCAGGTCCCTCTTCCTACAAAGACGCAAGCTCTTTCAAAGGGGCCACAACCCACAACAGCTCCACCATCTTCACAACCCAAGACGTATATTGTGGAGAAATTGGATGTTATCCCATCTCTGGAGGTCAAGAATACAGAGGTAACACAACTCTTCAGTACTCTACAATCACATGCTCTCATATGCCGTTTTAATGGATTTTGTCCCAGATCTTTTGATCTTCATAACTGGATCTATACACACTGGACAACAAATTGTCAAATTATTTTATGTTCCAAAGGATTTTTTGTTGTACAGTTTGAATCAAAGGAAGAATATCAAAATATCATAGAGCAGGGTCCTTGGTTTTGGGGGAGAGCGGGGCTCTTCTTAATCCCCTGGTTCCCTGAGTTTGATGCCAACACTATGGTGGTAACCAAAATGCCGGTATGGGTGCAGCTCCCAAACCTGC
Organism: Pseudotsuga menziesii; assembly: GCA_001517045.1. Classification (NCBI taxonomy): domain Eukaryota; kingdom Viridiplantae; phylum Streptophyta; class Pinopsida; order Pinales; family Pinaceae; genus Pseudotsuga; species Pseudotsuga menziesii. Next base: position 269,053 of record LPNX010889592.1, on the reverse strand, counting down.
CCCTTCCTTTTTTGGCATCATCTAGTATTGGAAGACATTGGCAATCTACTTGGGAAGTTTATTAAAAGTGATTCTGATCTGAATGAGCAGGGGTTATTTACTTATGCAAGAATCTGTGTGGAGATCGACTTAAGCAAAGGTTTTCCTGATAGAGTCCAGCTGATATATGAATAGCGTAAATGGATCCAGGCACTGGACTATGAAAATACTGCTTTTAGATGCATATTTTGCCATCTGACAAAACACTTACAAGACTCGTGCCCACTTTCAAAACGGTTTCCCAAAAAGAAACAGGGGATGCCTCCAAAAAGGAAAACATGGCAGGCAGATTATGCTCCCTCTATTGATGAGTATTTAGAAGGTGAGGAGAGCAAACCAGAAGAACAACAACAGGACGAGGACATTGAGGAAACAGTGCATATAGCTGAAACAGTGGAGGCACATCACTCAGCATCAACAAATGCCGGTAAGGAAACAATCCTGGAGCAACAAATGGCTACTTCCTTAACCAGGTCAAAGCGTGCACATGAATCAGAAAATTCAGATTCAGATAAAGATAAAACCTTTGTTCAACCAGTAGCGGAGCAGGTGAGTAAAGCACTGATTGTAGTTGCACCTCAGTAGGGGGGATGGACAAAAGTGAAAACAAAGAAGAAAGGGAAGAAAGGGAAATTAGAGGATTATTATAAAATCCCTAATTCCTAGAAAACTCATGTATTACTATTGTTTTTTATTATTTTTTCTACAGACCTTTGGTCTTGTCTCAGATGTGCTTATGCACCTATAGAATTTAATTTTGTATCGCCTCGTCTTGAAATAAAATTACGCTTTTTTTTCTTGGAAAAAAAAAACATACTATGTATAAAATACATAGTATTAAAATACTTGTTAACAAATGTCTTCGGGCATCATGTGTCATGATTTCTAGACTTAACGACACTTATTTATGAAGGTCAAGTAGATAAATGGCTTAAGTCTACTAGGCTAGGAAACTCTAAACATCCTTGCATGTTGGATTTCTCTCATATAACATGGTAGTTCTTCAGTACTTGATGAGAATACAGAAATTCAAAATTTCATTTAATCACTTAAAAATAAGTATGATGAGATCAATATTAAACTTGAGTCGTTTTCACTCGAAGGTGATTTTAATCTTTTCAGTAACCCCTAGTGCTTACCATAGCCCATACTCAATGCTTATAACAGGGAGTTACATAAATAGTGAAATTCGAGAGCTCTTGCTCAACACTAAATGCTAGGATGTACTTCTATGATACACCTAGGGATACAATGGCCAAAGATCCGATGCTTCAAAGATTATGCTCAACATCAACATGGAATGCTCCAGAGCTTATGCCCAACATTTCCAATTATATTTTCATGTGTTCCAGATCTTTATGCTCAATGTAAAATGTAATTATTCACGTGCTATAGAGTATTTCGCTCAACACAAAACATCTCATCGATCATGTGCTTCAGGTTCCACGCCCAACACAAGACATTTCATAAATCATTTGCTTAGGGTCCACGCCCAACACAAAACATTCAATCAATCATGTGCTTTAGGGTCCACGCCCAACACAAAACATGTGTGTGTGTGTGTGTGTGTCATAAATCAATTAGCTTATACCCAATATACAAAAAAAATCATCATGTTCATATGCAGTGGGGTCTTCGACCCAAAAATAAAACATTAATATAATCATCCTGATCAATAGGCTCATGCCTATAAATGGTAGGGCCAAAATTCAGGACATTACAATAACCATGCATTAATAAACAAAACATGTTGACGACATAACAGACATGCCATGAACAAAATATCACATTATAAAAGAAATCGAATGCATCTTCTACACTTGTGGAAATACTCAATTGCATATTCAAATATCTTATCCTATATATAAAGTTTTTTGAATAGTTAGAGATATGGATCCAAAAACCTAACAAATAGGAATCAATGCAACTATATATTTTTGAAACCACCAAGTAGATTTTGATATTTAAAGTTAGTAGTAGATATCTGATGAGAAAAAATACATAAACCATGACAAACCATCTCAAAATATACATAAACCATGATAAACAATGACAAAACAGTACTAGAAAAAAATAGTACAGTTGTAACTAGACAAGATAAGTTTAAAGGATAATTTGTATCTCTTTAAACTTTAACACTCCCAAAGGACTTTGTGTTAAATTTGAAAGTATAAAAGGACAATAAATAATAGCAATAGTAAATCTAACTCAAATTGCAAAGAAAACAAATAAGTTAAAACCTACTAGGAGATTTGAAACCTTCCTTATACTCGAGAATATTTTTTTAGATGAGATCTTGTCTATCAAGAGACAAGTAACTACATGAACAAAAGACATACCATTTCTCAAACAAATTGAGCACTACTTTATGTATACCATCAATACTCATGTTTTAGTAGAAAGATTACTCAT
>LPNX010889592.1:248074-266327 GCA_001517045.1 Pseudotsuga menziesii | reverse complement strand
TATATATATATATATATATATATTTATTTATTTATTTATTTATTTATTGTACAATCAACCTAGCATGTTATTTAGTAGAAAGATTACTATAGAAATGGCAAAGATATTAAATCGTACATACTCGAAGAAAGATCTGAATTACATCATCCATGTTGGTAACATATTCCTCTGTAATATTTTCCACATACAACTAAATTTTTGTGTCTTCTCTAATCTGTAAGAAAATAAATAAAAAATATATATTCTAAAAATATATATTGAAGTTTAAATATATACTATGATCTAAAGAGATGTGAGGCCATTATAGCCATAAAACAAGTTGAAATTTGAAACATGAAACTATCAAAAAGATGAAATATACATAAATAGAATGACACCATGATAATCTTGTTACGTGAATCTTTATTTATGTAGGTTCCAAGAAATGTATGGTTTTCTCATTACATATTTGTCACATTAAATATCTAATTGAGCTAAACAGAATGTGATACCATTTTATGCATAAAAGAAGTTGAAAGTTGAAACATGAAACCGTCAAAAAGATGAAATATTCATAAAAAGATGAACACCATTATGATCTTGTTACCTAAATATTTATCTATTTAGGTTACAACAAAGATGTGATTTGATCATCATATGTCTGGAACATATAATCAATTGTCAACAAATTGCAAAATACTGGACATATTTATGCATCCTAACATCCAACCATGTTCCAACAACGAGGAAACGATATCAAGATTATAATGATAACATAATTATGCACATTCCAATGTCAAATGAATAAAAAAATAGGCAAACAGGCAACAAATTGTTCAGGCATAAGAAGTAAATGCAAGTATCCAACTAGTATCTTTCCTATAAAAGAAATGAATCAAGGAAAAATAATTTCTTGCCAGAAAAAAAGTCAACTTGTGTACCTCCAGAAATGAACAATGCCATTGATAATGCAGTTTCTTTTCAACATTTTTATGTTCTTCTTGAAACCAAAAAACCCTACTTGTGTTTTGTGGTCATTTAGTGGACATAAATAAAATGATCTTATCTTATCTTATTATGACAAATATCCTCTCTGCTTGCATTCTTTCTCTCTCTCATGGTTTATATTCTTGGAGGATGTGATGGAATACTACAGGGATGCCCCTGTGGGAAAAATTGCAGCCTTCCATCACAACCTACAAGCCGTATATATGCAATTATTCTGCATAAACTTGATATAAAATTTATTTTACCCTGTAAGTTGTTGGTACTTCTTTAAAATATGTGCAAGAAATTCCTGGAAAAACATTAGCAAAGATGTTAAAGATACAAATTTCAAGTGATTTTGATATAGATAAATGTAAGAACGACAAAATTACAATCTGTAAATCACATGAGAAAATAGAATCTAGGAGTAAAATCTAACCAAGAAAACAACCTTTAAAGTTAAAAGAAAAATCCAAAAATTGTTCAAAAATAGAGTCTAGACACACCAGACCACTAATAAATGATTCAAGCATATGTATTTCATTACTCTTGTGTTTATTCCACATTTACCAATATAGACAGAATAGCTCACACTAAATAATGTAAAACGTGCTACCATGTGATAATAATTTAGGGATGCACGCAATCAAGTGCATCTACCATGTGATAATTCAGGGATGCATGCAATCAAGTACATTCAAAGTATTTTCAGCCCAAGTTTTAAGTTTAGGGCATGGCTTGAATATTTTGATTCATAAGTTGAAAGTCTCTATGGTGCAATGTAATGCTTCCAAGTTTCCAAATGAATTAAATAATTTTGGAAAAATAAGGTTCTTAACATCATGTCATATCAACCTATTTGTTTTATCCTTTGCATCTAATTAAATAATTAAAATCAACGATAAAAAATATTGTTTGCTATAATATATTCACAAGGGCCTCTCAATTGGGTCTAGATGGGCAATTGAAACGAGTTTTATCTTCCCAACCCAAGATCAAGTCTTGAAATTAGCATGCAGGTGTCTTAATAACTCTAATACTCCACATATCGCTTCCACTAAACATGTAATTAGTAAAAGTACATAAATTAATCGTTAATGTGGCCATTTTTAAAATAAAAATTGAGAGACGCTCTTCAAATAAATTGCATTGAAAATTAAATTGAATTAAAAAAATACTACTCGTAACAACCAATTAAGCTACTCCTTTGAAATTCTAGAGGATCCTACTCAAGCAAACAACTGATCTTCATGTTGCTAGTATGAAGAATGTCCCAAGTTTTTTAAATATATCCACAACTCTAGGGAAGAATTTCGTGCAAGTACCCAACTAAGGTCAACAACCACTTAGTAAGCCACCTCCAATTCTCCCTCCATCATAGAACATCTAAGGGCTAATAATACACCATGTATCCCAAATATAATGAAGCACTCCCAAACACATGTAAAACTTTGTAAGTAACCCCAAAATATAACAAGCTCAATAACTCAACCACTACATGAAATCTTAACACAACTTGAATAATACTAGAACTGCATGACATCTTTACAATATTTATGTCATCATTTTCTCTGTATAGTATATAATCATATAATAAATATGCATACTACAATTTTAACTTTCACTTGAATATTGTTCTAAGTTTACATCTTATCACAAGATCGACATAAGAAACTACTGTTCCAAACTTGTTTTGGACACTACTTCCCACTTTTTTTAACAGTCCAGTAAAGCCATCACTATATCTGACCACTGAAGATAAAACCATGAACCAAGTCCAGCCTTAATAGTGATAGACACTACTTCCCACTTATCACAACAAAATCCATCGTATCATACAAGGATGAAATGCATTTAATATGTCAGCTTGAAGTCCACCAGAATGGCCACAGAAAACATCACTTACAAAAATGACAGTGGACATGGCAAAAAGCGATATGGAAAATTCCACATGGTAGCGGGATCATGTCAAATTCGTAGCTCCCATGTGAAGCTGTTGATATTCAGTAGTGATAGCTCAATGGATATGGACTGAGCGCGCATTGAATAAAAGATAAACTATCACTGACATGTGATTTGTCTACTTTTTCTTTGAATCCTCACCTTTAACAATGTGTTATTGCTTCCAAAAGCACAATCCTTGTTTCCCTCTTCATGTTGATTTCTTGTGGATTATTTCTTTGATTCAAATCAATTTATTGTGTCTCGAATTCACTAATTATTCTACATATATCCTGTGATCTCATCCACAATTCGTAAAGAATTATGCTTGCAGCTATAAAATCTATTTTTAAGTTTAAAATGTTCCCGATACAATCATGTTCAGCCAGAAGTTTAAGGTAGTGTTCTCGATAACCATGGCAACAACCATTATAGTGTATGGTAATTTCATTTATGCAATATCTGTATTAACCTAATATGTTCTTAGTGTTTTGTATATGATAATTATTTTTCAACGTGAGACGTGTGTTCTTATGTTCTTAGTGTTTTGTATATGATAGTTCTTTTTCAACCTGAGACGTGAGCCAATGTCATATTTTTATTTACAATTGTATAGAAGGTTTATTGCAAGCTGTGAATGTGGATTCCTATCAATAATAATGGTTGATTATAAGAATGTTTGATTGGTTGATTATAAGAGTGTCTTTTGTGTCATCACATAAGTTTATCATATCGATCCATCTCATCAGTTTATCACATCAATCCCTAATTTTCATTTAAAAGAGGAGAGAAAATATGATTATATAGTATCACACACATGACAAGATTTGCAGACGTCGAGTGCACAAATTAAATATCTACAAACAAGTTGATCATAGCCCCTGAGAATGCAATGGAAAAAATGATGAATAGTGACACACCTTTAAATAGAGCTGCACCAAATCAATACCTAGGTTGAAGCATGGAATCTTTCTGTGTATAGTTTTGGAAAACTGTATCATACGTCAAAATGTCATTTTTTATATTTCCATCTTCCTTGGCACCCCCAATGATAAGCATAATATCTTCGTTGTAACCAATAATAACATTGTCTGTTAATTCAATTGTAAATATCACAGGTAGACACCATGGAAAGGAGTTTATAGTCATCCTTAGTAAATGACGATTAACAAAGTCATATGTGTAGATATAGAATCTAGGTGCATTATAAATCTTATATAGAGGAGGATCGATGCCCAATAAACATCACGCTAGCTCCAAGATGTACATTAACAAAACTCTTATGCTGACTTCAAAATTGAGAGAAACAATAAAGCGTGAAATGTTAGGGTTCATGGTCATTCAGTTCATAGTGCACATGTAGCCAAGGAATGGAACACAGTAGTCTCCAATATTCATGTTCCAGTCAGAAAATGGAGGATTTAGCGTCTGATGCGTAAGTAGATTTAGTTGTATTTGTGATGGAGGATCCCTTCAAAAGAGCCACATAGTGGCTGCAATCTCTCCAAAAACACAACACCAACACTTTCTTCATTGGTCTACAAAATGATACACTAATTTTGTATCCACCACGTTCATCCACTTATTAAGGGAGGTAACATATTTTCTATATCGATGGTGGTCTCAAGTTCAAATAAACACGCACCATAGAGATAACAGAGAGGTTCTTTCTCACACCAGAGATAGCAGAGAGGTTGTAGCAGTTCACACAATAGAATCGCAACAGTCTTCACGATAATAAGAGATAGCTAGGGTTTACATATATCTAGAGAACATTTTTTCTCCTTCAAAAATGTGTGCAACAATATTTACCAATCATTCTTAACTATACATATGTAAAGGTGAAAACATAGCTCCATACACACCAGGTAACACCACAGTTCAAGAAACATGCACCATATATTTGGAGAGTGGTCTTTATGAGAAGAGACATTCAATGCTTCGCATGTTCCCATGAGATACCAACATACTTTTACCTATTCTTCACCCATTCAAATATTCACCATTCAACATCGGAGCTCCAGATGCAACCTTCTCCAAATAAAGATTCAATTCTAACGCAATTGCAATGATGGGTCCCACACACATGCAGTTGAACTCTCAAAAAATGTAGGAGAAAAATGAAGAATGTTCTAGGTATTCAATTGGAATATTGTGTAATAGGGTTTGTATAAAGAACACAACCAAAAATAAAATGCGTTCTTCAATAGCTCCATAAAATGCACAACAAGTAGAGATACAACTAAAAAATTCCCTCAAGACTGACTACACAGGTGTAGAAAGAATGATTGAGATTATGATAACAAAAATGTAATATTGGTGATCAATTAATACGCCAAATACAATGTACATAGGTAGAGAGGAAAATTCAATTTCCATTGCTGAGCAGAAGAGCGGATTGGTAGAATCATCATGAACAACAACATGAATCATCATGAACAACAACAAAAAAAACACAGTAAAATCCCTTGCTCATGTATAATATTTGGCATAAACTTTAGATATAGATTCTTATACGATATTTTTGACATGGAGTATCAATTCTAGGGCCTTGAACATGGTTGACGAAGGAAAACAAGTTCCTTAATATAATATTGAATTTTATTAAACTCAAGATTATGGAATTATCCATCATACCAACACATGAGTCATTTGTATCCATGTTATGTAGGCCTTTAAGTGGAATATAAGTGTCATGTATAGGCTTTGTGCTCTAAAAATGGGTCTGGACCATGCCACATGGTTAAGGGGTAAAAATGTATTTAAGCCCTAATTGAAACTTGCTTTTGTCATTCAATGATCAAAATTTGGACATAGCCACATAAGCCTTCAATAGGGGTCATTTTCCCTATGAGTTAGATATGGATATCGCAAACATGTTTCATGCACCCTAGAATTGCCCTTAAGCCTTAACAATAGTCATGGTAGGGGAGAAACATCCTCATGCCATTAACATCTGTTGTGAGAGGGAAGAATTATTCTCAATCTTTAAGCAAAGCTTCTCAATATCAAGCACCATTGGCAAGTCCTCAAACCTCCACATTTGACCTATGTTGGTTAACAATGAACCATAATGAATGCCATCATAGATTAGTTGTGGGAAAAAAAATTGTGTGAAGGTCTATCAAATGTTCTAAGAGGAGAATAATGGGCCATGTTCCCTAACCACCACTTCTCAAGCTCAATGACTATGAATAACATCTACATGCCATAATCAAAGCCCTCTCTTTATGATATTTGGCTTCAAGGTTGGATATGGATGCCATTAGGTGATTTTTCACACTAATGATGAGTCATAAGTCCATCACCGTGGTCAAGGAAGGAAAACATGTGCCTCATGACATGGATTAATATTTTTCGGCTCAAGTGCCTTGAATGAGTCCTTGTAGCATCACATCAATCCTTTATATGGGATCTATGGAGGCCTTTGAGTGGTATATCACTCTCGTGGGTGGGATATCGCTTTGGTGGGTAGGTTTTCTACACTAAAATTAATAATTGTGGACCATGCTACATGGTCAAGGTGGTAAAACAAGGGCTTTAAAAGATAAAGGTTCCAAAACAAAACCTTAGACATAAAAAATTAAGATCCTAATATAAGATATTTTCCCTTATAATTTGGATATTAAATCCATAAAAATGTTTCACACAATATTGAATGTGTCTTGAAACCTTAACCATAATTACGGTAGGATAACAACATCTAAATAGAAAAGCATTATCCTCAAGCCCTAAACAAACATTATGTGGCTCAAGGTAGCCTCAAGTTCCATTAATTGTTCTTCAAACCTCTACATCTAACTTTTGTTAATTAACCATCACCTCCATGTCATGAATAGATTAGTTATACACCAAAAATGTGCTTAAAAACCTATCCAATGCTATAACAAAAGACTAATGCATCCATGCATGATCATGCCAAATAGTACGATGGCTATCAAATAAATACGATGAATTGTGTAACCTTAATTGTTTATAGAATTGGCTTATACCTTCTTGAAGTAAGAACATAGTTGGCTGTTTTGCCTTTAAGTTTTGTTGATAGAAAGAGATATCTACATATAACACTTTTTTTTAATATTTTAGTATTTCAATACAGTTAAAAATATCTACTGCTCTCAAACCTTTAGAAATTTAGAATAAATCAGAGTATACACGATAGATAAAAAAATTCCAGATTCTTTAGCACGTTTGCAATTCAACCTGACATGCGTCAAAAACTTATCTTAATCATATATCTTGAGTTCACTACATGGATGTGAATAGTTGGATCCAACTGCTCACATCTTTGCAGTAGCAGGATTAAATGATGCAATGTTAGATTAATATTAATTACAAATACTTGTAAATTGTTGAATACGATCCAACTGTTCACATCTTTGCAGTTTTGTAATGGCAAGATTAAATTAGCAATTAAATACTGCATTGCTAGATAAATATTAATACTGCAGTGCTGAATGCATATTAAAAACCATAACCTAGATGACACCAAGGGAGGGGCCGAGATGACACCAAGGGGCGTACAAGTATGAACAATAGTCTTCTCACTATTAATGGCGTCATGACAGATATTAGTGTGACGTCAATCTCTGGTTTATACACCACATGGTCGATGGCATCATGACAGACATGAGTGTGACGTCAATCTCTGGTTTATACAGGATGATCTTCTGCTCAGAACGCTTCTTACCAAATTTAGGAATTGATTGACTCGTTGCTCAGATTGTAATTTAATACTTTTGGTCGATTGAATAAAAAATTGAATTGCAAATTCTAACTCATGAAATTTCAACGCAAACAATTTATAGCGAAATCATATTTTAAGAACCATAAAGAATTTGAATAATTGAGATTTCAACTACACTGAATTTGGAGCAAAATCTTATATAAAAAGATATCCGAAATAAGTGCCCGTTATCCCACAGTGTTGGCATACTGTGTGCATTTACTGCTTTACCCTTGACCTGTAGGCGTTTAGGGGAGCATTAGCATAGGTCCCCTACTAGATGTAGATTGTCCAGTTGCATATGCAGATTTTATTGTACACATGAAATTAAAGCCGCTCCTCAGTCACCAGTGTTGGGCCACATGAGTTCTACATAGCTACACCGACATTCTGCTAGTACAGAAAAGGAATCCGGAGTACACCAGGCTCTCCTGCCTCCACAAGACTCGAAGAGTTTCGGTCTCGTCGCACCAGACATGCGTGCTCCTGCTGCCAGTTGCTTATCACATGGGCGTACTTGATCGAAGTAGGTTTCGCTCAGATAATCGGTTACATTAAAGTTTCAAATAAACTGTTTCTTATATTTAATTTGAATGGTAAGGTTTGCCTCTGTAATGTGGGTAAACATTTACAACCAAACCCAAGACTTTATCATTAAAAAAAAATGATGATTATGACACATTTTTATATTCACAAAGATTACAGTGGAGCTACATGGGTTCTACATAGCTACACCTACATTCTTCCACTACTTTTCAACCTACAGTATAGAAAAGGAAACAGGAGTACACCAGACTCTCCTGCCTCCCCAAGACTCGAAGAGAATCGGTCTCGTTGCACCAGACACATGCCTGCTACTGCTCAGAGTTGCTTCTCACATGGGTCTATTTGATTGAATTAGGTTTCCGTTTAGAGTTGCTTATCACATGGGTGTATTTGATTGAATTACGTTTCGTTTAGATAATTATAAGTTACATCAAAGTTTCAAATAAATTTTTGTTAGATCTATGGATTTATTAAGTAGTCAGAGGGATCAAATTTCTTAAGATGTAAAAACATTTTTTAGAGTGAAAATGTTAATGAAATGTTTAATCCAATGTTTATGATTTTAGTTTATATGTTGTTTATACACCACAGGTATCAACTCTAGGCTGAGCACTGAAGGAGTTACACATCTCTTTCTTATTGGGCTGTAGAATGAACCTCTTTGATGTAATAAGGAAAAAAACTTGTATTTAGATATTCAATTTGATATTAGGTTTTCAGTTACACCAAAACCATGTTGATGAATATTTGAAACCAAGCACAAGACCCTATCATCAAGAATGACCATAACTCCACTTTTATATACCTAAAAGTGAAGCTTGTAAAAATACTCCAACATAAATTATTATACTACAGTGAACAATACAAATCCACTATTCTCCATGTGTTTGTTTTTCAAAATGTAGTAGACCTTCCTCAACTTAATTGCTAGTTGTGAAAGTGTAGTGTATCAGTTTCTGTGTTCAATTTTTAGAAAATAAGTTAGAATGTTCAAATATTAAAGGCCAAAAAAATAGTTCCTTGATGTTTTGGCATCACTACTTGAGTAATAATGTATATAGTTTTGATTTTACTGGACCCAATTATTAATGCCAAACTTCACTGAAGCCCATAAAGCCCATAATTATGCCAGCCATAGTTTAGTCTTGTCATATTCGACAGTCCTATGGCGGACGTGACATAGGAGGAGCAGTCCCCTACGAGGGCACACTGGGATTTGGGAGATCAAGGACCGTATCATGCACCAACTCTAGTCATTCAAGTGATGGCATAGTTGCAGGAGATATTCGAGAAGCTGGAGCCAACTCCTCAACGCTGGACGCTGGTAATCAAGAAGCTGTGTCACGTTGACCGTCAGTGCTGTGCTCGTGAAGGGGAATACATCAATTAATTAATTTCTACGTCATACCATGGCTATGCTTCATCAATGATATAGATCTGAGTTACACTTCTTCGCATTGTACGAGCCAGCCGGAAGGCCAAAAGCTATCCATGAGCATTTAATGTGGTTGTAACAGTCTTGATGACTATTGGCAGCTCAAGATCCAACGATCATGTATAATAATATGAGAAAAGCTACCAAGAACGTGGGCCTCTTGCCTCTCCAGTTAAGCTAGTACGTAGTTTATCATGCAACTGCAAGTAATAACATCTGTAATGGTGAAAATGGGTAAATGGTGACTGTCAATTGTTAATGAACAGAGGAATTAGTACAATTATGGAGCGGCCGGGCAGGACGGGTTTGTTGGAAAATGGTAATTACTCGCAGAACAGTACGCAATCTTCAGCAGACTTAGTACGCAACTTTCAGCCGACTTTGTCAGAGACCGTACAAGTCGAAATCTTGTCTGTCAGTCTGACAAGAAGGGAAAGTCCACAATTCGGCTCTGTAGTCCAGTCGAATTTATTTCAGAAGCTAAGTTATTAGGTAGCAGTTATTACAGCCTTTAATGGCAGGTCAGTCGACCCATGCTGTAGCAATTTTCAAATTGCCTATAAATAGAAGAAGCATTTTGTAAATCAAGTGAGAACACAGGAACACAGAGCAGAGGAACTCAGGGTGAGAAAGAACAGTTGAAGCTCAAGCTTCTGTGCATGTGCATGCGATTCAGTCGACGAGCTGAAGCTCTGTAGACCGACGAGTCTGGTCGGACAAGTCTGAACCGACCATTTTGTAATCGACAAGTTTGTAGTACTTTGTTATTTCAGCATAGTTAATATATGAAATAGTTTGTGGTTGAATGCATGATTATTTGGCCGCTCATGTTTCCAGATTTACTCCTGTAAATGTCTTTTACAGTTACTGTTAAGTAAAAGAACAAGAACCCATAAAAATCTCACTGCGTGAAAGTTCCAGGTTTTACGGCACATTGGTCGACTCAAGTCTTCCTACATATTTGGCACATGTTTCTCATAAGTTATTTGGATTTATAAATCTGTCTATTTTACTTCATTTTACTCACAGGTGAAAAGCATTTGTAATTTCTTAAGTCCTTAGACTAAGAAACATATCCTGCAGATTTCGACCAAAGTAAGCCGACTGGAGTGGTCGAATAGCCGACTAGAGTGGTCGGTTGGTCAGCCGACTAAAGCAACCAACTTGGTCGGAGAGCCGACTTGGTCGAAGGTCCGACTTGGTCGGAGTAAAATTGGTCAAAGTAAAAATCAGTTGGACAAGTAAGTCGGAGTAATTTTGGTCGAGTGAAGTACCGACTAAAATTTGTAAACTTGTCTAGTCGGACATAGACAAGTTTCACCCGACTCGTGGGAAAAAGAAAATTGGTCGACGTGAAAATTTGAATTTCGACTGAGCCCTAAACTCAAGTTTAGTCGGCTCGGTTTTGGCTATGAACAACCCAGAGAAGGTGGAGCAAGGCGACAATGTGATCCATGTAAATAAAACATAAAAATCTACCATCACTCCGGATAAGACAAAGGAATAATCACAATTTCGCTGCCGCTAATTTATTAAAACATTAAAAATAAACACAACCCGGGTCTAACTTCACCAACATTTATGAAAACGAAAACAATAATAAAATATAATTCTCTAAATTAAATGCCCAAAATTACAAATGTATAATTTAACATCAAATCCTTCGTGAGCATTAGTTTTCAAATAAATAAATATTGATAATTTAAAATATCCATTAACTTCTTCGTATGAAATGTCACCTTATGAACCTTTTAACCCCTTGCCTTATCTGATTATTTTGGGCTCTATCTTTTTAACCACTATGTTGAAGATGAAGATGTTGTAACTTAATGTTACTAAAATTTATGAAATATAATTAAAAAATAATAAAATTTATAAAATTAAAAATTAAATTAAGATTTAGAAAGAAAGAAAATGATTAAATTTCTTGACTTTAAAATATTAAAAAAAATATAGATCAAGAAATTAGATCTTTATAATTGCTTAATATATAAGAGTTTAAGATTGGTTTTTAATTACTTGGATGGAGATTTTTTAGGCTCCATCTCTTAATTATATCAAAAAATAAGCATTTTTCTTTAATTTTAATTAGTTGATTGTTTTAAGAATTAGTAATATAATTTTATGGTGAGTAGAGTTTTTAATATAAGTGTAAATAGAAGAATTAAAATATTTTAATTTACTAATTGATATTGATGTAAAAATTTGAGTGTATTATTTTAATGTTTCCATAAGTATTGGTATATTTTAATATACGAGCATATCTTCTTATATGGAAGACAAGCTCAATCTAAACCATTTATGGTTTGAAGTGTGGGTTGAGAAAGCCAAGTAATAGAAGTTTTTAAAGGTAGAGGAAGTAGGAAGCATGATAAGGAATAATAAATAAAAAGTGAATAGGTTTTGGTAACAAATGAAAGAAAAAAAAGCTGTAGAAATTTTTGCTACAATAATGAAGGAGAGAATAATATGTAGAAATATTAATAAACATAATTGTAGCTATGAGCAACACAACACCTACACTATAAAGCACACCCAATCTATTAATCACTAACTAATCTTGTTTTGAAAACATCACATAGACTTTGTGCTCTTTAAGGAGCAATTTGTAGCATAAGTGTAAGTTAAAAACCCACATACTCTTTCCTCCAACCCTAACACTTAATACATAACCATAAAAAACCATAAACCATTTATACTTTTCCAACTTAGATGCTATAAATCACAAATTTAATTAGTCAAATGCATGCTAGTGATTTGTATTTATTCATTGCCATGCACAACATTTATTCCTAGCCACTAATCAACATTTATTCTCTACTATAACTCAACAATAATGACTTAATTTGACACATTTATCCCAATAATAAACATGAAGAAGATATCATAGATTATATATATATATATATATATATATAGAGAGAGAGAGAGAGAGAGA
This sequence comes from Pseudotsuga menziesii, assembly GCA_001517045.1. Lineage (NCBI taxonomy): Eukaryota > Viridiplantae > Streptophyta > Pinopsida > Pinales > Pinaceae > Pseudotsuga > Pseudotsuga menziesii. Next base: position 253,775 of record LPNX010889592.1, on the reverse strand, counting down.
GAGAGAGAGAGAGAGAGAGAACTTTAGTAAGTTACATTATTATGATGCTTTCAAATGTAATAGATGATGGTCATTCTTATTTTTTCACGAGGAAGGTGAAAGATGACAAAATATGGCTATGGTGCTATGATCACACTTATATAAAAATATGGGTATTGTCCTAATGGCGACACTTAGTAGAGGAAGGTTAAATGTTTTAGGACTATGATTTTATTTTTATTTCATGATTAGAATCCAATCACATGTAAGGAAGAGAAATAATTAAATAAAAAAATTAACATAAAGACTTGTAAACTTGTATTATATATAATACCAAAACAATGTTTGGAATTTTTTTTCTTCTTACAAAATAAAATACTATGAAACACATATGCTCATTTGTTTATAATGTTTTCCTAATAGTTAGACCTTAACCCAAATATTGTTAAAAGTAAATGTTTGTTTTAGATCCAAGGTTCTTTCAACAACATTTCAATATATGTTAAAAGTAGAATTCTAGATACCTTATAGGCAATTCCATATCCATCTTTTTCCAACTGTGTTTCTCTTGAATTGAGCAATCACATTGAATAAATAAACAATTTTTGTATTGAAAAGGGGTTTCTCAAACATCCTCAATAGAATTGAGTTAACAATATTCATAGTTTCAAGCCATGTAAGTGAACTCATCTTGAATGAAGAATAATTGGACATATTCTTCTATTATTCTATATAACATGTGCTTTACAAACCATTTCGAATCTTTTTTCATTTTTAACAAAAATGTTATAGAAATCAAGCTTACTAAAAGACATCCCAAGACAATCCATAGTGACAATACAATATGGGTTCTACTATGTTGTTTTCCTTTAAGCAAGTGTTGGGTGCTAAAATTACCCTTTTTTTCCTTAGTCTATTTAGCCCTTTTTCTTGTTTTTGTCTCCTAGTTACAACTAAATCTTTATCATTTCCAAGAAAACAAGCATGGATTCCTAAGGTATAAATCATTATTACTTACTTCATTAATGCTTGATTTTACTCATAATTATGAACTTTATCTTTCATCTGCACTAATTTATCATTAGTTCATAAGAAAGGTTCAGAACCTCCAGGTGTCCCAAGTGTAACAGCTTGCTGCATTCGGAGATGGATGATTCTTGGCATTAGTTGCTTATTTGATGATCTGGTCCAAACTATTGATGAAAGAATATCGGATGTCTTTCCATGCATCTAGTTGAAACTACCCGAGTACCTTTCCTCGTTAGTTGGAACATGGTTCTGCCTACAAAACATTTCGAATTAAAAGATTATTTATTGTTGTGAACTGATCTTATGCAATGTAATAATAGTTGTAACAATTCTTGTTTAATTCGATATCCTGAAGATCGTAGATCTTCATGGATGCCCAATATTGATGTAATTGAACTGTTCCATTTTCTGTATAAGTATGAACATGAAATTGGAGCCACAGGTTGGAAATTTGATAGAGATTATAGAATAGGAGACTGCAATTGTATTTTGATCATTCTAATAAAAGGAGAAGCAATTCTGAATACTATTTTGTTGTATATTTTGTTAATCCTCCCACAACATCTATGTTCGAAGGCCATGGTCCACCTTCTTACAGATTTTCTTGTAGTAGTAGATGTTTTAGTTTAGTTATTTATGTTTAGGGTGGGATTTCAGTGTGATGCATTCATAGAAAGTTGCAACAACATTCATTAAAATATCGCATTATTATATTTTCCTTTGCCTTGTTGTAATAGTGTGGTGTCATTGTCGATTATGTAGGGTAATCATTTCCCTTAAGCAAAGTGTGTTAACTAGTACTAGTTGTTACAGACATACTCAGCTCTTGTGTAGTATTATCATTTGTCTTTCTTAGAGTTTGTTGAATAAGATAGATCATTGCTTTTATGAATTGGTCGTTTTGATTGATCGTTTGTGATTGTTTTGATTTGGTAAAATAGGATTTAACTTTCTACAAAAGTAATTCTAGGTTGATACATTCTTAGATTATAAGCTGCATGATTGGTATTGTAGGAATCAAAAGTCATTTACAGTTCCTAGATTAGTGATTTAAAAGTGGTTTACTATAGCAAGTTGAGTTGACTGAGCAGTGATTAGGCCTTGGATGATTTGTATTTTATTCATCCGCTACTGAAAATGTTTATGCATATATTTTTCTAGTTACCTTTGAAATAAACAAACTTCCCTAGATTGAAAATGTATATCGAAGACTCTGCTTGTTATGAAAATTAATGAGTATACACAGTGACCAACATTTCAGCATCGTTGTCGAGGAAGGTAAGTGATAGACATAGTTAATACTTGATTGGTTCAATTTATTTTTACTAGTTCTGATTTTTGGGGTGCACGGGCGATAAGACGTGGTGAAGAGTTGTGCATCCTTCAATAGACCAAATGGGATCCTACCCTAAGGACCAAGTATGATTAATAAGCTTGCATGAATACAAGAAGAACTAAACAAGAAATCCCCAGAACCCTCCAAAGAACTAATTTGGTAGGAGGAAGAGATTGTGGCTATAACACAGGCCTAGGAAGACAGACAATCATTCATGAATTAATCACCAGGGTTGATTCTTCTATTGGATCCCGATATCGAAGATCATCATATGTAAGAAGAGGCCATGTTCCTCATAGGATGGAGCATCAGTGTCAACTATGGAGAGACCGTCAGGTGTTGTGATACCATCTAGTGGTCCTGTGGAGCAGACTCCAGGGGATATGGGAATTTTTGTGGGGGTAGGTGGACTAGAGGAGGTCTATTGAATCAATGGGGATGAAGCTACTAAAGAAGAGTGGTTGCATTTTCAACAGGATTTTGAAGATCATTAGAAGCGAGAAAATAGAGAGGAAGAGGTAATCATGAATAACAAATGTCACCATGACAATCATCAAGAAGTAGTATGGGAAAATGATAATGATAATGGCGACATTCAACATGAGGAGATGGTCGCCACACTTCAGTTCCCTATTCAACAAACAACTAAACATGCCCCTGTGAAAATTATTTCACCTTGAGTACTATCGCACTTTCATGGGAAGTATAACTTTTTCTATTTTGAAATAACTTTTTCTATTTTGAAATAATTCATAAACATAACTTTTTCTATTTTGAAATAACTTAACTTTTTCTATTTTGAAATAACATAAGTTAACTTTTTCTATTTTGAAATAACATAAGTTAACTTTTTCTATTTTGAAATAACATAAGATAACTTTTTCTATTTTGAAATAACATAAGTTAACTTTTTCTATTTTGAAATAAATTTTTCTATTTTGAAATAACTTTTTCTTTTTGTAAACATAAATCTATGAACTCACCTCGGTGGAGTTGAGTGTCAGATCTGGGATGCTATCACCCGCCTGCCTAGATGGGCCTTCACCAGCAACCGGCTGGTGAGCGACAACCCACTCATGTGTAAACATCGAGGCAGCTCCAACACCCTCTTCTGTAGTTGTATGTATCTCATCTGCAGCTGTATGTATCTGTGTCTGTTTCCATGACATGAAAATCTAGTTATATTAATTAATTACAATTTGAATTTGAGAATTACAATTTGACCATGTAAATTATAATGTGATGATAAATGTGCAAACAATTCGAACATAAATAACTTACCTCGTCGACTGGTGTGCCGTGAGTAGGATATGGGCGAGACTGTGTACAATCCTATGCGGGACCCTTGCCTTTATCCTGTACAATCTGAACAAGATAAATGATGAAAGTTAGAACAAACCATTTAGTATTACGCATACAACAATTGACTGATTATGAAATTCAAATTAAGGATGAATGTTAACACATACCTCATCGACGTTCCCTGTCGGAACGTGGGCAGGACCTCCAACAGATGCGTCTCTGGAAAAAAGGACCTCCATGAAAGTGGGCTCCTGCATGGAGATATAACACAAAGCAACGTATTAGTTAAAAATATGATTCATTTGAGGATACATTACAATCAAGACAATCAAATGACAACATACAATTTGATATTAAAACATTCAAATGAATACGTAATTGTATAAATATATACCTGTCCCACCGGTCGAGGCCTGCATCTCTGCTGCAGTCGAAAATATGCATCATGGGCTGTGATAGCATACTCCACCAGTGTCTGGGGATTGAGAAGGAGGATAACATCATCGTCCACCCACTATAGCTCAGGATCTGTAGGTGCAGTGGGTGGTCTGGCTCTCTCTAACTGGACAGCCATCAAGACACCATGAATTGCCATGCGTGTGGCCTGTGCCAATGAACTTCGCTCCTCAGTCGCCAACTGGGACTGATCGCCGATGTCCTCTGTCCTAAGCAAGGTCCTGCTAGGGATGCCTACCAAACGCTTTGGCTCCTGCTGAGCTGCAGGGTCTCTCCTAGCCCCGGGACGCGTCGTACTATGTCCCCCACCAGCACCATAGAAGTTCGAGGGTGTGCTGGTGTAATCTGGGTGCATATCCAGGACAAACTCTGCATATATATGTTTTGCAAAGTACAGTGGGACCTGGTGATGGTGGGGAAACATGCCCCATGCTCCAATGAATCTGTCATAAACAAAAGGCGCTGCAGCCTCTAGCTTAAACTCCCTGAGTCTAAGCGGTTGACCAGCAGCGTAGTCAGGAGGGATATCAAAGAGTGTTCCCTTCACATCAGTGTCTCTAGTGGCATCTCTCACTACAGGCCATTTATCAGGCCCCATCACCTTAGCCCTTCTACTCTGGAATGCCATTGCCCAAAGGGAACCCAATGGTCCGATGGCTTTGTAGATCTTCAGTAGATCGTTTGCTGCTTCTAACATGATCCACATCGAAGCAGATGTGGGAGAGCTGGGTGCAACGGAATGGATGCTAGACTGCAAGCGGTCACGCTACGCCTCAATGTCGCAATGTGATGCGGGCGACCTCATCATCCCAGGTTGCTGCCCGAGGAGGGTCAATGCCCTGGTCAGCATCTATGTGACCTGAAAATTGGATGAAAACATAAATTTCAGTCAAAATACATATATTAACTGTAGCTGAATTTGAAATCAATAAAAATTAAAGGTACTGACAACTGAAAAAAAAGTGCATTTAATATACCTTCGGGGGGAGCCTCCCCACCGATAGCAGCAGTAGCGTCATCATCCATATTGCCCAATGAAAGGCTTCTAGAGTGGCTACCACTGGGCTCCCCAGCAGGGGCATGTGGCGTCGCAGGACGCCTAGGCGGAGCACCTACAGTGAAAATATAAATGTATACAAGTTAATGATTAAATATACACATGTGAAAGAATTTAATTTTATGTAACTGACAACAAAGAGTACATCATGCATAGTGGTATACTTGCCAGTCCGCTGATGACTCCCGTTTCGAGGGTTCGCCGCAGATCCAGCAAAACTATGCCTGCGACGGAGCGAAGAGCCCCGTTGTGCAGACGCATCTGCATGAAATAAGACATATATAAATCAGACATATATGGTGATAAAATATTATTATTTTAGAAAATTTCAATCTAAATATACGCATTTAAAAATGAATAATTCATTAATTACAAAATTCATCATTGCAAAATAACTGTAATCACTTGGAAACATTATATAAGATATTTTTTTCACATGCATACCTACTTGGAAAATACATCAAAATGTTGTACAACTAAAATACGACATGTCAATTGGATGACACAAAATTGGTAGTTAAGCGGTTATGGGGTTAATATTT
>LPNX010889592.1:168961-244928 GCA_001517045.1 Pseudotsuga menziesii | reverse complement strand
ATTTATAAAAAAAAAAATTAATTCCATTTAAATTGAAAAACAATTATTTAAACTGTTACCTCTTGGCTCCGACTCCATCGTGACGAGGTTGGGTTGCTTCGGGGTGCTTGGGTTACTTCGGGGTGCCAATCCTTACGCCGTTGTTCCGTCGTTTCTCGGTCGAGCTTCCACAGTGAAATTTTGAAAAAAACGGCCGCGGCCCCCGCGACCTCTTTTTATAATTTTTTTGACACAGGCACCTCGGTCGAGGTATGTACCTCGACTGAGGTATTTATTAACCCTCGGTCGAGGTTTTAATACCTCGACCGAGGGTTAAGAAATACCTTGGTCGATGGCTGAACAAAACCTCGGTCGAGGGCTTGATAAAACCTCAGTCGAGATATTAAGACCTCGGTCGAGGGTTTAACAAGCCCTCAACCGAGGTACGTTTTTCTGTTTTTGCCGAAATGCACTTGCCAAAAAGTGTTACCCAGGTCCGCGGATTCACCCCATTCTGTTGTGGATTATAAGGAGTGGACAACTCCCTCTTAATCCATGAGTCTTTGCATAACTCTTTGAATTCATTAGATTCGAATTGTCCACCATTATCTGATCGAAAGGTATTGATCTTGTTGTCTATCTGATTCTCGATCAAGGCTTTGAATTCCTTGAACTTGCTGAATGCTTCTCTTTGTTCTTCATGAAACTTAATCCATGTCTTCTTAGAAAAGTCATCAATAAAAGAAACATAGTATACATACCTACTTAGTGAGCTTGATGACATAGGACCGCATACATTGGAGTGGATGATTTCCAAGATTCCTTTTGCTTTGATTTCGCTACTTGGAAATTTCTTCTTTGTATTCTTTCCTTTTGCACATCCTTTGCAAACCCCATCATGTTTTGCTTGAATTTCTGGAAGACCTTCAACAGCTTTGCTTGCAATTGGTAGTGCTCTGTAATGCACATGTGCAAGCCTTCTATGCCAAAGTTCATTTGGCTCTACTGTGTCATGGACCAAGGCTTGTTCTGGATGGCCCTTCAATTTGTATAGACCTCCTTCTTATTCCCCAATCACTAATGCATCATTAATAGTCTTTCCCTTTGGCCATATAATGACTTGGCCATCTATGAATGCAACCATCATTCCTTTTGCATCTAATTTAGATATGGATAGAAGGTTCTTCTTGAGTCCTGGTACAAACAATACATCTTGCATCCTCATAGACTTTCAGAGTCTAGTTTATAAGAAGATTCCCCACTATCTTTTATTGGATATTGGTAGTCATCTCCAAGCTTCACCTTGTGAGGTGATTCATGTTCTGAAAATTTTAAAAAGGATTCTTTGAATCCTATCATATGCTTGGAAGCCCCACTATCTATAATACAATCATTGCTTCCATGTGTGATATTTCCCATGAGAGAAGAAATCAAGACATATTCTTCATCACTTGAAGAGTATTCACTTCCATATTTGGTTTTCTTCTTAGATGGTTCATCATCCTCTGTAGCATGAGCATGCTGTATTTTCTTGTTTCTCTTTTTCTTATTTTTTCTTTTAGGACAATATTTTGCAAAGTGTCCTACTTCATCACAAGTATAACATATGCTTCTAGATAAATCTTTTCTAGAGTTAGTTTTAGAAAAATGCTTACCTCTGGAGTGATCAGAACTTCTTTTGGTTTTCTTGGAATGTACTGTGAGAGCTTGATCTTCACTTCCTATCTTCTCTTCTCTGGCTACTATCCTAGCTTCTTCTTGATATCATTCTTCCCATAGTCTGTTGAACTTAACTAACTTCTTTCTAGCACATATCCCTTGAATAAAGAAGACCATTCAAGGTGTTCATTACAATCTCAGCATTTTCCACTTCTTCATCTACTGCTTCCAGTTGTTCTTTGATTTGAGAAACTCTCGTGAATTAATACTGGATGGTTTCTGCATTCTAAATCTTCACATACTTCAGTTGGTTTCTCGGAGTCATCTTTCGATTTATGTTCTTCCCTTCAAACAATTTGGTTAGGGCATCAAACATAGCTTTAGGTGTCTTTAGAAAGGACACCTATAGTATGAGATGATCCTTGATAGAATCAGCAATGATTCTCTTTTCCATAACCATATTCTTCTTGTGTAAGGCCTTAGCCTCATCTCCCTCTGGAACTAGAACCTCCTCATTGATGTAGGAGTCCAACTCATTCTCTTCCAGGACCAGGGAGATCCTTTACTTCCAGGCTCGGAAGTTATCAGCTCCCTCAATATTTTCATCAAGCTTGGTATGATGATACATTTTAACTGAGAACCTCAAATGGAAATACAAAATATTTAGATCTTACCAGTTCAAGATGTCAGATCTAGATTTGCAGCTGAAATTCTGCAGTGCTGGTTTAGAAGCAGATTTGGGTTTTGATTTTTCGGAGTTATGTCCAACCAATTGCTTTGAAATTGATCCCTAAATTTGATTTTAGGGAGGAGATAAATTCAAGCCTAGGCTCACTAAAAAATTCCTCTTCTGTGAAAAGCAATAATTTTTGGCAGCAGTGTCGGGTCCAAAACTGAAAAACCTCAAAATTGGATTCTGCTTCGACAGAAAGATGCGCCCTAAGGAGGAGAGTTATTCCAAACTTCTTTTGCTGAAATACTATGGAAAGATATCCACAAAGTAGGAATCCCTAGTTCCCACAGCTACATAGTGTCTTCTTCTCAGGTTAGCTCTGATACCATGTTAGATTTTTAACATTAAGCTAGTATAACATTAGGATCTTTAACTGAGAGAAAAACAAGCAAAGTAATCAAACACAAGAGACAATGAACACAGTGTTTTTCCTTGGGGAAACCATAAATGGAGAAAACCCCACAACTTCCTCAGGGATAGAATCGGCACCAAAAGTAAAACCCCAAAATAGTAAGATGATCTCCCGACAATAGTAACCGTCTTTCTGTCTAGCCCCAGTGTCTTCTCCTTCCTCAACTATGCACTACAATCGAGTGTGTATGAGTTGTGTACTAAATAGAGAGGCTAGCTCTCTATTTATACTAATCCCGACATGACTAAAACCCTACTAGGGCCGACCTCTCTAGGAGAGTCTAATAACCCTAGTGACCCAAAACTACGGGGACTTTAACCCTTAGACAATAAGAGGGTTACCCACAATGACTTGACATGACTTGTTTACATTATAGATCTTCTCAATCGAAACATCGGGGCATGACATGACTCAAGTACATTACAAATACATCCCAGAATAAACATCGGGTTACAATATATAAGAAATACAAGTGAATACATTCTAAAGTTACATATACATAAACACATGAGCGGTATCCCATTAGGACTGTGTACTCACCATATTTATATCAAGAATGATTCAAATCTCGTACATCAACCTCAACGCGTAAGGAACGTGAATTTAAGAGACATTGTGAAGGAAGAAATCCAAAAAATTTTAGAGGTGGGTTTTATTTATCATATTTCAGATAGTGAGTGGGTTTCCCCACTAGTGATCATACCCAAGAAAAATGGGAAATAGAGAATTTGTGTACATTACAAAGAACTAAATAAAGCAACACAGAAAAACCACTTCCCTTTAGCTTTTATCAATCAAGTTTTAGACACCCTATCTAGAAAAATGTTCTTTTATTTCCTGGATGGTTTTAGTGGATATAACCATATCCATATTTACCCTGAAGACCAAGATAAATCCACCTTCACTTTTCCTTGGGGAACCTTTGCATATAGGTTTCTTTCTTTTGGGTTGTGTAATGCCCCAACTACATTTCAACAAGCTGTAATCGGGATTTTCTATAAGATGGTAAATGATTACATGGAATTTTTATGGATGATTTCACTCCATATGGTAACATTTTTTATGAAGCTATAAGGAACTTGGAACAAGTTCTAGAATGTTGCGAAAAAACCCACCTATCCCTAAGCATTGAAAAGTGTCATATGATGATGAGAGAAGGCATAGTTCTTGGGAATTTTATCTTTGCTGCATGAATCCAGGTAAATCCGGCTAAGATAAAGATAATTGCAAATATTCCTACTCCCAGGTTGCATAAAGAAGTACGTATTTTTCTTGGTCATGCTGGCTATTATAGGCGATTTATAGAAAAAGTTTCCAAATTGGAATCGCCTTTATTTACTTTACTGTTTGGACAAAGGCATGTCAGGAAGAGTTTGCAAAACTGAAGAAAAGGTTATCTACAACACCTATCTTAAGAGGGCCTAATTGGGCCCTGCCTTTTCACATCTCTTCTGATGCTTCAGATACAACCATTGGAGAGGTTTTTGGACAGTAGGAAGATCACAACCCTTATGCCATCTACTATGTTAGTAAGAATATGGCTCATGCTGAACTAAACTACACGGTAATAGAAAAATAGTTCCTTGCCATTGTTTATGCCATTAATAAATTTATACATTATATTACTGGATATTCTACTTTTGTACATAATAACCACTTAACTATTATATATCTAATGAATAAACCTATTACTAATGATAGAGTGACTAGGTGGTTGCTGCTACTTCAGAAATTTGATATAACCCTCATTGATAGACCAAGGAAGGAGAATGTGGTTGCATATTTCCTTTCTCGACTGACTAATAATGATGATGATTCACCATTCGAAGACTACTTTCCCAATGAACACTTGTTCATGGTCTCAACTTCTTCCCCATGGTATGCAGAAATTGTTAATTACTTGGATGCATGTAAACTTCCAACAAACTTATCCAAATGAGAGAAGAGAAGGATCATACAATAAAGTGTGAGATAATGCTGGATCGGAGATCACCTATTTTACATAGGGCCATATTTGGAAATGATGCATTGTGTGACGGAAGATGAGATCCACAGCATTGTAAAGGCCTGCCATGATGAGCCATGTGGGGGTCATTTTGCTGACAAAAGAATTGGTTAGAAGGGATTAAGGATCGGTTAATTCTGGCCAACTGTGTTTCAAGACGCGAATAATCATGTTCAATCCTATGACAACTACCAAAGAATAGGCCAACCATTAGAGGAATTTTGGGGTCTAAAATGGGCCTCCTAAGAAAAATAATAAAATAATAGTTAAAATAATAAAAAAATGGTTAAATTAATAAAATAATATTAATTAATTTTGGAGGAAGAAATAAAAAAATTACTTTTTGTGTTCGTATTTTCGACATATCTCCCTGTGCTTTTACTCAAATTTCGATCGAGCGAGCTAGTTGGATGCGGAATTTGATTCCGCATCCAACTAGCTCTCCTGATCGAAATTTGAGTAAAAACACAATGAGATATGTCGAAAATAAGAACAAAAAAAGTAGTTTTTTTTAATGACAAATATGCCAAGTCAACCATTATGGTTGACTTATTTTATTGAAATTCTATTGGTTCTTGAATTCCAACTCACAAAAACTTATTTTGGCACATTTTCTTATAAGGCCCATTTTAGACCCCAAATTTCCTCTAATGCAAACAAATTGGATGAAATTCTACTTCAGCCACAGTTAGTGGTTGAACCTTTTGACAGATAGACTTGGGACTTTGTAGGGCCTATCAACCCTCCATAGAAACAAAAGGTTTATATCTTGGTTTTAACTGATTATATTACTAAGTGGGTGGAGGTTGTGGCTTTGGTAAAGGCCAATTATCAAATTGTGATAGATTTCTTATATGGATATATCTTCACCTACTTTAGAGTACCCAGACAGATAGTAACAAATGGAGGACTGCAATTTGTGTCCTGAAAAATGAAAGGCTGATTTCAGAAGTACCATATTCAACATCAAGTCACCTCACAATATCATCCACAAGCCAATAGATAGGTGTAAAGCACAAACAATGTGATCGAGAAAATCCTTACAAAAATAGTGAAGAGCCACCATAAGGATTGGGGTGAAGGGCTTCCAGAAGCATTATGGTCCTATCATACTACATGGAAAAACACTACAAGTTTTTCCCCATATGAACTGGTGTATGGAAAGAATTTTGTTTTCCCTATTGAGTTCGAAATAAAAACCCTGAGAAAAACTGTAGATGCAAAACTAGACTTAACGAAGGCTCAAAAGAACCAGTTGAATCCATTTCATGAACTAGATAAGAAGCGCACCACTATTGTACATCACACAACATTAATTCAACATCAGGGATCAAAGTGGCGTGACAGATTTATAAAGAAGAAGGAATTCTGTGAAGGAGATTGGGATTTGCTATATGATTCACGGTTCAAAAGGCATTTCAAGGGCAAGTTATGCACAAGATGGTTGGGACCCTACTAAATAGATAAGGTATTTAACATTGGAATCATCCAACTGACCACTATCGATGAAAATCAGACACCTTTGTTTGTGAATGGTCATCGATTACGGATTTATCATAAACCTATCTCAAAGGATGTGTTTATCTCTCAAGTTATAGCTCATCCAGACTATCAATTGGTACATGAGAAGGGTTCTTCCCATGTTCTTGAATTTTTTTTAAATCTACTGCAAATTCCACAAAGAAATTGTATATAAATAAATCATTTGATTTCCTTTGTTTTTTAGCTATGATTTGTTTGTTGTTTTTGAGAATTATGAACAGGAATTCACGCGAAGGTTCACGAAGAAGAAATAGTTGTGATGGTATAAGCAATTTAAAAATTCTAAACGATCCTTCTCGATTGATATTACTCCTTGAAAGATAAAGTGAACAAGATTGCAAACCTCTGCTCAAAAGTTTGTCATTTTCCCATGCCATTTATCAATTTTTGTTAAAATTCTTCAACGAAAATCCATTAACTGCTTATTTTCATCCGTTGTAATTCCGCTAAAACTATGCTACTTTTCCTACTAAAGTTGGCCATTCTTTGCTGCAACTCCGCTACCTTTTCCATAAAATTGGCCATTTTCCACTGCGACTTCGCTATTTTTCCTACTAAAGTTGGCCATTTTTTGCTACAACTCCACTACTTTTTCCACTAAAGCTGGCCATTTTCCGCTACAACTCTGCTACTTTTTCCACTAAAATTGTCCATTTTCTGCTACAACTGCGCTACTTTTTCCACTAAAATTAGCCATTTTTGCGGTGCAACTCTGATTGTTTTCCACTAATTTAGCCATTTTTCCACCCATTTCCGTTGTAACTCCACAATATTGTCGCTAAAAGTCTCACTAAAATTCCATCGCATCTAGGGTGGATTTTCAACTAAATCTTTCTGCTTTATGATGAGATCTTGCCAACAATCCACCACTCTGTTACAGTCCCTCCCCTCGTCTAGGAAATCAATGTTAACACGAACGTGCTCAACCTGTTTAATGCATGATGGTTGGTTTGTTCTGCAATTGCACTACGTAATTATATCCTTCTTGATTGTTCGGTATCAAAGGAAACCATATCGGGAAAATGATTGCTCGGGTGACAATGATCAGGTATGGGTTTTTATTATGAGTATGATCAAGCATGAACTGATATAGTAGTAATGATTAAATTTTACCATTTTAATCCCTATCAATCTACTCTAGCTAATCAATTTTCTTCAAATATTCCACCTGCACTTGTTAAAGACTGATGTTTTTATTCAAACTTGCATGATAATCCATTAAGACATCATATTCTTAACTCCTCCAAAATTTTAAAATATCAATACAAACCCTCACTATCCAATTACTATGTTTGATAGATGCAACTCTAACGGCTGATACTGCAAATTGCTACATTCACCATCACAGCTAGCCAAGGAAAAACAATATAGGTCTTCCAGTCAGATATGAACCTGATAATTAGATTCTCTGGGTGCAAACAGGGAAGTATTTTCTATCTTTCGGGAATACAGATGGATTGAATGTTTCCAAATACTGAATGGTTTTCATGAAGAAACGACATTCCAGTTCACCATGAACTTGACCGGAGAACATTTAGAAATCATAGGATTAAGAATAGATGTATTAGAACAGGCTTTAGCAGAAGACACAATACTGCCAAGGATTGGGAATCGATGGTTTTTCTAGAAAAGACATAATTTGATAGTAGTTGAAGACTTTCTAGCAGCAGGGGAGTAGGTGCAGCCAAGGTCTAGAGGCATAGCACTCAAGATATTACCAAGACCCTGGGATTTGGTTGTTATCTTCCTAAAAAGGTACATTACATGCGAAGGAAGATATAAAATTGTCTACATTTATGATTTTGTCCTACTTTCCCATTTACACCATGGTAGACTATTAAACATGTCATTTTATATTTTACACTCTACAAAATATGGAACACTATGTTAAGACATCTAGGAACCCACCATATTCTGTCAAAAACTACGGGTTAATTAAATTGTTGATGGAAAAATATTTTGTACGAAATAACCTAACATGGGAGAAATTTTTTGTTGGAGCTCGAGTGCATTGGGCACCTGCAGTAGGACATATTGGAGAAAGAGAGGTCAAAGAGAGATCCTCAGGTTCAGCTAGGGGAGGGGTGTAGAGTTGGAAGAAGGCTGAGATGATCAGGAAGAAGACTCAGGGGGAGCTGCAGCAGCAACAAACCCCATAAAGGAAATGGTTTGAGAAACAATGGTAATAGAAGATGTTATGCCATTAGCAGCTGCAACAATAAAAGAAGAAACATAAGTTGGAAAATCTACAGAATTAGCGATAGCAGAAGCTGTAGCTGCAAATGCAACAATAGAAGAGGTAAACGTTGCAGATATAGGGGATTTTTGGGAGATAAAACCTCAAGTCGTTGACATTGAATCTTCCTCTGAGATAAGAGGAACTATAATTGTGGAAGAAGAGGGCCTTGGACAAAACAAGATAATTTTCTACCCTTCTTATGCCACAGAGAAAGAGGAAAAGATCAATGATTAAAGGACAACCATTTGTTATTACAAAAAGAAGAAGGACCAGAGCTTCTTAGGCACCAGAGGTGGAAAACATTGAAATCCCTATCTTAAGACCTAGGTTACGCATTGAAACACAAGAACCAGAGGGAAATATACATGTGGAAGCCATCGATCCACAAGAACCTGCTAAGGTCCAAACCAAGTTAGAGAATTTACTATATGAAAATGAGTTGTTTAAAGAGGATGTGCAAGCACTTAGAGAGAACTTACAGAGATGGAAGGAATCCAGTAAAAATCTTGTTACACGAGGCTTGGAATTGTTAGCAGAAGTTGTAGACTAGTTGGGAAACCCACATTCCATTTCAGAGAATGAGGAACTTTTATGCCTTGAATGTGCATATTTGTTTAATTTTTTGGGATAGAAGGTTGAGAAGACAGAAATAACAGTCTGGAAATTGGCACATTTAGGCTAAAGGGGAGATGAGACACTAATTATGTAATCAAGAAAAGAAACAAGGCTCGAAGAGGATATGATTATTGATTAGGAATTACAAGAAGGTGAGGAAGTGAAGCCTCAACATTAAGGGAGCACTTAATTGCTTCCTTCGGGAAGTAGTTTCGAGGAAACTAATATACTTTTGGATCAAGCACAACAATCAAGTGATAGAGATATAGTCTAGGAAAAACACCAGCAGCCCAAGAGGATGAAAACAAAGAACGTTCCTGAAACACAACAACTAGAATCCTCAAAGTATGTTGCTGAAGCTGCAACTCAGACTGAAGCTACTATGGAAGAAGTACAGGAGTTGAACAATGTGACACAAGAACCAATGTTCTTAAAGCTAGTTGTTGAAGATGCAATTCAAACTGAATTTGTTGAGACCTATGAAGCAACAATTCAAACAATATCCACTAAAACTTATGCAGCAACAATTCAAATCGAAGCAGTGGTAGCTACTGAAACTCAAGAGGCAACAACACAGATGGAAACTGTTGAAACATAAGAACCAGCATCATAAAAGGAAGCCGCGGTGTCACTAAAATCAGTCATAGATGAGGATAAGGAAGAATTGGAAATAGAATTGTCATTATTGAAGCTCGAGGTAAGTAAATGGAAGTATCATGCGAGTCAATATGACAAAGTAATTATTTCTTTGACCAAGCATAAAAAGACTATTCGGGAACTAAGGGAAAAGTTGGTCGAAGATATTTTCCTCCAGAAAATTGGTTGGGAGAAAATGCAGGAGGAATTGAAAGAGTTAAGAAAATTCAAGTCTATGCAGAAATACAATGAAAAAATGCTCACCTTAAATCAGGAGTTATTGGGCTATAGAGATCCATATCCATCATATCCTGTGTTTCTTTTTTAACAGATGACTTTGTTCAAAATAAAGGATTTAAAAGAAGGGAGGCCTTGGAAAATTGTTACACCCACCCAGTTCCTGGAGACTTTCACCCAGAGTGATTTTTCTGAGCAAAATCTATTGTGTGAATTGTACATGCATGAGATGGCATGTTTGATGGAATCTCAATCCAATCCAGTTCCTCATATTGGGGATATTCATCTTAGAGCATTTACCTCTTTTGTCACTAATCATTTCTATTGGTGGGATACCTCTCAAACCATTCATAGGAATGAGGAAAAATACACTTTGGGTATTCATGGTGAACCTCAGGCTCCTGTACCTATGATTTATAAGTATAAGAAAGATCTTTCATCCCCTAAGAAGGTGAATCAATTGGTTGCATTCTAGCAGAAAGTCATTTCCACTTGTGTTAGTTTGATCTCTCAACAAGAGGACTATGCCTTGAAAGGGAGAAGTCATCGATGGGAGGTTTCTCCCATATCTTTAAAGGCCAAGGATAGATATTTATTTGAAAATTTTAAGTATGCTTTGTCCAGAGTGTCAGGTTATGTTAAGTGCATGGATACATGTGGTTTGAGATGGCTAGGTTTGAAATTCAAATTTCCTCTTATTTGGTGGCCAAATATGAATTACAAGAGTATTTACAAGATGAACAAGAAGACAGAAAGAGACTGTTGGGCTAATTTGATCATAAGAAATGGATTCTTACAGGAAGGGGAAAGACTATAGTCTTCCTTCAACCTTACTAACTTCCATAAGAAAACTCTTGATTCAGATTCAGATTCATACTAGCCATAGATGATTGCATGAGGACATGCAATTGGATAGCTCGAACGAGTTGTTGGGCACTAAAATTACTTTTTTCCTTACTCTGTTTAGCCCCTTTTCCTATTTTTGTCTCCTAGTTATAACTGAATCTTTATCCATTCCAAGAAAACAAGCATCAATTCCTAAGTTATAAATCATTATTACCCATTTCATTAATGCTTGATTTTACTCATAATTATGAACTTTATATTTTATATCCACTAATTTGTCATTAGTTCATAAGAAAGGTTCAGAATCTCCAGGTGTCCCAACTATAACATCTTTTTGCATTTGGAGATGGATGATGCCTAACATCAGTTTCTCGTTTGATGAGCCGGTCCAAACTGTTGATGAAAGAATATCAGATGTCTTTCAATGCATCCATAAGAAATTGCCTGTGTATATTTCCTTGTTAGCTAGAACAAGGTTCGGCCTATGAAACAGTTCGAATTAAAAGCTCATTTATTGTTGCGAGATGATCTTATGCAATGTAATAATACCTGTAAAATTCTTGTTTAATTCGGCAGCCTAAAGATCGTATATCTTCATGGATTCTTGATATTGATGTAACTGAACTATTCCATTTTCTATATAAGTGTGAACAAGCAATTGGAGCCAAGCGTTGGAAATTTGATATATAGTAGAGGAGACTGTATCTGTGTTTTGATCATTCTAATAAAAGGAGAAGCAATTATCAATACTATTTTGTTGTAGATTTTGTTAAGCCTTCCAAAAAATCTATGTTCGAAGGCTAGGGCCCGCCTTCTTACATAGTTGCTGGTAGTAGTAAATGTTTTATTTTAGTTATTTATGTTTAGCATGGGATTTCAGTGAGATGCATTCATAGACAAATGCAAGAACATCCATTAAACAATCAAATTATTATATTTTCTTGTGGCTTGATGTAATAGTGTGGTGTAACAGACGACTGTGTAGGATAAGCCTTTTCCTTATGAAAAATTTGTTAATTAGTACTAGCTATTATAGACATGCTTTGATCCTGTGTAGTATTATCATTTGTCTTTCTTAGAGTTTGTTGAATTAGATAGATGATTGCTTTCATGAATTGGTTGTTTTGATTGATGGTTTGTGATTGTTTAGATTTGATAAAATAGGATTTGAATTTCTACATAAGTAATTCTAGGTTGATTCATTCTTATCTTATAAGCCGCATGATTGATATTATAGGAATTAGAAGTCCTTTACAGTTCCTAGATTAATGATTTAATTTGGTTTTCTACAGGAAGCTGAGTTGACTGAGCAATGATTAGGATTGAATGAGTTGTATTTTATTCATCAGCTACTGAAGATGTTTATACATATATTTTTCTAGTTACCTTTGAAATAAACGAACTTCCCTGGGTTGACAATTTATATTGATCACTTTCCTTGTTATGAAAGTTAATGAGTATATAGAGTGACCAACAACAAGTGTGGATTTAAAACTATAGGAAATGAATATGATGCACACATTAGAGTATGTTGAAAATAGATTGAAGATATATTAGTCATAATAAAAATAAAACGAAGATATTTTAAACAACCTTGTAATCTGTTTTTTAGCACGATCGATTACCTCAACTAGTTTAGAGATGTGAGTTGTAAGTAGAAGGGCTTGGGGTCAAATCCTTCAGTAGATATGCATAAATATACAAGATAATTGCTCGATGTCTCCATTGAGTTAGTATTTGTAATCAGATTTGATAGGGTGAGGCCCCTTTGGGTGCCCCCCATGAATTCTTCTCGTGGACATAGTAACCCTTCTCTAGGGTTATGAACCACATTGAAAAAAAAACTTGTAATATGTTTTTGTGTTTTGTGAGTAAGTAAACTATATATTAAAAATCAACTATAGTTTTACATTTTCCTATAGATAACATTCGCTCAAGAACCCTCTAAAACAACATTTTTATCAATATTTCCTACCTAGTATTCACCAAACCCAAAATTACCCCTCCCTTGTGGCAGAAAACAAGGTATTTGCAATCATCCATAATATTTTGTAACTTACGAAGAAATCAAAAGATGGATTTTTCATTCCTTTACCCACCTATATAATTCAACAACATACCCATGACTAATAACTCGACATTATTTTTAAATATCCTAACGATTATATCATCACCCTTCAACACAAAAAACCCCATACAAAAGTCAAGATTTAAAAAAATCAATTGCTACAAAACACCCTAGAAAGTTGACATAGCCATTATGAAACCAAGAAACGCATAGAGGGATCGAAATTTTTGTCATGATAAATGTCTTCGTGCTTTCCACCTATTCTCACCTTCATCGCATCGGCTGAAGCACCCTCCAGTCCAGGCCATGGAAGTAAGGGAATTCCCAATTCTTTGGCAATGATGTCAATTTTCATATGCATAATCTTGGTATCAACAAATAGTCCCTTCCAAAATTGGACTAGAACGTCATCACTTTTTTCTTTTTTCTCATGCTTCAACAACACATGACCAAGGATACCCTTCATAATCTTATAGAGGGGGGATTTAATGTTAAAAAAATACTTCCTATATCCCAAAGTCCCAGGGTCATGAATTAATAGCTCAAGCACATATAACTATTCTTGGGGTTGAGTCTCATGCAATTCCTTCCAGAGATCCTACTCCACAACCTCAATTTTTGAACGAACAAACTGCAGGATAGTTTCTCCCAGTTGGCCCTCTTCTTCCCTTTCCCTGCAGACACAAATCCCCCCCCCTTTCGATTCCATTAACGTCATTTGAACACCATTAAGGAAACCAGAGACAAGTGAAACATGGAATAACATAGATTTTCCACCTTTCAAATCTCACTTCCTAGGCCCTCGACAACAACGATTGATGCAAGTCATGCCCAGGTGCATGCTTGGGAAAAGAGTCGACTGAATGAGTCGAACATTGTTATGGTGGAAGCTTAGAAAAATAACAAGGAAAGAAGGAAATACACTATATCGATAGAAAGTATGTGCACAAATAATATGCAAAAATTTGAACCATTTTCTATTATTACTTCTTCTCTATGAAGGCTAGTTGATTGTTACAATAATGTACATGTTTGTATAGGATGCTGAGACTCTTGGGTGACAACCCATTACGTTCAGTTACAAGAAGTTATAACGGTTCGGAAGTTCAACTGTCACAGACGACAGAGAGTCAATTTTTCGATGTTCGACAGGTGCCGACAAGGAATGTCAAGATGTTGTATGTCGAGTGCAGAATCTATCGAGATTTATCAAGGTCGATTGTGTACAGTTTTGAACTTGTCAAAGACGATGTTGAACCTATCGAGGAAGTCGAGTACTTGAAATAGTCAAAGTGCTAGAATTTGTCGATGTTCAACAACATGCCAACTACTGGTTGGATAATTCCTCCCTTAAGAAACAATGATCTCCATTGTGTATTCATTCAGGTGAGGAGACGTGTCAGCTACTTCAATAGAAGAGTACCATTTTCCTTGCATAGGGAGATGTCTAACTTTAGCCACTTAAAACAAGGGAATGGAGTTAATCCTTGTATGGAATATTCTTTGTCCCATAATGGTGTCGTAAAGAAGAGGTTCTTAAACATCTGGATGGATGTCTTTGAGTTCTGCTATCTGTAAGTTGTTCTTTTCCAATAATGGTGAATGGCATGGTCGAAGTAGATCTACATTGAAAACTAGATGTAGACCAAAGCATGCAAGAATGTTGAGCTAAAAATATTTTTCTCCAATATTCTTAAGGATACTATATGGACCATATCGCAAAGGTTTCAATATTATGTGTGGACCAATGAAGCACTCCTTCTTTAGATGTAACCAAAAATGATCCCCAATTTGGAATGAGTGGAGAATATGATTCTTGTCATGTCGGGCCTTAGCTTTTACATTAGCTCGTTGTAACATTTCATGTTCTTACTTCTGGATGTTGTATAATTGATCTCTGAACTTCAATGCTTTCCCCACTTCTTGCCCTTTGAATTCGGTCACATTTGATTGTGTCGAGGAACTGATCAGTTCGATAGGCACTGAGGGTTGAAATCCATAACAGATATCAAATGGACTCTTTCCTGTAGAACTGTGTTGAGCACGACTGTAGTTGTGTTGTATGTATGGAAGCTTGTCATCCCATGTTCGTTGATTCTTGTGGTTGTACAGGAAAAGAAGTTGTACTACCAAGAGATTTACAACTTCCATATGTGTGTTTGTCTATGGATGGAAGGTTATCGACAAAGAAATTCTTGTGTCAAGCTATTGCCAAAGAGTTTACCAAAAGGTGCTGACAAATCTAACATCTATGTCAGAAATTATGGTCATTGGGAGGCCATAATGTTTCCACACATGTTCGAAGAAGAGATGACTAGTATGATGTGTTGTCGTAGTCTTCTTACATGGTATAAGGTTAGCCATCTTGAAAAATCCATCGACTACTACTAAGATCACATCATGCTGATGTTTGGTAGTAGGATATCCCATCAAGTATTCCATAGAAATAGAGTCCCATGGTCAACTAGGAGCTGGAAGGGGTGTATACAGTCCTTTTTGTCGATTCGACGGTTTAGAAATGGCACAAACCACGCACTATCAAATGTACTTGTTGACGTCATATTTAAGTGAAGGCCAGTAAAAATACTTTTGGAGGATAACAAGTGTTTTTGTGACTGCAAAATGTCTTGCAGTCTTGTTGTAGTGTGCATCCCAAATGAGCTTTTGTCGGTGCTCATCGGTCAGTACACAAACATGTCCAAGATTTTATAGCAAGGTGTCCTCCAGGAACTAGTCAATAGTAGATAATGTGTCGGTATGAAGTTGTCAATAAATTGCAAAGAAATCACTGTCTACCGAATACAGGCCAAATAGTGGTGTTGTAACCCTACATACTCATCACTATAGAAAGTAGAGTAATGGGTGGTCAGATAAGACAATTGGCTGTGGCATTGGATTTTCCTTTCCCATATTTAATTACCAACTAAAATTGTTGCAGGTAATTAATCCACCTAATGTGTCACGCATTCTGTAGTTTCGAATGGGACAAAGCAAACTACAAAGGTTTATGCTCAGTGAGGATGATCGTTTCGTTTCCAAGAATGTAGTGTCTCC
Source organism: Pseudotsuga menziesii (assembly GCA_001517045.1). Lineage (NCBI taxonomy): Eukaryota > Viridiplantae > Streptophyta > Pinopsida > Pinales > Pinaceae > Pseudotsuga > Pseudotsuga menziesii. The sequence continues at coordinate 228,903 of LPNX010889592.1, read as the reverse complement.
ATTGTTTAAGAGATTACACAATGGCATACAGTTCTTTTTGTATGTCAAATACCTTCTAGCAATGGCTTTGAAATTTTTGGAATGAAATGTGAATGGGTGACCTAACTGAGTGATCACTGCACCGAGATCATAATCTGATGCATCTGTCTCAATCTCAAAAGGCTGATGCAAATCATGTAAAAAAAGTACTATTGTAACACCCTAGTTTTGACCCCGTTTGCATTAAAAATGTTTATGAATTATGTATTGTAATTAATCATGGTGTGGAGCTAAAGGAAAAATCCCCACCATTGATTTAACATTTTATATTTCAGTGATTAAAATCATTGCCGATGGTATTCTGTGCTATGCAGCACATTATAATTTTGGCATCATGTAAATTTGCAATTTAATTAAAAACCCACAACCAGCTATGTCAATGCAACAAAAAATGAGATGGGGGCATGATTNGGGGGGTGGGGGAATATTTAACCTTTGAGGCCAATGGGGAAAACAAAAATTTCAATGAAAGAACCCGTCAAATTGTCAACTACCTTTCTTGTCTCATTCATCCGATCATTTATTACTTCCAAAAATTGGTTGAAGTAGTTATTGCGTTGGAATGGGAAGAGTATGGGCAAAGAAATTCGAATTTGGAGAAAACCCATTTTTGGGGAAAAATGGTTTTTGACTTTTGGGGCAAGTTAACACCCAAAATGCATGCCTATTTGGCCATACACCCATGCTCTTCATATCCTCATGTAGGGCAAGCTTGGGAGCTATTTTACCTTCACGATTTTTGCTGCTATGTGTTCTCCTTCACGTTGGGGTATCATGGGCATTTTTCTCACCATCATTAATCCATGTTGGCGCTCTCTTGAGCGGCTGGGATTTTCCTTTGTGTGGCATTCACATTTTTGGGTTTGTTGTGCATGTTATCCCTCACGTGGGAAGTTGTTTCTTCATTTTCCTCAGGCTGGGAATTCATTTTTTTGTAATGACTTGTGGTTGGGTTTCTTCCCGAATGATTTCTGTTGTATTTCCCCACTGTTTTCGAAGATGAAAATCATTTTTCTGTTGCCCAGCGATTTGGAGGAGAGACCACGTTCTATTGGGTGTTGATGAATTTTTTTTTGGCCATGTTAGGGAAAAAACGTCCCTAGGAGACGAATTGTTGTTAGGGGGTTGTTTTCACCCACCTTGGCAATTCATTTTGTTTCCAAACTATTTTCCTCAACCTAGAAATTGTGTATATTGTTGTGTATGCATTTGTGCTTAGGTCTATATTGAATTGGGAGTGGAAATGGGGCCTCATCAGCTTGATAAATCCAGTGTGTGAAGGAACCTCACAAACAGATCTAGGGGGTTGGTTTTCTTCTTTGCACACCCTGAATAGCACTGGAAGGGAAGGCATAGCCCAAGGGACTGTTTAGAAGAGAAGGGGATGCTTCCTTGTGTTGGGTGGGTAGATATTTAGAATCTAGGATAGATTTGGTGCAGGTGTCCATAGCTCTGTTGAGGAGCTCACTAGCTTAGCAGTCAGCCTATCCATCTCATTGGCAGCCTGATAAATCCAATTGTGTTGGCTTGGCTGAATTTTGTGGTATCCTTGGCTCTGTGTGATTCTGCTACTGGTCCTTACTCCTTGTGGGAATCATCCCCAGCTTGGGGGTGGCATTGTCGCTAAGATATTAAGGAGCACACTGGCCTATGGCTCGGTGGAACATTGCAGCGACATAGCTGGTTGTGGGATGAATTAATGGAATGGATATGCTTCCGTTGTATGTTAAATAGTTATGCATATGTGCATGTATTAATTCAATTCATTTCATTTTATCATGTGTATGTTCATGGGATTTAAATTTCTTAGATTAGATAGCAGCAATAGTCGTGTCCTCTCTCTGATAGAGGGGCAGGGACATGACAGTGTGGTATCAAAGCTCATGTTGTAGCATGGGCCTCAATGGGCCATGAAGAAGAAGCAACAGAGGCAAGGTTTCCCTCTATCCAGTAGAGGAAAAATGTGAAATGAAGGAAAATTTCCAAAATTTTCCTAAGTGTTGGAAATTTCATATATCGGCTCAGTTGGTCGAGTTCTACCAATACAGTGTCAGCTGAACTAGCTGACTTGAGCCGACAAAGGGAAAGAAAGAAGAAAAATTTCCAAGTGTTTTGGAATTTTACACATCAGTTGAGTTGGGCAAGTTTTTGTCGGCTGAACTTCCTGGGTTGAGCCAATGCATGTCCGCATGAAACACTCAGTTGATCCGACAAGAAGAAGAAGAAAAGAAAATCCTGAAAAAATTCTAAGTATGAGTATGTCAGAAAAACTTTGGGAGTTTTCCGATGCATCTCGGATGAGCTTTCTGATGCATCTCGGATAAGTTTCCAATGCATCTTGGATGAGCTTCCCAATGCATCTCGGATAATTTTTCGATGCATCTCTGATGTATTTCCAATGCATCTCGAATAAGTTTTCGATGCATCTCGGATAAGTTCTTCGATGCCGAAGAAAGAAAAAAAAGGTTGAAATTTTTTTTGAACTGTCAAAAATCTCATATCAGCAAGAAAAGATGAGTTTTTTCGATGTATGTCAGGTGAACTCGGTAATTTTTTCTGATACGTCAGAAAAGTTTGATGAGTTTTTTTGATCAGGTGGAAAATATGAGTTGCTCCGAAACAGAGAATTTCTGCAGTTTTTCAGTGGGATTTACAAGGACCAAAAAGGTGAAAAATGGCAACGATCTAATGCGCCAAATTGTGCGAAAAATAAAAGATTTATAATAATTATAAAAAAAACGAAGGCGCTGCCCATGACCTACCCTGTAGAATACACAAGGGGGAAATCCCCATTGACCCCCGTCGTCCCCTTGAAACAGTTATTCTTTGTGAAAAGAAAATTCTATTTTTTGACAAAGTTGTCAAGATATGATGTTTCCAATGCATGTAAGTAATGTATGACTCATCTAAATGTTATGCAACTAACAATTGTGTTATTAACACATTTTGCAAAATCATAGTCCCCTTCGAAAGCAGTATTCCAGATAGTGCAGTTCAGTAAAGTAAGTTGTGGTTCAGCCATGAGAACCTTTGGCATGAATGATGCATAGGATCCCTATGAGCATGAGTAAGATGCTATGGGGGGGGATTTTTGAGTTGGAAATGTTGAGACAGATTCTAATGGGAGGAGATTGCATGAGACTCCCCCAGATTTTGTATCCACCATGAGAAGCCTAAGGGTGGAGATACAAAGTTACATGAAAGATAATGAAATATTGGTTAAGGCTCAAGAGGAGCAGATTCAGATGAATGCAACCATGCTGCAAAGTTTAATGGACATCCAGAGGCAGATGAAATCTGGGGGCCGGACAGTAAGACCGAAAGGTAGTAAGAACGGTATCCAAAGAAAAAAGAGATCTCCTAGTAATTCATCTGAATCTAAAGGATCCATTGGGGATTCAAGCTCTTCATCTCACCGAAATGAGAGGAAGAGGCATTACGAGAACCATTCACGTGCTGAATTTAAGAAGGAAAGGTCGCCTACCTTCAATGGTGAGATAAAGAATGGTCAAGAAGCGGAAGCTTGGCATCTTGGGATGAGGAAATATTTCCATGTCCAAGACTACTCTGGAAATATGAAGGCTAGGGTAGCCATCTTCAATTTAACGGGAAGAGCATCCATATGGTGGGAGCACTTCAGGCAAGTAAAAAAGATAAATGAAAGGGAGATCGCGTGGAAACAGTTCCAGAAGTATTTCAAGTAGAAGTACCTCTCTAACAGGTACTATGATTATAAGATTGAAGAATTACATGAGCTAAGGTTGGGAAAACAGAATATGGAAGAGTATGCAAACAAGTTCCTAGAACTGTTGACGTATGTTAGGTACATCAAAGATGAGAAGGTGAAGATCCAACATTTCTTGAGTGGATTGCCTCAGTCTTACAAAGACAAAATTGAGTTTTATCAACCTAGAACTCTTGAAGAAGCAATAAGGAAAGCTAAGTATTGATATGAGCAAAGCATAGGAAAACCTAATTACCATAAGACATGGAAGGAAAAAATGAATGAGAAGTCTGACCTAAGGAAGAAAGGTTTCAAACCTTCTAACTTCAGGAATCAGCAGAAGCAGCCATCCCAAGCTGCGAGTAAGCCAGCTGGAGTGGTGGGAGAAAATATAAGAGATCCACAGCAAAATAGAGAACGTATTTAATGTTGGAAATGTGGATGACCCCACATACACAGGAATTGTCCACTTGAGAATGAGAATGCAAGGCCAACTTACAACATTCAAGAAGCAGAAATAGTGGGTCAAGTAGCAAGGGTCATCCCTAGTATTTATGCAGCACTGGAGGACTGCCAGGCAGATCACCAGTCAACTGTGGTTGAAGTTGTAGGTAAGATTGTTGAACAATATGTTTCTATTTTTATTGACCCTAGTTATACTTGGAGTTACATTACTCCTAGAGTAGTGGAGATTTGTGCTTTTAAGAAAGTAAAGCATAGAAAATCTTCGTTAGTTCAACTAGCCACTAGAACTAAGAGAAGGGTTAGTGAAGCGGTAGAGAAATGTCCATTGGTTATGAATGGATTGGTCACTTGTGTAGATCTCAATGTTCTACCACTTGGTTCCTATGATGTTCTCATTGGAATGGATTGGTTAAAATCTCACATAATAAAGCTTGATTGTTATAATAAGAATTTTGAATGCATGGATGAAGAAGGCAACCCAGGAGTTGTAAGAGGCATTCCAAAGGTGATTTCTATAAGGCATGTTTCAGCAATGCATTTGAAGAATTTATGTAGGAAAGGTTGCTAGTTGTATGCAGCTCATATTTTGGAGGCAACAGAGAATAAAACTCCTAGGTTGGACGAATTTCATGTGTTGCGGGAATTCAAGGATGTGTTTCCTGATGAGATTTCAAGGCTTCCTCCAAAGAGAGACATTGATTTCACAATTGAACTTGTGCCAGGAGCAACACCAGTGTCCAAGACACCCTACAGAATGAGTACACCAGAAATGCTAGAGCTGAAGATGCAACTGCAAGAGTTGTTGAAGAAGAAGTATATTAGGTCGAGTATGTCTCCTTGGGGAGCACCAGTTCTATTTGTAAAGAAGAAATATGGTACACTCAGGTTGTGCATTGATTACAGACAGCTGAAAAAATTCACTGTGAAGAATAAATATCCATTTCCTAGGATTGATGACCTCTTTGATCAAATGACAGGAGCAAAGGTATTTTCCAAGATTTACTTGAGTTTTGGTTACCATTAGGTAATAATCAAGGATGAATACATTCATAATAGGAACTTCAGAACAAGGTATGGAACAAGGTATGGACATTATGAGTTTGTAGTGGTACCATTTGGTCTCACAAATGCACCAACTACATTTATGTGCCTTATGAATAGTGTCTTCAGCAGGTATTTGGACAAGTTTGTTCTTATTTTCCTTGATGACATTCTTATTTATTCTAAGAATGAAGAAGAGCATGAAGAAAATCTGAGATTGACACTACAATTGCTCATGGAGCATCAACTATATGCAAAGTTGAGCAAGTGTGACTTGTATAGAGAGAGGATCCATTATTTGGGTCACATCATCTCGGATGAGGGTATATCTGTAGACCCCGAGAAGATTGAGTCCATTATGAATTGGCCTACTCCAAGAAATGTAACAGATGTAAGATATTTTATGGGACTTGCAGGATACTATAGAAGATTCATTGAGGGATTCTCCAAGGTTGCACATCCATACACTTCTTTGCAAAAGAAGGGAATAAAGTTTGAATGGACACTGAGGTGTGAAGAACATTTCCAACAGTTGAAGAATATTCTCACAAGTGCACCAGTCTTGAAGATTGTAGACCCAAAAAAATATTTTGTGGTGTGTACCAATGTATGCGGTCAATGGATTGGAGGAGTACTTATGCAAGACAACCACGTGATATGTTATGAATCAAGAAATTTGAACGAACATGAGAATAACTATGCTGCTCATGATCTAGAACTTGCATCCATAGTACATGCTCTCAAGATGTGGAGGAATTACTTGATAGGAAAAAGATTTGAGTTAAGGATAGACCATTGTGGTCTGAAGTACTTATTTGATCAACCAAAGTTAAATGCTAGGAAAGCTATATGGCTGGAGTTTTTATGTGAGTTTGATTTAGAAATCAAGCACATAAATGGAAAATGAATAAGGTAGCTAATGCATTCAGCAGAAAGGTGTAGGAAATGCATGTGGCATCGATTAGTATTTTCCAATCGAAGTTGAGGCATCATATTGTTAATCATGTTGTTGAAGATGAATTGTATACAGAGGTCAAGGACAAGTTGCAGCAGCAAATCCTTGAAAAGAATTATGAGGGATATAAATTGGAAGAAGATGGAATTCTTACTTATAAGAACAAAATTTATATCCAAATGTAGCAGATATGAGGAGATTTGTTATGGATGAGATCCATAAAGCTGCATATTCTGGTCACCCAAGATATCAAAAGAAAATTGCTACAGCTAGAAAGCAGTACTTTTGGCCAGGAATGAAAGAGGACATGGCTGAATATATTTCAAGGTGCATGAGATGTCAGTAGGTAAAGGTTGAGCATCAACACCCAGCAGGTTTTTTGAGGCCTTTTCCACTTCCAGAATGGAAATGGGAAGTTATTTCCATGGATTTTATTACAGGATTGCCAATGACTTGGAGACAACATGATTCCATCATGGTTGTGATGGACAAGTTGGAAAAGGCAACACATTTTATACAGGTTAAGTCTACGCACAAGACTGATGACATTGCAAAGATATTCACGAAGGAGATTTTCAAATTGCATGGATTGCCTAAGGCAATCATCTTTGACAGAGATGTCAAGTTCACTTCCAATTTTTGGAAGGGGTTGTTTACAGATTTGGGTACAAAGTTGAACTTCAACACTACCTACCATCCTCATACTAATGGTTAAATAGAGAGAGTCAGCTAGGTGCAAGAAGACATGCTTTGCATGTATGTGATAGACAAACCAACCAAATGGGAAGATTATTTACACTTGGCAGAGTTTGCTTATAACAATGGACAACAATAATCCTTCGGGATGAGTCCATATGAATATTTGTATGGAAGGAGGTGTAGGACACTAGTGACTTGGGATAATCCAGTGAAAATATTTGTGCTTGGTCTAGAATTGCCCAAGGAGATGGATCAGGAGGTTATAAAGATTAGGAAGAATCTGAAAGCAACCTAGGATAGACAGAAAAGCTATGCAGATAAGCATAGGATGAACAAAGAGTTCAGTGTTGGGGATCATGTTTACCTTGGAGTGAGGGAAAATAAGAGTTCATTGAATCTTGGAAGTTGTGCTAAGCTGTCACCTAGATATTGTGGGACATTTGAAGTGCTTAAAAGAATAGGACCAATTTCATATAGACTTGCATTTCTTGCTAGCACTAGAGCTCATAATTTTTTTCATGTTTCTTTGCTTAAGAAATATGTACATGATCCTAACCATGTGATAAATTGGAATGTGATTCAAGTGGAACCTGAGGGAGAGTTACAAATAGAACCAATGTGCATCCTCGATAGGAAGGTCACAATGCTTCGGAATCGATCCATAGGACAGGTAAAGGTGCAATGAGAGCACTACCGTCTCAAAGATGCTACATGGGAGCTGGAGGATGCCATGTGATTGGTAGATCCATTTTTGTTCAATTCTGTGGAGCACTGAGGCAGTACCAGTGTAGCATTTTTTGTTCAATTTTGTAAAGCATTGAGGACAGTGCTGTTAAAGGGGGAGGGGAATGTAACATCCCAGTTTTGACCCCGTTTGCATTAAAAATGTATATGATGTATATATTGTAATTAATCATGGTGTGGAGCTAAAGGAAAAATCCCCACCATCAATTTCACGTTTTGTGTTTCGGTGATTAAAATCATTACCGATGGTATTTCATGCTAGCCAACACATTCTAATTTTGGCATCATGTAAATTATGCAATTTAAAACCCACAACCAGCTATGTCAATGCAACAAATAATGAGATGGGGACATGATTTCCTAAGGATAAGGAGGGGAGATATTTAACCTTTGGGGCCAATGGGGAAAAACAAAATGTTAATGAAAGAACCCATCAAACTGTCAACTACCTTTCTTTTCTCATTCACCCACTCATTTATTATTGCCAGAAATTGGTTGAAGTAGTTATTGCATGGGAATGGGAAGAGTATGGGCAAATAAATTTGAATTTGGGAAAAACCTATTTTTGGGGAAAAATGTTTTTTGACTTTTGGGGCAAGTTAATACCCAAAATGCATTCCCACTGGGTCATACACCCAAGTTCTTCATCTCCTCACAGAGGGGAAGCTTGGGAGTTGTTTTACTTGCACGATTTTTCCTGTTGTGTGATCTCATTTACGTTAGAGGCTCCTGAGCATTTTTCTCACCATCATTCATCCACGTTGGGGCTCTCTCAAGTGGATGGGATTTTCCTGTGTGTGGAATTCCTGTTTTTGGGTTTGCTATGTGTTTTTTCCCTCATGTGGGAAGTCATTTCTTCATTTTCCTCAGGATAGGAATTTTTTGTTTTGTAATGACTTGTGGTTTGGTTTCTTCCCCAACAATTATTGTTGCATTTCCCCACTGTTTTACAAGCTGAAAATAATTTTTTGTTGCCCATCAATTTGGAGGAGAGATCACGTTCTCTTGGGTGTTGATGAATTCATTTTTGGCCATGTTAGGGCCAAAACATCCCTGGGATACGAATTGTTGTTGGGGGATTGTTTTCACCCACCTTGGAAATTCATTTTGTTTCCAAACTGTTTTCCTCAACCTAGAAATTGTGTATATTGTTCTGTATGCATTTGTGCTTTGGTCAATATTGAATTGGGAGTGGAAATGGGGCCTCAGTAGCTTGATAAACCTAGTGTGTGAAGGAACCTCACAGACAAATCTAGGGGGCTTATTTTCTTCTTTGCACACCTTGAATAACACTGGAAGGGAAGGCATAGCCCGAGGGACTGTGTAGCAGAGAAGGGGATGCTTCCTTGTATTGGGTGGGTAGATATTTAAAAGCCAGGATAGATTTCGTGCATGTTTCCATATCTCTGTTGAGGAGCTCACTAGATTAGCAGTCAGCCTGATAAATCCAACTATGTTGGCTTGGCTGAATTTTGTGGTATCCTTGTCTATGTGTGAGCCTGTTAGTGTTCCTTACTCCTTGTGGGAATCATTCCTAGCATGAGGGCGGGAGTGTCGCTGAGAGATTAAGGAGCACACTGGCCTATGGTTGGCTGGAACGTTGTAGCGACATAGCTGGTTGCGGGACGAGCTTCTTCATAAGCTAATTATTCTTTTATATTCCATCTCTGTAATTGTATCTGTTGTTTAATGAAAATGATAAACATGTGAATTAATGGAATGGATATGATTCCGCTGTATGTTAAATATTTATGCATCTGTGCATGTATTAGTTCAATGCATTTCATTTTATCATGTGTATGTTCATGGGATTTAAATTTCCCGGATCAGATAGAAGCAATAGTCGCGTCACCTCTCCAGTAGAGGGGCGGGGACATGACAACTAGTGTAGTACAAAGCTTATTTTTGAGTTTTTCAAAAGCTTGTTGTTGTGTCAGTGTCCATTTGAAGACATTTTTCCCATTTCTCGTAGTGAACTGATTCAAAGGCCATGCAATGTGACTGAAGAAAAGTATGAACCGTTGATAGAAACTCACCAAACTAAGAAAAATTCTTAGTTCATGAATGTTTTCAGGAGTGGGCCAATATTTGAGGATCTGTACCTTTTTTGGGTCGACATGAATTCCTATAGAGTCAAATACATACCCCAAATATTTGATGTTGGTCACCGCAAATGAGCATTTATCCATACTCAGATATAGTCAATGTTGCTGGAGAGTGTCGAAGTTGTGTGACATGTTTTGACCACGATCGACTGCAAATCAAGATATCGTCGAGATAGAAAATGCCACACTTGTCGATGAAAGGTCGTAGAAGGTAATCCATATATCTCATGAAGGTTGTAGGTGCATTGGTTAATCCAAAAGGCATGATTAACCATTGAAACAATCCTTCCTTGGTCTTGAAAGTCATTTTCCATACATCAGTGGACTTGATCGAAATTTGATGATATCTTGACTTGAGTTCAAGTTTCATAAAGAACTTAGCACCTTTTAGATTGTCGATGAGTTCATCTATCCATGGAAGAGGGCATATGTTCTTTACTAAAATTTTGTTAAGATCCTGATAGTCAATGCACATGCACCAAGTCTCGTCTTTCTTTGGAACTAGGACGTATGGAATTCCACAAGGAGAAGAGCTATGGGAATATATGACCCTTGTCGATTAAATCCTAGATTTGCCTGCAAATCTCTTCGTTCTCGAGAATGGACCTTCTATAAACAGACGTGTTAGGTAATGAAGAACCAAGAATAAGTTCAATGGAGTGTTTTACCTGACAATGCAGAGTTACTTCATTCGATTCTTGAAATATGTTCTGGTATTCCTCAAGAATATTGTCGATATGTTGTTTTTGTTGAGAGATGTGTTGGTCGATGATTCGAATCATTGCTGCATTCTTTCTAAAGTGTTGAGGCTTTATCATAATTAGTTCAAAATTCTGGGCATGGTTGATAAGCTTATTTTTTTGTTTCGTAGATATCATAGAAACCGTTGATGTGGGTTGTCTCTCTGGTATGTCGTACCATTGATTCTGGATTTTGATAATCACCTTCTGAGGCTATGAATAATATGTAAAGTGTCAATCCCACAAGTAAGGTTTCCCAAACAAGACGTCAGCTACAGAAAGTAGTGCCACGTCACAGAGTACTTCATCTACAAAAGGCTTAATGAAGTAGGTGAGTCTGCATTGTCGTGTGATTCTTAGCTCCTATCCATCCTTCATCCAACTGATATTGTAAGGCTAAGGGTGTTGAGTGGTGACAAGACCTAATTTCTTCACAAGATATTCAGAAACTAAGTTCCTCTGGCTACCATTATCCACAATCAGATGTAATGTATTTTTCTGAACCCATATCCTTGTATGAAACATGCGCTCTCCTTCCTCCTCGTTGACAAAATTCGAGGCTATTGGAGTGGTCAAGGTCAAAGCCAAGAGGGTTGTTGCATCTGGATCAAATTCTACCAGGGTTATGTTGGATAAGTCATAGGTCAACAACTTTTCCAGAAATGTCTTTCGAGCTTTTTATTCTGGCGTATCATGTTATGCTGAATTGTGATAATCGCGCCATTTCCTGGTAGGAACTTGTTTTTTATGATCCCTCCTATCTTTATGAAAGTTCTTCTTTTGATAATCAAGCTTTGGCAGAGTCAGCTGAGAAGGGTTCTTCGAATTGTTGGAGTCGACCGATGACTTCTTGCTGAATGTTCGACCTGTTGGCTTTTTCATGAAACGTGTTTTTCCTTTTTGTTTGAATTCAAGCTTGCTAGCGTAATGAAATGCATCCGTAAGCATACTAATAGTCAGAAACTCCATCTCTTGCTTAATGTACGGGGATAAAATGTTGATGTACTTCAGGACAATAAATTTATCTTCTTCTTGGACGCCAAGTCTAGCCATGAGTCGATAAAACTCTTCAGTATAACTCTGTACGAATTGGTCTTTCCATTGTCTTAGCTGCTGCCACTTTTTATACTATTGTTGAATATACTTGGGTAGGTAGAACTCCTTTCCGACATAATCTACAAATTTTACCCATGTGTCTATGGGGTCACCTTCTTTTTCCATCTTTGTTGATAAATTTTCCCACCAACAGTGTACAGAGGTTGACATCTTTAAGGATGCAATGGTGATATTTTCTGCTTCGGAGAGTTGATTCATAGAGTAGTATGATTTTAGTTGTTTTACCCAATCGTCGACGGATTCCACATCAATCTTTCCTCCAAGATTCGATATGTGCAGATTCATTTACACTTTGAAGGGGATGATATTATTGGAGTGAGGTCACGTTGAGGATTCCCCAAAATTCGAAGCGAATCACATGAGAGTATCTCTAAATTAGGAGAGCATTTCGTTCCGCTGGGGAGCCAGTTCTTTTTCTATGAGTTGTTATGTCTCGTTGGCTACATGTCTATTGTCTGCTTCTTCGGTCATCTTTTTTGAAGTTGAAGGAAGTGTCTTATTTTGTTGCTGACTTTGCAAGCATGTTTGAACAGGCATAAGTTAAATAACTTCAATGGAAGTGCTGACGTAACTTAATCTCTAAACAAGATCAAGCTCTGATACCAATGATCCAATCCGTGCCTGAGTGCATGCTGGGACAACAGTCGACTAAATGAGTTGAGCACTGTTATAGCGGAAGCTTAGAAAAAGAACAAGGAAAGTAGGAAAATAGACTATATCGACAGAAAATATGCACATAGACAATATGCAAGAATTCAAACCAATTTCTATTATTACTTCTTCTCTATGAAGGTTGGTTGATTGTTACAATAATGTACATGTTTATATAGGATGTTGAGACGCTTGGGTGACTATCTGTTATGTTTAGTTACAAGAAGTTATAACGGTTCAGAAGTTCAAGCATCAAAGATGAAAGAGAGGCAATCTGTCGATGTTCAACAGGTGCCGACAAGGCATGTTAAGATGTTGTATGTCAAGTGTAGAATCTTTCGATATTTTTCAAGGTCGGTTGTGTTAAGGTTCTGATTTGTCGAAGCCGATGCTAAACCTATCGAAGCAGTAGAGTAGCCGAAGTGCTAGACTTTGTCGAAGTTAAATAACATGCCAACTGATAGTTGGATTAGTGATAACCATAGATGTCATAGCATACGATGTCAGAATGCAGGTGGATTAAATCCCTCTTAATCATAACCTTTACCTTCCCCCTCGACTATGTGCCCATTTTTTAGTACACCACACTTACCACCATTATTTTTGGTTGATCCCACCTCCAAACTATACACTTCCCCATCTTATCACTTAAAAACTTCATCTTTCTCCTACATCCCTTCCTTAGGAAAGCTTCCCTCATGATGACCACCCCGCGGGAAGATCCGACAGCACCACACATTATAATACCCATTTTAATTAGCAGGCATCAACTAGAGATTGCCACACAAACCTCCTTCCTCGTTATTCATTTATGTGTTGGCACCCACATTCAAGGAACAACCTTGTGATATGTTAATCCCTATATATTGTGACATTAAATTAATATTGATACATTATTATTGCCTTTGTTGATTAGCTAGTACATTAATTGTGATTATCTGGTCAAATAGAATTGTAATTGTACCGTTTTCCTCAGNGTGTGTGTGTGTGTGTGTGTGTGTGTGTGTGTGTGTGTGTGTGTGTGTGTACCGAGGATACCTTGTTTTACGATCATCTCATCTTCTATGGTGAATTTTATACATTGTATAAGGAGTTTTCCCCATCAAAGCAACTTCTTATTCATCTCTTTATTTCATTCTCAAAGTGTCAAGTTACTCTTCATTTTTATTTTTTTTCTATTTTTTGAATTTGGTGCATAACATTTGGTACTAGAGAAATTTTCACTATAATTGTTTTAGGGATCATCCTAGATAGTGATATTTCATGGAGACCTGAAAGAAATAGATATGTACTTGTGATAATAATTTCCTAGGTCATGTTTCATTATAAATTTGGAGTTATGGTCTGTGGAAGTTAGTGTTTTTTACTAATCTAAAAACACTTTCAAACATGTCTTCTAGTCAAAACATTTATCTGAAGAATGAAGAATACAAATTTAGTGCTACCTATTCCATCAGATAAAAGATGGACAATATTGTTCATGGTAAAATTTTACCAATCAGAGAAGGAAATTAGGAGATGAAAAGAAAGGTATTCCACCAACTCGAGATCATGACCACATTATTCATTTGTAACTAGGAAATGTACCACCTAACATCAAATCCTATAAGTACCAATATTCACAACGGAGAGAGAATGAAAAAATGGTTAAGTAATGTTAGATCTAGGCATCAGTCAACCTAGCCAAAGTGATTTCTTTCCAACAACAATGATGGTTCACAAAAAGAAAGGTTCATGTTGAAACTACAAATATTGATCACTAAAATTTCCTTGATTAATTTCTCTTGAATCTTAGACTTGTTCAAGCTTCTAATTTGTAATGTCAAAATTGAAATTTTATTGTTGAAATTGCAATTTCTAGATGGTGACATTACAATTTCTCATACGAAATTTCAACTTCTAGAAATTTTCATTTATTCGAATTGCACTAAATCAATTGTTGAAATTCCAATTTTCTTTTAAAATTTTTGAATCTCTTCCCAATTAGATACTTGTTGAAACTCAAATTTGTAATTATCGAAATGCTTGAATTTTAACAGTTTTTTAGTTGTTCAAATTGCAACTGTTGATCATTGAAATTACACTCAACAAACTATTGGAAATTATTTTTGGTTAAAAGAATGTGAATTTCTCCTCAATCAGGTACTTGTTGAAATTATTTTCACTTATTCTATAGATATTTTTGTTAACAATTATAAACATTTCAAATGCTTAATAGTTACTAATAAATCTTTTCTATTATTAACTTACATTTATTTATTTTTTAATATTCTTGTTAGATTGGTTTACATGTTGGAAAGCTATCACATTTTTACACATCTTTAAAATATATTTCAAAATTTAAATAATAAAAAATTAAATTAGAATATAAAGTTTAAATAATACAAAATTAATTTAAAATACAAAATTTAAATGATAATACTTTAACTAGAACTACAAATGAGCAAACCCTTTTCCATCAAATGAGTTTTATGATTTATCAAAGAGTGCAGCCTTCCTTTCAAAAATTTATTGAATGTAAACTATTTATGACTAATATGTTTGTTATCACTATTTGTGTTTACCTTGTACTTAGACCTGTCTGAACTTTATTTATGACTAATATGTTTGTTGTCACTATTTTTGTTTACCTTGTACTTAGACCTTTTTGAATTTGATTGAATGTAACATATTATGGTTGTTTACCTTGTACTAAGTTTCTTCTAAATTTTTAATAAAACACAAATCTATTTTCCATAGCTTTGACTATAATTTTATGATATACATTGGATAAAAAAAATGCACATATTGAAAAACCCAAATAATAAGTAAAGTTTTTTCTAAATTTTTAATAAAATACAAATCTATTTGCCATGGCTTTGGCTTAATTTTTATGGCATACATTGGATAAATGATAAGTTAAGTTCCTTCTAAATTTTTAATAGAATACAAATCTATTTGCCACGGCTTTGGCTTAACTTTATTGCATACATTGGCTAAAAAAATGCACATAAAACAATCATATTGAAAAACTCAAATGAGAAATGGAAGGAAATAGAGTGGTTGGGACAACTTGGGCAAGAAATCTAAGTATAACATAGTATAACATATTTATAGGAAATGACAATGAATCTCTTAAAGGGTAAGAAATAGGAAAACATTGCAAATGAGAAACACTACACATGAAATGTTTAAAAACGTATATGACATAGCATTAAATTCCATCCAATATTGTACACTAAGCAACATCAAATTAAAAAATGTAAATAATATAATGATAACATGTAAACAATATAATGTGGTTATCACTATACAAAGATGATATTATACATGATAAAATTTAATAATATTGTTATTTTAATAAAGTAATATGTTTAAAAACAAGATTATATATCATAAAATTTGATAATATTATTTATTATAAAAAAATTAAATTTTATAATGAATTATTTTTATATAAATATTTTTTTTTTTAAAATGAATGTTTCTTTTTTAAGGTTTAGCTGTTTTTTTAAATTGGTATTTTTTGTTGTTAAAATATTATTTATCAAAATATAAATAGATTTAGTATTCTCAAATACTTTAAACAGTTTTATTCAAAATCTCAATTTGTTTACACCAAAAATGTTAAATAAGATTAAATCTTCTAAACTTTTAAATTAAATTAATATTTTAATTTATATGTAGAATAACATCATTATTTGTCCATTTTTTATCTTGATGATTGATTTTCTTTATCTAATGGCAAAAAAACATAATTAACATTTTCTTTGGAATCAACAATCGAGATAAGCTAAAAAAACATAATCAACTGTTAACTCTCTTTTAAATCAACGATCAAAGAAACCAAAAAACATAGTTAAACCAAAAAACATAGTTAACTGTTGACTTTGCTCCTTGGAATCAAGTATCAAGATAAGGTCAAGGTCATAATTCATTATCTTACATTCTCATCTTTGACTAGAGTCTATCTGTGAACAACATATGCATATATATTTACATAATATCCAGTTTATTTACAAGTCAACTCTTTGGTTTTCTGTGAATAGAAAACCATTTTGGAAATGAAAACACGACGCTCCCATTCATCAACGGAAGAGATTTAACAAATCTCTGGTGTTACAGCAAAGTCACTCCGAAAAGTTTTACTCCTTCCTTGGTCGCGGGTTCAATACCCAGGACTGCGTCGTGTTCCGGAGTGTCCAACTTTTGTGCCGCGGAGAGCCCAGGCGGGTTGACCAAAAATTTCGGTGGTTTGATATGAATCCTTCCGTCGTCAACGGAATTGAGCGACTTTTGCAAGTTGAGATACAGGTCCATGCTGAAAAAACCCTTAGGGTTCGTGTCAGTTTCTTGAGCGGGAGGCCCCGAGCAATAAAAAGGAAGCACACCGTTCAGAGTACTCTCGGATAACAGCGGGAAAATGGAATTGGAATTGAATTGCAGGAAGGCATCGGGATTTCTGGAACTGGGCCAGAAGATGGCCGGCATCCATTGGGGATTATAAACAACGGCGGTCTGGGTTCCGGAATCCAAAGGATTCAAAGAAGAGGAGCCATTGATAATTCTCCCCTTGGATTGTTGGTACTGGGGCCTGACTACGAGTCGCGGCTGACCGGACGGCCTGCGCCTACAACTAATGTAGAGCTGCTGAGGCTGCGCCGACCCTATCTGAAACGAAACAATGTCGCCGGCTTCCAGTTTCTTGTCCTTCACAAACCGACTCCACCCCTTTGTCAGCACGTAGCTCTGGCTGCTGTTCCAATACGAGTAACGGAATCTCCAGACTTTCTCCGTGTTATCTTCGAAATCCAAGAGCAGTCCCTTGTCGCTGGACTTGACGTCCAGAGGGAAAAACTTCTCCGCATGATGCTTGGGAATCACCAGTCGATTCAGTTTCCCCACGTCGCTGGGTGTGACGGCCTTATCGAAAAGGTATTCTTTGTAATTTTCTTCAGAGACGCTCGCCAGGCAGGACCCGAGCTCCCGGGACGCCTCGGTGTTATTCATTGTGGCCGACCGTCGAGCTACCGTCATGATCATCATCTCTTCGTCATAAGTGTGCTTTCTGAGCATGTCGATGATTTCTTCTTTGCTGTGCTCCCGCATGAATTGGGCCTCCGGATCGCCTCCTCCCACCGGACTGAAATTGGTGATGGCATCCCGGCCGCGGACCTTGAGGGCCGCTCGGTCGTAGGCTCGGGCGGCGTCTTCTTCGCTGTTAAACGTTCCCAACCAAACGCGCTGGTGTTTCTCGTAAATCTGTGCTCCCCATCGACCGTTGGGCTGAGGAACCACGCCCTTGTACTGCGATGAAGGAAGCCTCCGAGCTTGCTCAATCGACATTGAATACCTTCTCAGATCTTCGCATTCATCTGAGTCTCCGCCAGATCCAGTCAAAACGCTCAATCCGCTTGCCATTCTCTCCAGTCCTCGTTGCTTATCTTCCATGGCCGGCTCACCCTTCATTGACTCGTTCATTGTAGCTCGATATCTACTAGTTTCTGCTTTGCCGACATCAATGGCAGGGCCCCTCTCAATACAAATCTTAGAGCCCATTTCCACCTCCTGAGAGCAGTGTATCAAGCTTAGCGCCATATCTGAAGAATCTCTCTCCGACCACCACAGCCTGCGTGTAGGAGAATCTCTCTTAGCTCCCTGTGAATTCATAACACAAAACCTAAAAGTACGTTAGACCACAAAGCATCGCCTTCTACAAGAATCGATATAAAAAAGGATGGGGACTCGTGTATGCACAAACCTTCCAACCATCGAGAGCCATGGACGCCACCGTTCTTGCTGGCAATTAAAGAAATAATTAATTGAGCATATGAGTCCCTCTTTGGAAATTTGACAAAACTGAGGAAGAAACTGAACAATTCGGCCTCAAGTTTGTTTGAGTGGATATTGTAGATAAGCAGACTTCTCTCTCATATATATATATATATACATATAACATGACCAACTGTATGAAAAAACCGTACAGGACGCCCGTCTGCCAGTTCCTACTCCTGATCCATAGGTCAACTCAACTAATCTACCATATCTCAATAATTCAAGATTCAGATTTCTAAGTTAGGTTTGGTGGAATATGTCTTCGTTTGTATTTACAGTTACGTCGACTCCATGCCGTATAGCAATTCCTCTCTTGCCAGTACAGGGTCCACATAGAAATCAGGAGACGATATCAATTGCATATATTATATACAACCAACTTGGGCAAATCAGGTCCTTACCCTGGGCCTGGTCCGGACCACTCCACTATTCCATTCCAGTCTTTTCCTCCACGCTTTCACTCAAGTTTAAATCAGGACGTTTCCCTTTATCTGTCCTCAAAGTTGAAGCTTCCACGCTTTTGCCATTCACTATGGATGCTTGCAGAATTGCAAATATGCTGCATAATTCGAAACATTGAATCTTTCCAATTTCTAGGGCCATCAAAATTTTAATTCCATTCATCCAAACTAAATATTCATCCAATTTATTTTAGGTTTGATTCCCTCTCTTCTTCATGTCTTTGTCTTCCATACAGAGCTTGAACTTGTTCTTGTTCGGCACAAGAAAACAGAAAATTAAGTTCTATGAAATTTATAACAGGCTTACAAAATGTATAAACTGTGATCGCATTAGAAACCATATAATAGAATAAACTGTGAAATTTTTTTACGTGGTTAGTTTAATGTAAAACTTACAATATTCTATCAGGATAATTCAGAATAATTGGTTGATGATATTTGGATAATTCTTAGCTGATGTTGCATAAATAATCGAA
Organism: Pseudotsuga menziesii; assembly: GCA_001517045.1. Classification (NCBI taxonomy): domain Eukaryota; kingdom Viridiplantae; phylum Streptophyta; class Pinopsida; order Pinales; family Pinaceae; genus Pseudotsuga; species Pseudotsuga menziesii. The sequence goes on along the minus strand of LPNX010889592.1, from coordinate 209,873 downwards.
CTGACAACCCATTTACATACAACCACAACTTAAATAACTGTTCTAGTAAAAAACAAATCAAAGATTATCATTTCTAAAATAGATAGTCAAAGATTATTATTTCTAAAATAGATAGTAATTATTTGCTAGTTTGAAAAAACATTATTTCCTTTCTAATATCCCAATCCAAATTATTAAAAATGTATCTTATATAATTGCAATATAATATGTAATATGGGAAGTCATGGAGGTTACACTAAACCTATTATGTAATGTGGGAAGTCATGGGGTTACACTCAAGTAAAATCATGTTAATCTATAGTTGTCTTAATGTAAAAAGAATTTAGTAGCTTTATTTGCTTTTGATTTTCATATTATACACTAAATTGTTAAAAAAATAAGAAAAATAGAAAAAAGACAGAAAAATAATTGGTATATTGATTGGCCTTCTCAATATTAAGCAGCAGTATTTATTAGACTAGATAACAACAAAACCATAGGTAAATACTATGGGTCATCAAATACTATCCAGGTCACTAATTCTTCTTAATGTAACTCATTCAACTACTCAATTAACTAACTAATTAGATAGTTTGAGATTACAATTCTTAACACAAACATGAGTAGTTTGTGTTATATAATTGCAATATAAGATGTCATATACCTTAGAGTGACCTGCTGCCAATGAAGATCTTGTTAATTTTTTTTGGTTTTTTTGGTTTCTTAAAGTGTGGTTTAAGTTGTCACTAGCTTTGCTGGTAATCTCAATTTAAAATATTTTTTTTCTAACTTTGTAAAATAAATTTAATAGTGTCACTAGCATTACTGGTAGTCTCAATTTAAAATATTTTTTTTTCTAACTTTTTAAAATAAATTTAATATTGGGGATTGTAGAATATTTGTACTGAAACATTATAAATAAGAGTGGATAAAGTTGCCCAACAAAAGCATGAATATAGTTTGTTTTTATAATTTATAAAAACAAGCAAGGCATATTACCTTATGCATTTTAGTTTTATCAAAATGGATGGACTGAACAAATTAACGTTGTTGTTAAAGTAAAGTACAGGCATATACCTTAGAGCGACCTGCTGCCAATGAAGATCTTGTTAATTTTTTTTGTTTTTCTTGGTTTCTTAAAGTGTGGTTTAAGTTGTCACTAGCTTTGCTGGTAATCTCAATTTAATTTTTTTTTTTCTAACTTTGTAAAATAAATTTAATATTATCACTAGCATTACTGGTAATCTCAATTTAAATTTTTTTTTTTTCTAACTTTTTAAAATAAATTTAATATTGGGGATTGTAGAATATTTGTACTGAAACATTAGAAATAAGAGTGGATAAAGTTGCCCAACAAAAACATGAATATAGTTTGTTTTTATAATTTATAAAATCAAGCAAGGCATATTACCTTATATGCATTTTAGTTTTATCGAAATGGATGGACTGAACAAATTAACGTTGTTGTTAAAGTAAAGTACAGGCATGGGAATAAAGAAGCAATTTGGATAAACATGCTGGGAAGTGGGCACATTCCTTCTGACGGTTCATTGAATCTCGAACATACTTTAATTGAAGGTCTCTTTCCTTCCCACTTGCTTGCCAATACTTCATTTTCATGGCATATCACCAGTGCCCACCATAATCAATCAAGCGGAACACTTCAAGTTGCACCATAAATTATTCGCAAATCTGTAAAACACAGGGCAGGATATTCTTAACAGTGAGGCGTTTCTCGATAAAGTCCGAAGAAAACCGCCTTGAATAATTATAGTAAATATTCTTCATCCTCCATTAACATGTAATTCAAATATATTCCATGGCCAGAATTATAGTAAATATTCTTCATCCTCCATTAACAAGTAATTCAAATATGTTCCATGCCCAGAATTCCACTCAAGCAGCAGAAAAGCAGAAATCGAGGGACCCACAACACAACAACATAGAGATGTTTTTTGACATGAGGAAAGTTAGTCCATCATAATGATAAATTAGAATTTTTTTTTCAATTAGAAATACGTAAACATTTGCTATTCCTAAGAATTAATACTTGTTATTTGGTATTTGAAAAAAAATCAAGTATAGCCATAATTACATGTTTAGTTAAACCATTATATAAAAGCTTAACAGAAACATCACTTACAAGAAAAGTATACAAGAAGACTATGTATGGTGTATGGCGTAGACAACAATCATTCCTCCAACCACTCAACCTTCATATATTTTACGATTCATTATGTTATTTTCCCTTTAACACCTCTTCCCTCTATTGCCTCTGATCCACAAACCACAACAAATTCTGACTCTGGAAAAGTAACGAACCACAAACCACAACAAAATCCGACTCTGGGAAAGTAGCGAAGTTCAACAACCTAGTAGCAAATCTATCTGCCGTACCACCTATTCACGTGTCCTCTGGATTTTTGTAAATAATTATATGAGCAGGTAAGCTATGTACAGTTAACAAAACACACAAGAACCATCATGTTTTATGAATACGGCAGCTAACTTTCTTTTCTGAAAATGGTGTTAATATTTAACAATTGAGAGGTGTAGGAGTCCACACGTTTTTTCGTTTAATTGGCTACAGGGTTGACAATGGAGAAAATCTCTAAATCTGAGAGTTAAATTAGAGCCCACTGGCAGTACGTATGCTTGATTCTTGCCGGCAGTCCTGCCCTCTGTGATCTGCTGTCGAGAGGCCATGGGACCATGAACAAAGGAGTCTACATTCTTTATTTAGGTGAGCCTATGCAGAAAAACCATTGGATTAAACAACCTGGTCGAGTGCGGAGTAACTTCAAAAAATATGCATACGTAAAGTAACCAATTACAGATACATGAGAGTATCGATTGTGGTCCCTTGTTCCCAACCTCTGAGACAGTTCATGTTGCTGGTGACCGCTTCCGAAACTTTCGAAGAGACCGTAAATGATTAAGCCCTTTGTTAGATCCACCGATCGAACTAAGCTCAGCAGCACGCTGTTGCAGATCAGCCTGGATGATCGCCGAGGCTTAGGTCATCATAGTACCTTTCTCGATGTCATCGTCCCTGTGCCGAAGCTGAAACTAGGGTGCAAGGTATAACAGTGATAATAATTAAATAGTGAAACTCAAACGTGGAAATTTGATTTTCATAAATATATGTTGCTTTTGTTCAAATTTGGAGCCGTAGAATATGTGTAAATATTTATAGATTTTAACACAGAAGGAAGGTTATTGTACCAAAAAAGACAGAAGAAAAAAGGACTTTCACACATCAAACAAATCCATGTTGAATGTGACTTAACAATAAATGATGACGATGATGATTAACCTCTCTTAAACTATCTTTGGTTTATGGAACTTTAAGAATGATAATACTTGGTTTACTTTAAAATCTTGTTGGTGTCCTCAAAAGGCTTGCAAAGAAGTTTTCGTGTAAGCAAGGTACTACATAGAACCCTTTCAGCTGACCCTTTTAGTCCATGGAGTTTTATGAATAGACCAACCCCGTGTTTCACCATGGAGTTCATGAGAGTTGGTTCTAATCTTGGCTATATTAATTTTCTTCCGTGAGCTACTTACTACCCAATCTTCCAAGTTATGATTAATGATCTCCTTATAGTATCTTAATTTTCTCTTAGGTGCTAAAGTTTCCTCACACCAGATTTTCCTTTTAAACTTAGAAGTAATAATATTTTTGACATTGTCAATGTTTTGCAAAATGTTGATTTTTGGCATTGTCAATGTTCTGCAAAATGTCATTTTCATTAATGCCCTAGTGGTTTAACCAAGCCATGGTATCTTTACACCAATATCGCTTGAGGCGTAGTTGGTTTTAGCTTGAGTTTAATTAAATTTTAGGGAGTCTCTAGTTTCTCATGTTATTTATTTTATGCTATTGCTTTTAATTTTGAGGTTATAAGTTATAAGCCTCTTATCGATTTGCTCAATATTCCTCCAAGATTCTCTAAATGATGCACCCCCATATTTCACAAGCATACAAGATAACATGGATGACAAGAGTTTTTAAGAGGAACTTCTTTTTATCCCACATGAAGAGAATGACTGATTTACAATTATTTTCAAGACCAAAATAAACTTTCCACCCTCCATCAATGATTTTCTCAATACTATAGTTCCAATTGAGGTTGTCATGAATATCAATTCCGAGATACTTGTAAGAAATCACTTTCTCTAGATTTCTATTATCATAAATAAAATTTGCAGAAGTCTCTTTCTTATATTTTATAATCATAATTTTTGTCTTTCCAGTGTTAACAGTCATACCTATGTTAGAGCAAAATATTTAAGGATTTTTAATTGCTTACAGTCATACCCATGTTAGAGTAAAATAACTTGTGTATTTGATGTTTTTGTTGAGCGCAAGCTCTGAAGCACATGAGTGATTGATTATTGTGTTGAGCAAGAGCTCTGAAGCATATGAGTATTTTATGTTTGTGTTGAGCGTCAGCTCGGGAGGACATGAGTTATGAGACATTTTTTATTGAGCATGAAGCTCTCAAGCACATGAAAAGATACGAATTAGAAGTGTTGGGCATAAGCCCTGGAACATTCCAAATTGATGTTGAGTATAAGCTCTGGAACATTAGATCCTTGGCCATTGTATCCCTAGGTGTATTATACAAGTAGATCCTAGCATTAGTGTTGAGGGAGGAGCTCTGGAATTGCACTAAGTGTAACTCCTAGTTTTTAGCATTGAGTGTGAGCTCTGAATAACGCTAGGAGTTACTGAAAATTAATTGTGTTGAGTGAAAACGACTCTAATAAAACATCGATCTCATCTTACTTGTTTTTAAGTTGATTAAATGAAAATTTGAAATTATGTGTCTCATCAAGTACTGAAGAACTACCACGATATACAAGGTAATACAACATGCAAGGAGGTTTAGAGCTGCCTAACCTAGTTGACCTAACCCTACTTGAAGGCCTTAATAAAAAAGTGACTAAGAAGCTAAAGAAAGAACCATGTGACTCGGGATCATACCATATGATGCCCAAAATTAAAAATGTAAACAATATATATATATATATATATATATATATATGGGTGAAAACGCGAAGTTGAGTAACACTTTCGTGAGAATCGGGTGCCCAAACAACATAGCGGACGTTATTCAGTTGAATAACTATATTTATTCAGTCGAATAATGAATTTATTTAGCCTAATAATTATAATTATTTGGTAGAATAACAAATCATTTATTCGATCGAATAACCTTTAACGGTGAACCGTTTAATTTGACAAAATGCATAGCTGGTGGGTAATTTTTACGATCGTTTCAATAGTTATTCGGTCAAATAAATATTCTACATAAAAGGTCAGCTTCGACCTCATTTTTATTGTTTTTTCCTACAGCCATTTGTCCTCATCCTGTCGTGTTCCTCCCGCACCCGATTTGTTGGTTGTTACATGTCATCCCCGTCCACGTCACCATTCCTCTTGACATGTACATACGCCATCCTGGCACCCTACTACCTATCTAGTTTCCTCTTGACATGGAGGTTTGTTCGTGGAGGCCGCTTCGTGATGGTCTGTTCAGGATGGAGGTCATGATGGTATGTTCGACGTGGAGGCTAAACACTGTCTAGTTTCCTCTCGGCATTGAGGTCTGTTTGTGGAGGTCGCTTCGTGATGGTCTGTTTTGTGTGTAGATCTATTCGGCATGGAGGTCTGTTCGTGGTCTGGGCTTGCTGTGTTTCCCCTTGTTAGATAAATGTTTATGCAATTCCTTTTATAATCCGAAACGTTGAATATGTGATTTCTCTCTTGTTGTAGTCAATGGCTTATATTCGTTTTTAGTCGTAGTATTCCAGAGTTAAAGTTTGCATATGTTAATTGGTAGTGTATAATTCTTATAATTTTAATTTTAGTTAATACGTATATGACGAAGGTAGTCGTCCATGAACTCTGTCCATGTTAACAGAGTTGACGAACTTTGTCCATATTTGGACAGAGTTCATCAACTCTATCCATTTGGACAGAGTTTAGAAGACTTTAATCAAAAATTGATTAAACCAGTTCAAAAACCCCTGCCCTTAATGTTGTTTTCCTCTTTATTAAAGTTTTTAAAATGTATTTTATATGGTAATCTGCCAAATTAACAAGATGAAAATGGAATTACCTATCCCCAATGCAATATTATGGAAGCTCTCTAGGCCTCTTGGTGTGATTATTTAATTCGTAACAAAGAAGGTACTATAAAGTGGTTGATTATGAATAGATGCTTTAAACCTGGTTGACAATGGGGAGATAGGAGGATAGAGTTGAACTCTGTCCAAATTGACAGGGTTGATGAACTTTGTCCATTTGGACAGAAAGTATCGAGGTAGGATTCCATTTGTTTTTTATCACCCAACGCTATGAGTCGAATTGATTGGTTTTTAAATTGTAATCTAAAGGGTTTTTTTATTCATGACCATCAATAAATTTTTGTTAATTTTAATTATAAATTATATGCTTTTAGAATTTGATATAATCTATTTTAATTAGAATGAAATATGTTTAACTTAAATTATATTTAATAATTTAAATAAAATGGACAGAGTTGATCAACACTCAGATGGAGAGTTCATGAACTCTGTCCAGATGGACAGAGTTGAAGAACCCTCTCCAAATGGACAAATATGATGAACTCTATCCAAATAGACAAGACATTGGATTATCCTTAGCAAAACATAGTTCATGTAGAGTTCATCAACTCTTTTCTTGATAACTTTACTTAGCAAAATGTCTTTTAGTAGGTTTAATATAAATCATAAAAAAAACATTATTACACCTAAAACATCAAATTTTCTGATTACCACACTGTTTGATCTAATGTATTTTTAATCTAAATCATAAAAGAAACATATAACTTGTATAATGCTTATTAGTTACAGTTTATACTTACTATTATATTAAGATATTGTGCATTTTTTTTAAATTTTAATCTAAGTTCATAGGTATAATAAGGAAGATAATTTGTATTAAATCTGTCCATGGACAAAGTTCATGAATGAATACTCTATCCATGGACAGAGTTGATGAACTCTGTTCACAAGGAGTGATGAACTTAAATTTGTCCATATGGACAGAGTTGATGAACCCTATCCATGTGGACAGAGTTGATGAACTCTGTCCATGTAGAGTTCATGAACTCTCACTCTGATCAATTTACTTAGCACAAGGGATATTTTTATGATTTTATGAAATAATGCAAATATTTGTAGTTGACATAAAGAAATGTAGCTTTAATTTCATATTTGATGATATTGGTTCCATTAATTTTAAAAATCTAATACATCAAAAACACAGAGATTGCTACATTAATTTCTCATACATCCAACAATAGTGTAGCTATTTTCATTTTAAGAACTATTAGATAATATTAGGGACATTTAGGTCTTTATTAAAAACGTAGTTTTAAAAATCTAAAACAAATAAAAAACAGAGAGATTGCTACATTAATTTTTCATACATCCAACAATAGTGTATCTATTTTCATTTTAAGAACTATTAGATAATATAAGGGACATCTAGGTAATAAAAACTTAGTTTTTATAGTAGCTAGTTCTCTGAAGTTGAGGCATTAACATGCAGAATTTGAATATGTTATGAGCTGATATATTAGATAATATTAAGAACATATAGGTCTTTTTTAAAAACTTAGTCTTTTAGTGGCTAGGTCTTTGAAGATGAGGAATTAACATGTAGAATTTGAACATGATATGAGTTGATTTGTGTAATCTTGTAGATATCATATCAAATAGAAATAGATAATAAATTAGCTATAATCATTTAAAGAACTATTAGATAATATTAGGGATATCTGGGTCCTTATTGAAATCTTATTTTTTATAGTAGCTAGATCTTTGAAGTTGATTAATTAACATGTAGAAATTGATATTTCTGTGAACTTGTAGATATCATATCCAATGGAAAGAGAGCAACCTTTGAGACAAAAGCGTAGGAGGTCATCACATTTTTCGGGAGTTGGTGTCCAAAATGAAAATCAAAGATTATCGACTTCACCTCCAAATTCAAGCTTATTGTATAGTTCACATTCATCTGATCATCGACGTGGAGATAGTGGTAGAGATGATTCCCCCTTATCATCTATGGTCGCAGTGTCATTGATATAAAGAAGGGTCATTTATTTTTATTTGTAGATATGGGTCGTAGAGTATTTGGAGTTATAGATATGATTGATCAAATCTATGACTCCAATTATTCATCGAATGATATCTACACATCTACGCATAAAATTTAGAGGAAGCAAAGTTAGTAATGTTTTTACTTGTTTCTTCTTCAAGGTATGTACTATTACCTAAATCTTTCTCTAATATATAAGTTTAAATAATTTAAATAATTTTTTACATTTATAAATTGCTTGTATATATGTTGAAGCTTGGGTCTCTTTAATCTTTCGAGACAAAGGGAAGACTCCATTGGAGGATAGTGGTGGAATTGTAAGTTTAATATTTTTATTTATTTATTTTAGTTTAAAATAGTTTAATTAGTTTTTAAGATTTATAAACTATTTTTATACATGTTGCAGCTTGGGTCTCCTCCATCTTTTAGAGGCAAAGGGAAGACTTCATTGAATGATAGAGAATTTGAGGTAATTTTGTTAATAATTGTATTGTTCTTCTATATATTAGTTTAATGTTTTAATTTTTTTATTTTAATTTAAAATTGTTTAAATAATTTATGATATTGATAATCTATTTTTATAAATGTTTCAAATTGTTATGAGTCCAAGGGAAGACCCTAGTGGAGAATAGTGGTGGACTTCTTTGATTCACACATCAAGGAGCTTAATTTTATGATTATACACATGTTCATGATTATCTTTTTAAGATTATATACATGTACATTGAACTCACATGTTTATGATTGTTTTTTTAAATTATATACATACACACATTGATCATAGATATTGTTTTTTGGATTATATACATGTATATGTAAAGGTTAGGAATGTTAAGAAGTTTTGATAGGCGCAATCTAATTTGTTAAAAACGAATATGGAGAATGTTAATGTTAAGAATGAAAGCAATCCAATTTGTTAAAAATGAATATACGAGGAATGTTAATGTTAAGAATGAACATGGGGAATGTTAGGAGTGAATGTGGAAATGGGGAATGTTAATGTTAGAAATGAATGTTAAGAAATGTTAGCAATGTTAGGAAGTTTTGATGGGTGCAAATATACATGAATGTTCGGAAAGGAACTAGGAAGTTTTTATAGGTGCAAATGTACATGAATGTTAGGAAAGTAACTAGAAAGTTTTGATAGGTGTAAATATATGAATATAGGAATGAATGTTAAGAAATGTTAGAAAGTTTAGATAGGTGCAATTGTATGAATGTATGTATTAATAAATTTATGTATGTTTGTATCTGTAACATATTTTAAGTGTTGAAAAGTTGAGAATTTTAGGAATGTTAGGAATGTTAGGAAGTTTTGATAGGCGTAAATATATTAATGTATGAGTGAATGTTAGGAAAGGTTAGGAATGTTAGGAAGTTTTGATAGGAATATTTTTTATTACTAAAGTAAAATTAGTAACTTGATTCTGAATTCTAATAAATTATATCTCAATCCATAAATTTTCTAAGGTAACATTAGCAACTTGATTTTGAATTCTAATATTTTTTTATTCCTAAGGTAATATTAGCAAATTGATTCTGAATTTTAATAAATTAAAGTTCAATGACTTCATGATAGCCAATCCTAACATTAAACAAGAAATGATATAGTTAAAAACATCGCAATAGAATGTCGTCCTCAATTATCTGTTCATGGTCATATCTGGACAGTTTCCATTTTTTTTTTAAGTATTTTTTCGATAAAACTTGTACCAATTTTATTTGAGATGCACATACTAAATGACTATACTAACAACATATAACATCAGGTTCATAATTCTGAAAGTACACATAATTTTCAGTCATACAGGTCTGCTGCAAAAAATAGCCTTTTAAAATGATGGATCATCTCTCGTATGTAAATCTGTTGTCATTGTAGTCGTCCAATAACTTCATTTTTCCTTCAGTGCATCGCTTCAAATAATATTTTACATTTTCGTTGTAGTTTAAAGGTGCAATAACAGTGAAACTATCTCCTGTGCAAATTACAATTGGCGTTGGAGTTAAGTGAATAAAATTGACTATATAAACATAAGGTGATGGACAATATTGAACAATCAACAATATCATTACCTTCTCTAACAAGATCTTAAATTCCATCGCCATCAGATGATATTTTTATTTCTTCTGATTCTAATTCTTCTATGCTTGTTAGTGGCATTTTTCTTTTTGAATTAATCTCTGTGTGTTTCCAATGTTTTACGTACTTGTTCATTATGTTTTCACAAACTTCTGTAGATTTAACATTTTCAGTGCAAATATGACAAAAACATGTTTTCTTTCTACTGTCAAATGCAAACACATTTTTGAAGGATTTTGTTTGAACAGAGTGAAGTTCTCTAGTCCCATGTATGGTGCTAGCCTCGTATGGTATTGATCTATCTATATCTTTGACCCCAACAAGCCAAAATAACCTACACAATAAATGATAAATCACAAATGACAACTTTCAATGTTAGTGTACAAATACTTCAATGTTAGTACATACATTTTTTAAAATTGACAATTAATATAAATTAAAAAAATAATGTACATACCTATGCACATCTTTTGATTGTTGACTACAATCATGGCTTAGATTTGATTTACACCATTGGACAACCTCTACACCTGAATGGAATCATCTAGAAGAATGGTTCATTTGGCATCTTCGAAGTGCTCTTTTTATGCATGCTCCTGCACCATCATGTTCACCTTTTCCATGTCCAATTTCAAAGAAATTTCAACGATGTTTAATGTTCATTGATTTATGAAGTCGACATAACCAAAAAAATGATCGTGAATATTTAAATTGTCCTGCACATCCATCCGACCATATCCAATGTTCATTGAATTTAACTTTATGACTTTTTAGTGAATCATAGAAAAAAAATTCAACACAATGTTGAACAAAATGTGTATCATGTGTATGATCATCGCTGATATAAAAGCGATATTCTTTAATCACATCTCGATTGTCACACATGCTTTCAATTACATCAACATCTTGTTGAGAATGTCTATATAGAGCATGGAAAAATGTCAAAACTTGGTCAGAATGATAGTATTCACTTTGAATCTCTTTTTGTACAGCAAATGTGTAAATTTCTGCAAAATCAACCACAGATAAAATTGTTCCAGCTGGAAAAATTTCATGGGAATGTTTTAATTGAAGGTCTTGCCATTGTGCTCTATGTGAATGCTTGGTGTATTTATAAATTTCACTTTCAAAATTTTTGAGAAAATATGTCACACATATTTTATCTTCTCGCAATTCAATGCCATCAACATCTTGTAGAATAAATGTTGTATTCATATCTTCTCCAATAAACAGTTACATTTGAAAGCAACTGATCATTATCGACAGGGTATTTATTGTGGAATAAAACAAGATTTCCACAACCATGACAATGTTTTCCATTGACACATTTCTTATTATAAAATACTTCATCGTGATTTCTCTCACATAGGGTTTTAGATATGAATTCATGTACTGTGGGCAGAGGTGGTAATTTGTCCAAAACATTTTACCAAATTCAAGAAATGTGTCATAATATAATTGAAATTGCACATGATAATAACAACAACATGTGTCACTTATAGTAATAGGTCTAACATACCATGGTTTTTGTTGCACAAATGTAGTGATCGACATATAAATTCCACGATGATCTTCCTTGAATTTATTGAACAATTGTACTTGTGTCGTTTCCATTATATGTTTTGGATGGCTTTCATATACATTTCATGATACTCTTTGTCATATCACATCCCTTGAATTTGGTGAAACTCAAGCATGTTCCAACCAATATTTATGTACAATATCTTTAACACCTTCTACCATTTTGTCTTTGTAAGGTTGTCTACAAATAATTTTCTAGCAAACAAGTTCATCATTTTCATCTATTTGCATTTTGAATTTGCTATGTTTTTATAATGTCTTTCTTGAGGTTCCAATTGCTTGTGCTATTTTTGTTGTCGAACTTTTTTGTCTAGTACTAGCTGAAAAAATTGCTGTCTGAATTGCTCTACGTGCAACACTGGTATCTTTCTTTCTGGATTTTTCAAAAAAAATTATTGCATCACCTATATTTTCTATCACATTATGTTTCAGTTTCAACTCATTTGTCGCCTTGTGAATATCCAATAATGACATAGCACCTTCTAACTTCTTGGACACCAATAAACATCTCAAAATTTGTGCTTCTCCTGCTATTGAACAATCCTTGAGAATATCATCATAAATTTTTGTAGCACGATATCTTGCAACATGTATGGGTAATTTTTCTCCATATTTGTCACAATCATTATCTTCTAACATTTCATCATCAATGGTGAAAGTAACTATACATCAAGTTAAATTTAATTAAACATATGTCTAAAAATACAATTCATTATAAAAAATGAATTTCAAAAATACATGATATATACATACCAGGTCCAATTTTTGGATCTTGGTTTTGATCTTCAATATTGACTTCATCAACATTAACATGTAAATCACTATTTACATCTTCAACAATGGTCTCTTCAACTTCCATTTGTTCTTTTTGTACCCTATTTTCAATTTTCATTTCATCAACAGTGTCATTGAAATCTGTTCTTATATCTTCAATTATTTCTTCTGTTTTTGAAACCCTTGCTCTTTTAGCTGCATTTCTGATTTTTTGTTTTTCCCTATTAGCATCGTCATCACATTTACGATCACTTTTTTTTAATGGTTTCTTTTATTGCCCATAATTGCTTAATCTCCTTTTGAAAAACCCTTGGAAAAAAAAACACCTCATAAAGGAATCTTCTTTGTAAAAAAATTGGAAAAAAAAACCTCCTTTGAAAAAACAACTTATATAAATATTTTCGCAAAAAAAAACTCATTTGCAAAAATACTTTGCAAAAAAACTCTTTGGAAAAAACCCATTGCAAAGAACCTACTTTGCAAAAATACCTTGGAAAAAAAACTTTTTGAAAAAAACCCTTGCAAAAAAATAACTCCTTTGCAAAAATACCTTGAAAACAAAACTCTTTGGAAAAAAAATCATTGCAAAGAAATAACCTACTTTGGAAAAACATCTTGGAAAAAAACTCTATAAAAATACTTCTTGCAAAGAAATAACTTCTTTTCAAAAATACTTTAGAACACAAAATCTTTGGCAAAAGTGCCTTGGGAAAAAACTCTTTGAATGTACCCCTTGAAAATAAATAAGAGTAAAAATACCTTACAAAAAAAACCCTTTGGCAAAAGAAATCTCCTCTGAAAACCCCTTCAAAAATATTTTTACTTATACGAAATGAAGAGGTGAGAAAATAATGAGGCTTTTTCGTTTTACTTATATGAAATGAAGAGGTGCGAAAATAATGAGGCTCTTTCATTTTACTTATACGAAATGAAGAGGTGCAAAAATAATGAGGCTCTTTTGTTTTACTTATATGAATTTTTTTCCTGTTGATGATTTTTTTTTTGCGCTTAGTTTTTCGACCAAATAACCTTGCTTGTAATGTCTCCGTTAGGAAAAAACATTGTTCATCTGAATAATTGTTCGACCGAACAACAATTGTTCAGTCGAACAACCTCTAAAACTTGTAACCTACATAGTTTTTAGGTTTCTCCATTTTTGGAAGGTAAAATGGATGCCTTACACTATAAATCAATTGTTGAACTTGATATATTTAGCTTCATCATTAAATCTACTTTCTGTAGGTATAGATTTTGTTGTGTATAGGTGAGATCCGATATTTTTTTTTTGTTTTTTAACATGTGTCGAGGTTAGTTTCATCTCTTTCAAAATGCGACGAAATGAAAAATATATAACTTTAAAAATACACCACCAAAAAAATTGAAACAAATATGGTGCACTTAATTGGAGTGTCTACTTCAAAAAGGTATTCATAGATTTTTAAGTTTTATAGTCAATTGAGAAAAAAGTGGCGTAACCAAAAACATGTTTAAAACCGACAAGGTTTTCCCATTGATCGAATTCAAAAAAAAATATTATAATTAGTATATAGATCCGTTGGTTAGAAAGTTATAATCATCGCAATAGTATATTGTGTGTATATTGTCGTAACATTTTTTTTTTGCAAAACACAACTTTAACAATGATTTTATGGGCGCAACCAAACATGACTATTTTTTAGTCCTTTCATTTCATAAGGACACATTGTCAAACATTTTCAGAAACTACATATCAAATCTCAATAACAAAAAATTCAAAAAATTATGAATAGAAAGCTAACATAATTCTCTAAAATTTTTGTTTTTACTTGAAAGTGAAATTCTAAACGAAAATATCACTTTCGTTCGCCCAAAGTTGAAAACCATGAAAAAATCAAATTTATTTTCTCATAAGACCCCCAAAAATAGACACCCATCTTCATGGATTCACCCTTATTTTTCCTTTCATTCTTTTGTTTATTCAATAATAATAATCATCCATTTACATTCATTTGACTTTATTGTCAAAATACAAAAAATAAATATTCGAAATAATAAATAATTAACAATTGTTTTTGGTGTATTGCACACAAAATCCAAACTATTTTCCAAAGTCCAAATCATAGTCAATGCATTATCATTCAAATATATCTTTAAACATCATTTATAATTCTACATTTATGAAGAAATATATACAAACATCATTTATTATTCTACACTTATGAAAAAATACATGTAAATAAATATATCAACATTCTCCATTTATAGTTTTATACTTTAAGAAAAAACATTAATAAAAACAATGAAAAATATATATTAACATTTATTATTTTAACTATTTTTATGTGATTTGTATAAAAAAAAAATAATGTGTATTGTGTTGCAAAGGTTCTAAAGGTGTAGATATTTTTGTTTCGAATTTAGTTAGACTATAAATTCATTTTAAAAGATTGTTAATTTTACTATATTGCTGTAATATCCCGAATTTTGGACCTACCATTTATAGGCATGATCCTATTGATCATGATGATTATATTAATGTTTTATTTTATATTGGGTCAAAGACCCCACTGCATATGAACATGATGATTTGTTTCATATATTGGACGTAAGCCAATTGTATATGATATATAGGTATATATATGTTTTTTGTTGGGCATAGACCATGAAGCACATGATTGATGAAAATTTTGTGTTGGGCATGGACCCTGAAGCACATGATCAATGAGAGGTTTTGTGTTGAGCGAAAGGCTCTAGAGCACATGAGTAATTACATTTGTGTTGAGCATAAAGCTATGGAACACATGAAAATATAATTTAGAAATTGTTGGGCATAAGCTCTGGAGCATTCAATGTTGGTGTTGAGCATAAGCTCGGGAGCATCGGATCTTTGGCCGTTGTATCTCTAGGTGTATCGTACAAGTACATCCAAGCATTTAGTGTTGAGAGACACCTTTGGAATTGCACTATGTTTGTAACTCCCTGTTATAAGCATTGAGTATGGGCTCTCGTAAGCGCTAGGGGTTACTGAAAAGATTAAAATCACCTCCAAGTGAAAATGGCTCGAGGAATAATATTGATCTCATCATACTTATTTTTAAGTGATTAAATGAAATTTTGAATTTCTGTATTATCATCAAGTATTGAAGAACTACCACGTTATACGAGGGAAATCCAACATGCAAAGATGTTTAGAGTTTTATAGCCTAGTGGACGTGAGCCATCTATTTACTTGACCTTCATAAAATAAGTATCAATAAGTCTAAGGGATCAGGACACATGATGCCCAAAGACAAGTGTTAACAAGTACTTTAATACTATGTATTTTATACATAGTATGTATAAAGAATTAATTATGATTAATTATATAATTGAATAAAGAAAGAATAGAAGCTCGACCAATTATTATTTATTATTAAAGGATTAATAAATAGTGAAATATCTATGAAAGACAAACTAGGAACTAGTTAAAAGTTCCTAGGTTAAGAACTGAAATTTACCCCAGTAAATTAAAAAGTGTTAAATCAAGCAATCAAGGATTTCTTGATTTAACTGTCCCTTTGACTAAAAATTCTTCCTATAAAGACTCAAGCCAAGCAATACCTTGGGGGTTCTAATTTTTATCTAGGAGAATTATTATTCTTCCCGTTCTGCTCTGAAGTGTTTTCTTGGAGAAATTTTCCTGCAAGGAAAAGAGAATTGATTAAGAATTGATTACAAGTTAGGAAAACCCTACCTTAGGAGTTCTAAGCTACTTGCATGTTAGAGTCCAGCTCGAGGGTTCCAAATTAGAACTAGGAACGGTTTCAAGTCATGGTTGGGAGGAACGAAGTAGTTCCCGAGTGATTTGGTCATCAAACAGAGGTCATATCTGTATTGAATTGTTAATGCTGGTTATTTAAGTGTGCAGGTGCAACCATTGACAAAGCTTCAATTTCAAGTATAAAAGCCTTGAAGGTCTATTCTACTTCTTCCCAAAGTTTCATTGTTGTTTATAATTAAGTAAGGGCTGCAATGAAATTTATAACCCTAATGGTTCTGTTTTATGGTTATCAATCTGCTAAGGTTGTATATGCAATTTACTAATCATAGGCTGGAGAAATCTTATTATATGATGTACATTACTAGGGTTTGTACTTTGAGTGAAATTCTGTAATTATCTATGTGTTTAGTTTATGTGCACCATACCTAGTTTTTGTTATCAGTTAGCCTATTCTACAGGTGGCATTACTCTGCTGACATATTTCATTTGTCAGCAGAGGGTTGTTTATAATTCAAGTTTAGTTCAGAAGTACAGGTTAAATATATATATATATATATAGAGAGAGAGAGAGAGAGAGAGAATTACATATAAATATCAATCTTCAAATACTTTTATAACTTATGTACTATTTGATTTATTATAAACTAAAGAGCAGAACCTAAATATTTTAAACTAGATCTACTAGGAACATAATTCATATAATAAATAAGCTAACAAATCATTATAGTTTCATATTAAAAACCAATGCGCTGTGTATTTACACGGAGAGGCACGAAACCCCTTGATGGACATTCAAGTAATTAAAACGTTGATGGAAAATTGTGAGCTATGGAACCATTACAAGTAATGGTGCAACCACATCCCAAACAAATGCCAAATCTCTCAACGAGAATCCATTTAAAACTAGAGCAAACTACAACATAAACCCCAAAGGTAGAG
This sequence comes from Pseudotsuga menziesii, assembly GCA_001517045.1. NCBI lineage: Eukaryota > Viridiplantae > Streptophyta > Pinopsida > Pinales > Pinaceae > Pseudotsuga > Pseudotsuga menziesii. The sequence continues at coordinate 192,644 of LPNX010889592.1, read as the reverse complement.
TAACCATGTGCCACGTGAAACCCATACCTAGTAAAGATTTCCAACTCAAGAATGCCCAGAACGAGAGGAGGTAAGTGATTCTTGCTAGTAGGCTTACCATGGCCGTAAAGGATAAATCCCAACTCGACAGCGTAGCCTTGTGCAAACCCCAGAGCGCCTTCATCTCCACCTACAAGAAACCAATAATGACATGAGGAGCATGACCATGCCACAGAGAAAACCAAACAAAGCATTCATTTTACACAGAGCCAGATGAGCTTACCTACGAATCGTTGGGGTCATCTCCATTCTCCAAACATGCAAAGGAAACACTACACCACAATTCCAATACCATAATGCACATAGAATGAATGCCAAGTCCTTTGCCAAGGGTATTCACCAACCCCAATGGAATTAATGGCACCAGTTGGTGGCCATTAACGCCACCATAAACCACAGCCATAAGATCGTCTATCAATGTTAAATCAACCATGTCATATGATAAAACCTCTATACTATGGTTTTTCCACCCTTTAAAAGTCAGCGCAAGACAATACTAATGACATGGGTTGTATACCATAGTCCCAACCTTATGGTAAGCACAGCCATTAATACTATCATATAGTATTACAATGTCTTCCCTTAGCATCAATACCATATAGTGTTACAATGTCTGTCCCTTAGGAACAAGATTATAGTGTTATCATATTCCCTTTAGGATAGTTCATATAGGTAGCACATGTATTTAAGTCATAAATCTAGGTTGTAGCATTTGGGCATAATGGCAAACATAGTATGCCATGATGCCCTCACTAGGAAGAACAAGCATAAGTCTACAAGCTCGTCCCTAAGGTAAACCTACAAAAAAAATAGAAATAAAAGACGAGTAAGTAACTAAACAAGAGATAGACAATAATAATGAAAAGACAATAATATAATTCATAAGCATTGAGTAAATTAATGAATAAAGTTAATTAGCAAACATAGAGCATACCTGAGTCGTAAAACAGATAAGTAACAAAAGTGCAAGACAGAACAGGAAGTACAACTAAGAACTGAATTGTGTCAAGTAACCAATAAATCTCGATGTCGCAAGAGTAACTTGTGAATCAATGAATAAGGTGCCTTAGTTCGAATGAACTAAGTAAGTCTCCATAACAAATAATAAATTACCTCTCAGATCATCATGGGAGAATGAGTCTGGTCACTCCATCACTTTGTTCCCATCAATAAAGTTAAGTTAGTTTTCATTAAATAAACAAAGTATACATGTGTAGGAGAAAAACAATGATCTATATAACTCATTAATTCACCTCCATTAGTAACTAAGATATATCAATAGTTTAAATAACAGAATTAAGACATAAGATTTAAACTAACTAATAGTCATGGAATGGATAATGGATTAACAAGACAATGGGAAAAATCCGAAGAGGTTGAAAGTTTAAGGAGCATCTATGTTTCCGCACGAGTACTAATGATCCCTTTTGGGTAGTTTCCAACTACCCTATAATTTTATTTTATTTTTAAATTTTTGGGGTCATTACAAGTGGTATCAGAGCCCAGTTTCAATACTGAGAGACTTATGGGCGCACCAACTATTCACGCAAAGAAAATAAAGTATGATAAGTAATGTTTGTTACTAACATAAAAATTTTGCTGCTATTAAAATTTTTTGTGTTACAGGAAAAAATTTACAGCGTTGTTCAGTTTATGAACACTGAGGAAGAAAATAGCCAGCAAGAAGAAATGGCCATCCCCACTCCGGAAATGAACTTGGTTGTTGAGCTAAACTCTGATGTGTTGAAAACTTTGCACAGTCTTTAAGCTAAACTGAAGAGTTTCAGAGAAGACAGTCTAAATGAAAGAAAGGAACAACAAGCTCTAAATGAATCATTATTGCGTAACATGACAGGAGGGATCCCGTAAGGTAAACCTACCCAGTCCACCAACAGATCCAAAAGAGAACCATACTAGCAGTGGGCCAGCAGCCTAAGAGAAGTACAAAAAAAGGTACCCTTGAAGAAACTAAAGGGGATCATCACAGTCCTACTAGTGATGACTCTATTTCTCCACTGAGAAAGAGCCAAAGAAGTGATGACAGTCTTCAAGGGGGAGTTTTGAAAAACAAGAGCCCCAACCTATGAAGCTGAAGTAAATATGAGAGAAAAGGATGAAGAATGGTTGTTGGGAATGAGTAAGTATTTCTAGGTTCATAACTATTCCAGTGTGATGCAGTCTAGTCTTACCATCTACAACCTGAATGTTAAGGCAGCAAGATGGTGGCGAGATTTAAAGCACACCAAGAAAGATGAGCTGCGAGAAATAAGCTGGGAAAACTTCCGAAATATTTTCTAAGAAAAATACATGTCAGAAAGGTTCTTTGACTGCAAGGTAAAAGAGCTCCATGAACTGCACATGGGGTCCAAGGCTATGGACACATTTATAAACAGATTTCTAGATCTGCTGCATTATGTACCGTATATCAAAGAAGAGAAGGTGAAGATCCAGTAGTTCCTAGGGTGGTTTCCTCCGAGTTTTCAAGACAGGATTGAATTCGACACACCAAAGACTCTGGATACTACACTACACAAGGCCCGGCTCTACTATGAGCATGAGAGGTTATGGTAAGAAAACTAGAACCGTAAATAGAGAAAAGTCTAGAAACGTTTATGATAACTACAAGCCTGGGTCAAACCTATAGCCTTATAGAAAGCAAAATCTTAGCTTTCAAGCGAACAAGAACTTCAACAAAATTGGTATGAAGCCTTATGTACCAGCTCCTAATGGAAATAAGCAAGTGGCTAGTGGATCCAATGCCACCCCTTTAGCGATCAAGTGCTAGAAGTGCAACGGGCCACATTATGCCCAAGATTGTAAGAACAAAAACAATTGAGTCTTGCATGAATTGCAAGAAGAACCTACCGTTGAAGATATAGTGGGAACCCCGCGAATCTATGCAACATTAGATGGCCGACAAGTGGACCATCAAGCTACAATGGTCAAGATCGAAGGTAATATCTTAAACACCTCTATTTCAATAATTATTGATCTCGGTGCTTGTCGGAGCTATGTTATACCTAATATTGTTGATTTATGCAAGTTAGGAAAAGTAAAGCATGATAAACCATGGCTGGTACAGTTAGCCACAGGTGTGAAATAGAAGCTTTTGGAGTTTGTTAAAGAATTTTAAGTAAACTTGAATGGTTTCCTTACTAAGGTAAAATTGAACATCCTACCTTTAGTGTTGTATGATATTCTTATAGGCATGGACTAGTTGGAACAACACCATGTCATGCTCGATTGTCTACACAATTCTATCTTGTGTGCTCATCACCAAGGGAATCAAGTGAAGGTTCAAGGCATCCCAAAGAAAGTTTCTGTAAGACAAATCTCTTTATTACAAGCAAAAAAGTGTGTTAGGAAGGGCTGCAAGTTATTTGCAGTGAACATCCAAGACATAGAGTCTGATAGAGAACAATGCATAGAAGACTTACCCATTCTTGAAAATTTCAAGGACGTGTTTACCGAGGAAATATGCAGATTACCTCCAAAACGAGACCTAGACTTTTCCTTCAAACTGACCCCCTTATTAGTTCTAGCTTCCAAAGCCCCTTACCACATGAGTGCACTGGAATTGGTGGAACTCAAACTGCAGTTGTAGTAATTAATAGAGAAGAGGTATATCTGACCCATTGTGTCCCCTTGGGGAGCATCTATTTTGTTCGTAAATAAGAAGGATGGTATGATGCGGATGTGCGTTGATTACTGCTAGTTGAACAAAATGATGATAAATAATCATTACCCGCTCCCTAGGATCGATGATTTGTTCTACCAGGTGGGAGGAGCCAAAATCTTTTCAAAGATTGACCTATGATTCGGGTACCATCAGGTATGGATTCGAGATGAAGATATCCCTAAGACCGTATTTCGTATGAGGTACGAGCACTACGAGTTTGTAGTGATGTCATTCGGGTTGACCAATGCACCTGCAAACTTTATGTGTATGATGAACATCATATTCAGTAAATATCTAGATAAGTTTGTACTAGTATTTATTGACATTCTAGTTTATTAAATGTGTACTAGAACACCTTCGCATAGTACTTCAAGTGTTGAGAGAATGCCAACTCTACTCTAAGTTTAGTGAATGTGATTTTTACCAACCACAAATACAGTACCTAGGTCACATCATATCCGATGTAGGAATAGCTATGGACCCGAAAAATATTTGAGCTATAAAGGATTGGCCTACCCCGACTAGTGTCACTGACATTAGGTCCTTCTTAGGTTTATCTGGGTATTATCAAAAGTTCATTGAGAACTTCTCAAGAATCGCTTGCCCCATGAAGACTTTGCAAAAGAAAGAAAACAATTTCTTATGGACTAACCAGTGTTGTGGATTGCAGATCCCAATGGGGATTTCCTTGTATGCATGGATCCAAGCATGGAAGGAATTGGAGGAGTCCTCTTGCAAAATGACCATGTGATCTGTTATGAATCGCGAAAATTAAAAGAGCATGAACAGAATTATCCCATCCATGATCTTGAGCTAGCAGCCATTATCCATGCTCTTAATATGTGGAGGCACTACCTCATGGGAAGGAATTTCATCTTAAATACAGACAATATGAGTCTAAAATATTTATTTGATCAACCCAATCTAAATGCGAGGCAAGCCAGATGGTTGGCTTTCCTGAGTATCACTTTGAACTAAAACACATTAAGGGCAAAGAGAACAAATTTGACAATGCTTTGAATCGACGGACTCATATGATATATGAGGTGACCCTGAGTCAAACTGATGCCGATTTGCATGAGAAGATTAGAATGACCAACAAGGTTAACCCATTCTATGTGGAAATCCTCAAGAAGGTCGAAGAGGACCGATTGTTTCAATAACAGAAGGAATACAATGTGGATGAATCTGGACTACCATGGTCCAAGGATAGATTGTATGTTCCAGTTGGAGGGGACATTCAGTCCAGCATCCTCAGAGAATTTCATAGGGCACCCTACTCGAGGCACCCAGGACATCAAAATATGATATCTGTCATCAAGAGACACTTTTTCTGGCCCAAGTTAAAGACCAACATTGCAATGTTTATTGTGAAATGTCAGGAATGCCAGCTAGTTAAAGCTGAACACCAGCATCCTTCAGGATTTCTACAGCCATTTCCCATTCCAGAATGGAAGTGGGAGGTTATCAGTATGGATTTTATTACTGGCTTACCAAAAAGCAAGAAGAAAATGATTCCATATTCATAGTCATTGACAAGCTGTCAAAGGCAGCACACTTCATCCCCATGAAATCGACCTACAAGGTTGTGAACATTGTTGATATCTTCCTGAAAGAGATATTTAGATTACATGGGATACCCAAAGTAATTATCTCAGATCGAGATGTTAAGTTTACAGGAAAATTTTGGAGATATTTATTCTATGGATTAGAGACACAGCTGAACTTTAGCACTGCTTATCACCCACAGACGGATGGGATATGGAAAGAGTAAACCAAATTGTGGAAGACATTCTTTGAATGTATGTCATGAACAACCCCACTACGTGGGAGGATTATCTGCACCTTGCAAAGTTTTCATATAACAACGGGTATCAATCTTCTTCCAAGATGAGTCCCTTCGAGGTACTCTATGGATGGAAGTGTAGGACCCCAGTTACTTGGGATAGTCTGGTGGATCGGCTCATGTTAGGTCCTAACCTGTTATTAGAATTGGAACAATTAGTTACCAAGGTCCAGGGAAACCTTAAAGAGGAACAAGACCATCAGAAAAGTTATGCAAATAAGAAAAGAAAAGATAAAGACTATCAACTAGGTGAGCATGTCTACTTGAAGGTGAAAGTAAAATGAAGCTCGTTGAGCTTGGGTAGGTGTGGTAAGTTAGCACCTAGGTTTTGTGGACCTTTTGAAATTCTGGCCAAGAAAGGACCAGTGGCTTATGAACTAGCATTACCTACGCACATAAGAGTTCATAATGTTTTTCATGCATCTTTATTAAATAAATATATTTATGACACTAAGCATGTCATTGATTGGTCATTGTTATAGGTGGAACTTGAGGGGGAATTTACCCCTGAGCCTTTGCATATATTGGACAAGAGAGAAGTGCAACTTCGGAAGCGTACTGTAGTCCAATTGAAAGTGCAGTGGAAGCACTTTGAGGTAGATGAGGCTACCTGGGAGACTGAGGCCACCATGAGAAAGGATTACCCCTCCTTGTTTCATGATATCATTTAGAGTTCCTAGAACACCAGGGACGGTGTTGTACTAAGCAGGGAGGGATGTAATATCCCGAATTTTGGACCTACCATTTATAGGCATGATCCTATTGACCATGTTGATTTGTTTCATATATTGGGAGTAAGCCAATTGTTGATGATATATAGGTATATATATGTTTGTTTTGGGGTATGGACCCTAAAGCACATGATTGAACAAATTTTGTGTTGGCCGTGGATCCTAAAGCACATGTTCGATGAGAGGTTTTGTGTTGAGCGAAAGGCTCTGGAGCACATGAGTAATTACATTTGTGTTTAGCATAAAGCTCTAGAACACATGAAAATATAATTTGGAAATGTTGGGCATAAGGTCTGGAGAATTCCATGTTGGTGTTGAGCATAAGATATGGAGCATCAGATCTTTGGCCATTGTATCTGTAGGTGTATCATACAAGTACATCCTAGCATTTAGTGTTGAGTGAGAGCTCTGGAATTGCACTGTGTTATAAGCATTGAGTATGGGCTCTGGTAAGCGCTAGGGGTTACTAAAAATATTAAAACCACCTCTGAGTGAAAACAACTTGAGGAATAATATTGATCTCATCATACTTATTTTTAAGTGATCAAATGAAAATTTAAATTTCTGTATTCTCATCAAATACTGAAGAACTATCACGTTATACAAGGGAAATCCAACATGCAAGGATGTTTAGAGTTTCCTAGCCTAGTAGACTTGAGCCATCTATCTACTTCACCTTAATAAATAAAGTGTCGTTAAGTCTAAGGGATCATGACACATGATGCCCGAAGACAAGTGTTAACAAGTATTTTAATGCTATGTATTTTATACATAGTATGTATAAAGAATTAATTATGATTAATTATATAATTGAATAAAGAAAGAAGAGAATCTCCACCAATTATTATTTATTATTAAAGGATTAATAAATAGTGAAATATCTATGAATGACAAACTAGGAACTAGTTAAAAGTTCCTAGGTTAAGAATTGAAAATTACCCCAGTAAATTAAAAAGGGTTAAATCAAGAAATCAAGGATTTCTTGATTTAACTGCCCCTTTCATTGAAAATTCTGCCTATAAAGACTCAAGCCAAGCAAAGGCTTGGGGGTTCTGATTTTTATCTAGGAGAATTATTATTCTACCTGTTCTGCTCTCAAGTGTTTTCTTGGAAGGAAAAGAGGATTGATTCAGAACTGATTACCAATTAGGAAAACCCTACCTTAGGAGCTCTAAGCTACTTACATGTTGGATTCCAGCTCGGGGGGATCCGGGTTAGAACTAGGAACGGTTCCAGGTCATGATTGGGAGGAACGTGGTAGTTATCGAGTGATTTGGCCATCAAACAGAGGCCAGATATGCATTGAATTGTTAATGCTGGTTATTTAAGTGTGCAAGTGCAGCCATTGACAAAGCTTCAATCTCAGGTATGAAATGCTTGAAGGCCTATTCTGCTTGTTCCCAAAGTTTCATTACTATTTATGATTAAGTAAGGGTTGCAATGAAATTTCTAACCCTAATGGTCCTGTTTTATGGTTATCAATCTGCTAAGGTTGTATATGCAATTTACTAATCATAGGCTGGAGAAATCTTATGATATTCTATACATTACTAGGGTTTGTACTTTGAGTGAAATTTTGTAATTATCTCCATGTTTAGTTTATGTGCACCATACCTAGTTTTTGTTATCAGTTAACCTATTCTACAGGTGGCATTATTGTGCTACCATATTTCATTTGTCAACAGAGGGTTGTTTTTAATTCAATTTTAGTTCAAAACTACATGTTAAATACATACATACATGCATACATACATACATACATATATATAGATAGATAGATAGATAGAATTACATATATATATTAGTCTTCAAATAATTTTATAATTTATGTACTATTTGATTTATTATAAACTAAAGAGAAGAACCTAATTATTTTAAACTAGATCTACTAGCAACATAATTCATATAATAAACAAGCTAACAAATTATTAAATACCTTCTAAGGTCTGCTCTACATAATCATGTAAAAAAAAATTAAATATCATAACATTCCATTTTAATAAACATAATCAAAATTAACCAAACAGAGAAGGCATCGTGACCATCCACGTGATTCATTATCAAAATTTGTATTATTTTAAAATCTACACAACCAAACATATCATGCTAAACATTTAAACAATTAAAACCTATTTTTTCATCAAGAAGTCGCAACATCGAATCCTGTATATGTCTAAACCCAAGACAGAAACAATAATAAAAAATCATAAGCCGTTTATACTAAAGTAGTAAGCAATCACATAAGCATCTCTTTAAAGTCCATGCTATACATCTAGTATGTGCAGGTTACGCTTTTAAGCTATGCCACAATCCTTAACCAAACAACGCTTACTCTAACAACGAGGTCATAAGGACCCTAGTTACGACCTCATCCAAGTTTCAACTAAATAACATAGTCACACTTTAAACCCAATCGATATCATGGGTTGTCATAACCCAGGATGTTACAGCCTTATTTTCTTCAAGGTAAACATTTTACATTAAACTACCAACTAAAAAGCTATCACAGTTATTGGGCGAGGCACATGCCATTCGTGGCATGGCCTGTACCCACGCTGAGCCAATACAAAACTAAGATTACAGTACTATGTTTTAAAACACAGACTTCATTTTTAAGCTAACGCAAAGCACATGGTGTCAAGCCAATGGGCTATGACACCATTGTTACAATGGTGTAGCCCATGGCATAATGCCCAAGATCTAGAAGCTCCCTACTCAACATACAAACCAAACAAACAAAGTGCTATGCACACGGCCTTAACCCAAAACAAAATTATACGCAGAGTAATTTTCTACAGGCTGTAAGGCCACAATTCGATCTAATTAGAGTCCACATAAAACGAAGAAATTAAATAACCATACAAAACCCAAGTTTACACAGTATTAAACACTGGATCAATTCATAGGTATTTCATTTCAAATCATTACAGTTTCATATTAAAAACCAATGCGCCATGTATTTACACAAAGAGGCATGAAACACCTTGATGGACAGTCAAGTAATTAAAACTTTAATGGCAAGATGTGAGCTATGGCACCATTACAAGTAATGGTGCAGCCATGGCCCAAACAAATGCCAAATTTCTCAACGAGATTCCATTTAAAACCAGAGAAAACTACAACATAAATCCCGAAGGTAGAGTAACCAAGTGCCACATGAAACCCCAACCCAGTAAATATTTTCAGCTCAGGAATGCCCAGAACGAGAGGAGGCAAGTGATTCTTGCTAGGAGGATTACCATGGATGTAAAGGAGAAATCCCAACTCGATAGCGTAGCCCTGTGCAAACCCCGGAGTGCCTTCATCTCCGCCTGCAACAAACCAACAATTGCATGAGGAGCATGACCATGCCATGGACAAAACCAAACAAAGCATTTCATTTTACATAGATTCGTATGAGCTTACCTGCAAATCATTGGGGTCGTCTCTATTCTCTAAATGCGCAGAGGCCACACTACACCACAATGCCAATACCATAATGCACATACAACGAATGCCAAGTTCTTTTTCCAAGGGTTTTCACCAACCATGATGGCATTAATGGCACCATCTGGTGTCCATTAACGCCACCATAAACCCCAACCACAAGATCTTGTATCAATGTTAAATCAACCATGTCATATTATAAACCCTCTATACTATGGTTTCACCACCCTTTAAAAGTCAGCGCAGGACAATACTAATGACATGGGTTGTATACCATAGTCCCAACCTTATCGTAAGCATAGCCATTAATACTATCATATAGTATTACAATATCATCCCTTAGCATCAATACCATATAGTGTTACAATGTCTATCCCTTAGCAATAAGCTTATAGTGTTATCATATGCCCTTAAGGATAGTTCATATAGGTAGCATATGCATTTAAGTCGTAAGTCTAGGTTGTAGCATTTGGGAATAATGGCAAACGTAGTATGCAATGATGCCCTCGCTAGGAAGAACAAGCATAAGTCTACAAGCTCGTCGCCAAGGTAAACCTACAAAAAAATAAAAATAAAAGACAAGTAACTAAACAAGAGACAAAGAATAATAATGAAAGGACAGTAATATAATTCATAAGCATTGAGTAAATTAATGAATAAAGTTAATTAGCAAACATAGGGTGTACCTGAGTCGTAAAACAGATCAGTAACAAAAGTGCAAGATGGAATAGGAAGTACAACTAAGAATTGAATTGTGTCAAGTAACCAATAAATCCTGATGTCACAAGAGTAAACTGTGAATCAATGAATAAGGTGCCAAAGTTCGAATGAACTAGATAATCCTGCATAATGAAGAATAACCTTACCTCTCAGATCGTCATTGGAGAATGAGTCCCTTCACTCCATCACTTTGTTCCCACCAATAAAGTTAAGTTAGTTTTCATTAAATAAACAAATTATACATGTGCAAGAGCAAAACAATGATCTATATAACTCATTAATTCACTGACAGCAGTAACTAAGATATATCGATAGTTTAAATAATAGAATTAAGACATAAGATTTAAACGAACTAATAGTCATGGAATAGATAATGGATTAACAAGACAATGGGAAGAATCTGAGGAGGTTGAAATTTTAAGGAGCATCTATGTTTCTACATAAGTACTAATGATCCCTTTTGGGTAGTTTTCACTAGCCTATGAAAAAAAAATCTATTTTCAATTTTTGGGGACATTACAATTGCTAATTGTGAAATAAAAATTGTATTTGTGTAAACTCTTGATGTTTTTTTTTAATGATAACTTTTTAAATTGGATTAGAAATAAATTATAACCCAATTTCAACTCTGCTCCTCAATCCGTATTTAGAAAGAAAAGAAACATATAATTGATATAAATAAACTTCCACATAGCCCATAATATACATATAACTAAAAAAATATTTTTGATTTCTTTTAGGGACTAGATGTAATGTCCCCAAAATTTGAAAAAAAAATTAAAAAAAATATTAGGCTAGTCATTTACTGCCTAAGCTCGACATTATTTATACTTATGTGGAATGTGTCGATCTTTGTTTATTGTGGTGTATGGTCGTAAGTTGTTCTTACTTCGTGCGCTCGTATTTTCGATGTGGTTATTAATATAATACTATGGTATCATGATGTTTTTTCCTATCTTGTTCTATTTTTACGCATTTATAAGTATGTTTTTTTTTTTATTACGTACTCATCGGTTATAAAATTTGATTAGTGTTGTATAAAAAATTATGACTTAACTTGTTATTGGAAAAAGTGGTGGAGTGACGGGACTTGTTTCCCTTGTAAACACCCGAAAGGTCACTGTTTTCTACTTGTCACCACAGGGATTACTTTGTTCTTACAAACTAATGCATTTCTTTCCTTGTCATGTGCAGGTGCACTTGACGATGGAAACTGCTTCAAAATTTGAACAAGACATATTGCTCATTTCGTTACTAGCACTTGGCTTGTACAACGACGGATTTTTAGTCCTATCCTAGTGACCACTATGACGTTTGTTAGTTGATATTTACATGATGCTGGATGTTTTACTAGCCTGAGCTGCATGAGTTACTATCATTATTTTTATGGACTTTAGGACAGTGACTTGATTACTGTTTCACTTATCATTTACATTGCACACATTTTATATGGTATTAACACCTTATAACTTGGTTCATGCTCTAACATAGTCTTGGTGTATAGTTTTAATAAAGTCTTGGTGTAGGGTTTTAAAAACTTGGCATTAGCCCTCCATGGCAACACCTTATGTATTCAATACACAATATGGGGGCTATGTATTGTACTTTGTTTGAACATGGTTTGAAGGGTGGCATGAGCTATACACTATGGGTTTCGAATTATGTTAATGGGGGCTAGGGTGGCGACATAAATGCACATTGGAATGTGCGGGCCTCAAGCTTAGGGATTGATATCTTATGTTGGTTTGGGTCATTTGCAGTATGGCTGTGTGAGCTTTTCCTTTGCTCTATTATATGGCACGAAGCTTTGGAGGATAGTTGTGATGACAGGTACATATCCCACCCTGGTTTAACATCGTCATTTTTTCTGTTCAGTTTGGTTTCAATGTGTACTCCTCATCATAGATGTTGTCTTGTGTTGCAAGTTGTAGGGTGTGAATAAATCGTGGGTCGCCCTAAGGTCAACACCATACCCATTTGGGTAAGCCCTGATGTAACAAGTTCTTAACTTGTTCCCTCTCTCGCGTGGTTGTTTGTGATAGAGTTAACAAAACTCATCATGGTTTGAATGCTTGTCTAGTTTTAATTGTTGTGGAAAAGAAAGGGGTTGTCTGTAACTTAATTTGTATAGCATTAGAGATGCGTTAAGACTTGGGGTTTTTCTTGTTGGGGTTTATCACCTTTGGGATGGGACTTTAATATATTTTGGGTTTCATTTATGGATGTTCTCTGTAGTATTAATGCCTTGGTGAACACTCCCAGGCTCTGTGGATTGTAAATGTGTTAATGATGGATACAACAATAGCACCATTGCTTGCAATGGTGCAAGACTAGGGTTATAAGACTGTGTAAATTATTACTTTATTTTATGAAGGGAATACATACAGCATTATTACTCTCTGAGTGTTTATTTCATTATTTATATACAACATTTGCATACTATTCGAATCGTGGGTATGATTCTTATTCTATGGCAATGGTTTAACTCTGTGTGATTCACAATTCTTATTTAAGTTCTTTTATGGGTTTTTTTATGGTGTTTGTTTGGCCTTGGAGCCTTGTTGTAGATGGCAATGGATTTCCTATCAATAGAGTTGTGACTGTGTAGTGGATAATGACTTAATGTTTTATGATTAAAGTCGTGTTTATGAGCATTTTGTTTATAAGGGTCGTGACTATGGATGTAACCATTCAATGGGCGTCATTGCTATTCACATAGCATTGAGAGGGTTGTAGTGGTTGCGCTAATGTTTAAATGCTTTTTTTATGTAAAGGGTTGAGGGCCATGAAGAAGTTACAGCGTGTAATTTATTTGGGGCTTTTGACCTCTGTGTAGAGATTATGTGAAATTATTTTACGGCCTGTGTACTTAAAAATAGTGTGGTTTGTTTTGATAGATATAACGCTGCAGCGTTTAGTAGAATAGTAACGAATCCTACAGGATTTGATAGAATGACTTGTAAAAATAAATGGACTCAACAAGAATTGATCTTGGTTCACTATGGCTGTAAATGATTATTGCTGTATGGGTTTGTTTAGGAATTCCTGCTTACAAGAATCAATCCTACGACCTCTGTGTATTTATGCTACGTTTTAGAAGAGTTTTATGCATAAAATTATGTTCAAATTACTATGTTGAAAGTTTCTTTATAGCATACGATTTTTCGTAGATGTAGTTTGTATGTTAATTATATGGTTTGGTTTATTATCAATGAGATGGATTCATGTTGATTATTTTATAGCTTCAGACCATTAGATGGTCTCTATATCTTTATTGTAGATTTGCTTTAATTTATTAATTGATTTTAATTATGTTTATATTTAAATATTGGAAATTATTTGTTTCTTAGATTAAGACTTACTATACTTTAATTTAATGTGTTTTATAATTATTTTTTGTTTATAGCTTATACTTACTTAGTCTTTTTGCTACTAAATATAGTTCTTCTGGCAATATGAAATATGCTAGTAGAATCCATAGGTAAATATACATATAGACTCTGTTTAGAGTAATTTCTAGTTTTTAGGAAAACAAAGTTTAAGCTATGAAATGAAATGCAGAATCCAGTTTGGATGAAAATAATCCCTAAATAATTCTTAGATAGGAAATAATTTTCAGACACAGTGTTTAGAATTAAAAACGTAAACTCTTAAACATTATGGATAGACATAGGGTTTATGAATAAAATGTAAACCCTTAAATATTTTAAGAGGAAATAATTGCAAATATAGGGTTAGAAATATAACATAAACCCTTAACTATTCTAACAAGATACACTTGCATACATAGGGTTAGAAATATATCATAAACACTTAAATAATCTAACAGGAATTATACTAGATAATCGAATAGAAAAATCAAGAACCTCATACCTACAAGGTGAATCTATTCCAATTGTTGAAAACTTGCAGACTCAATTACCCAGCATTAACAAATTTATAGGAAAATATGGCCTCTCTATATATAACTGAATCACTTGGAAACTACCATGTTCCACCCAACCATGACCCAGAACCGTTCCTGGTTTTAGTCTGGATCCCCCCGAGCTGGTTCCAATGTGCAAGTAGCTTAGAGATCCTAAGGTAAGGCTTACCTAACTGGGATATCAGGTCTGAATCATTTTCTTTTTTCCTCATAGGAAAAAGTTCTCCAATAACTCTCTTGAGAATAAACACAAAGAAATAATGATTCACCAAAAAGATGGAAGAGATCCCCAAGCCTCTCTTTTGCTTGGGTCTTTATAGGTAGACTTTTAAGTCAAAGGGGAAGTTAAATCAAGAATCCTCTGATTTCTTGATTTAACCCTTTTATTTAATTTAGGTACTTTTAATATTTAACTTAGGAACTTTTAACTAGTTCCTATTTGGACATTTGTAGGCATTATACTATTTAATTATATTTAAGTAATAATAATAATAAATGGATCCTTTCTTTCTTTCTTATACTTTTAATATTATTAATAAGCTTACTCTTATACATACCATGTATAAAATACATACTTATATATATACTTGTGTGTGTGTGTATATATATATATATATATATATATATATATATATATATATATATGTTAACATTTGTCATTAGGTATCATATAACATGATCCCTAAAGTTATGACACTTTCTTCATTAATACTGTCAAGTAGGTGGTTAGGTCTACTAGTCTAGGCAACTCTAAACATCCTTGCATGTTGGATTCCCTCGTATAACATGGTAGTTCTTCGGTACTTGATGAGATACATAAATTCAAGATTTTATTTAATCAATTATAAATAAGTCGGATGAGATCAATATTTTACTCGAGTTGTTTTTACTCGACATCATTAATTCTTTTGAATAACTCCTAGCACTTATCAGAGCCCACACTCAATGCTAAAAAATAGGGAGTTACAAACTTAGTGCAATTACAGGGCTCCTTGCTCAACATTAATGCTAGGATGTACTTGTAGGATACTCCTAGGGATACAATGGCCAAGGATCTGATGTTCCAGAGCTTATGCTCAGCATCAACTTGGAGGGATCCATGGCTTATGCCGAATACTTCCAATTATCTTTTCATGTGCTTTAAAGCCTCCTGCTCAACACAAAGTTTTACATAATTCATTTGTTCTAGAGCTCCTCGCTCAACACAACAAAACACTCATGTGCTCCAGAGATTCTCGCTCAACACAAATTACACTACTACATTTCGACCAAAAATCTGACGGCCGTATTGTCGGATTTTCGACACTTCCCTGTTGCATGTATGACACTATGATTTTTTTTAAGTGTCGGTGGATTTTCGTCAGTCATCTGACATCTTTCCAATCCGTCAGTTAAGCGACAGCTCAGTTCACCGTTGGTTAAATGTAAATCGTCGGTTATCCGACACTTACAAGCTGTCGCTTTTATAGCATGGCCATCGGTTAAGAGATGGTGACGAATTTTTTTTAAAAACATTTACACCTACAGGTGTCACTTAACCGATGGAGTATGAAAACTTAAACGTCGCTTAACCGACGAAGTATGAAAACTTAAACACCTACAGGCGTCGCTTAAGCGATGGTATTGTATTTTTTTATTTTTTTTTAAACCTATAGGCCGTTGCTTAACCAACACCTACAGGTGTTTCTTAAACGACAGTATTGTTTTTTTAAGAAAAAACACCTACAGGTCGTCGCTTAACCGACGGCTATAAGTGTTTTAAAAAAATATATATTGTCTTGTTTTTTTTTTGTAAGAAGAACTAGTCTCATATGTTACTCGTTGAGAAACAAAACTACCATGAAATACTAAGGACAGGATCTTATTTTCTCCAGTATTGTTAGGGTACAAACCAGCCATGGAAAACAATTACTCTCGTTTGCATCATAGAGATCCATTTAAAAATCAGCTACAATCTCTTTCTTTGGTACTTTTCCAAACTTTTATGTCAGTGATTGTTGATTTGGTAGATCATCCAACAACCCTAAATCCTTCCATCTCCTATTATTTCTAGTTAAAGTAGTCCATAGTACATACTTAGTAAAACAAATAATTTTATTTACAAGCTACTTGAGTCTGGATTATTGATGGGAATGAAAATTACTATTAAGAAGGTGGCCTCCAAGAAATTTGCACCAGAATGATCACTAGTCTCAGTTTCCTACCATTAGATGGATTGTGATGTATATAACACTAGAAAAGTTTGTTGAAAATTCACACTCTCTAGGTAGGAAAATGAAACCATAAAATAAAATCCTTAGACTGTAAACAATTTATTTGGTTAGAGGGGTAAGGGTTTTTCCACCATGGTTCTTATCCCCTTTTGATATTTAAACCCTTCTATCTAGATTCTATTGATTCGAATGACAAATATGTTACTAAAAGAGGGAATATTACTAGATGGACTTTGACTTCTCAAAGGTGAATGAAATGGACTAGGTGTAATAGTATAGCTAATCTGCAAATATGTAGCATGGAGAATATTCCTTGCACTTGCACAAGGAAGCTCTAAAACATCAGTAAAGTCAGCAGTCACTCCCTTATTTTTTATCATGTCATGGGCACCTCTTTAGATCACTAAATTTTGAACTTGAGTCACCATCATTGCAAGCACTCCACTGTGAAATATTTGATAAGAAATAGGACATTTGTCTTGTTGGGAATATAATCTTGTTGTCCATATGACGGTCAAGAAAGAATACACTTGGTTAGACTAATAAGTAACATGTTGGGAATATAATCTTGTTGTCCATATGACATACAAGCAAACATACACTTGGTCAGACTGGTGAGTAACATGTTAGATATACCCATTATGCAAGCTGTTACTATCTTTAAAAGGTAGCAATGATTTTGTCCTCGTATATATATTATGTAACACTATGTTCGCTAGAGAAAATTCTTTCGGTAGACAATATCCCTTTTCCAGGTTGTACAATAAAATTAAGTCAAACAATATTAATAAAGAACAAATTTCATATCGTTTTCCTCAACCACTAATCTCATCCATAACAGAGCAATGTACAAAATATTAAGTCTACTTTAGAACTACTTAGTCATTTTATTGGCCAAAGCAATTCATATTTCTTAAGTCAGCATCAAATTCCATAAATCCAAATTTATATACATTAGAGGAGACTTCGATCAGAAGAAAATATTTGGATGTGAGCATTACAAGCGGAACTGCAAATTGAAAGCTGGTTGTTTTGAACCAACTTTTCACATGTAGATTCTGCCTTTTAGTACCTTGCACCTGCTCACTGGCCCTTTCCAAACTTTGTTAATTGTTATCTCTATTAGAGTGTATGTAGTTCTATTGCTTTTGTAAATTTACTAAATTGGAAGCAAGATATGAGTAAGAATCACTATTTTCACCTTCTCCTGCCTTTTACTCAAAGCTGCATTTGAGTAAGAATCACTATTTTCACCTTCTCCTACACTGTCTGCTTGTTTTGTCTTTCAATTGAGATGAAATGATAGCCCACCTATATCCATAGCAGTTGTACCCAAATTTAAGAAATGCCATATGCAAAGTGTTACCATTCAGGTATTAAATTTTGACCTCCATACTCAATTGGCACAGATGCAGAAATGATAATGAAATATATTTTCTTTCTTATTGACAAGCACACCACAGGAAATTGATTGAAGAAAACTCATAATAAACCTTTAAAGATAGCTTTGATTTTATAGAAATAAAAAACAAAAAGAATTGTGGGAAGGAGAAAGGGTGATGAACAAGAAATAGTAAAATGATCTTGTTAAAGTTGTCTTAGGAATCTGAAACTACAAATGATCTCTCACTGATCTAGCAAAGGAAGCCAGCAATCAACATGACCATCTCCAAATGCAGAGGCAGCATAAGCCCAGTCAACATGACATGTTAGCATAGCTACCTAACAATAGATGGGTAGTGGACCCACAATTTTACTGGCTAAGGGAGAAACATAGGGTGAAAAGAAAAGAGACCATTCTTCTCCCAGCAGAAAAAGAAAAACAGATTAATTCACAGTTGAAACGTTGTAGCAGACTCTAGACCATCAGTATGCAATCACAGTATCCAAATGCACTATGAATCTGAGATAGAGAGCTCTATAATCAATAATCTACTTTAATGATTTGGCATTTGTCAATCTCTTTAGCTTGTCATTCAACATCGTATCATTTTGTATCTTCTTTTAGACATGATTTATTGCTATATTGAAGAATAACAACAAACCATAATGATACATTACTACATAATGTTACATCTTAACACACATGAAGACTTATGTCACAAGCTCTATTAGTTTGCTTGAAACTACTCCTTCCTGTCTTATGCATACAGGTTTGTTGCATCTATCATTTCTATTGCTCAGTAGCATTCTAATGCCTTGTGGAGTACTATGGAGTATGGACAATGCCCAGCACTTATCAGATTATATAGACATTAATGATTATAATTTTAAAATTTAGACTGTTATCTTCTCTAAACCTTGGGCTGCTTGAAACATATTGATTTGACTATAAATTTTATGGATAGAGAAGATTTTGTCTGCAGGATATATACGTGCCTAGACTAGCACACTTTGCATTCACACAATAAGACTGATGAACAACTAATACTAGTGCAATGGAAGTTGGGCACATATTCAAGACTCTTCTTAAGGGAACTGCTTTAGGGCAAACCCTGTTTATCTCTAGACTTGTCATTTGCTATGCAGCTGAATGTTTTAAAGTGGTAAAGTGTCAAGTGTTTTCGTGACATGTTTATGGACTCTTCTAAAAGCAATCACAGCTGAAAAAATATGTTCTTTATAATCCAATTCAGTTTTTTTTGTGAATTTCTGAATAATTGCTTTGCATTTCATGTTATAGTAGTATCTTGCCTTGGTGACAATGGAAAGGGAACATAGACAACACTCAAGATTTTGATAAAAACGTTTCCCAACCTTCACTTGCATTAGAAAGAAAATAGAAGGTTTATTGTGAACTAATTTGTGCAGAATATGTGAGTTGCAGTGTTCAGGGATGTGTTGATGTTGTCTCTATGATTTTGCAGATTAAGCTGAGGGGCTTATTGTCTTATCTTCAACAAGAACAACAAGGCTATTGGGGTGTCCTACAAGGACGAATGCAATCATTGTCATCCTCTGTGCACAACCTACCCACTCAGCACCAACATGATGCTGTAGATGAGAGTCAGTAGCCAGCTGAAGCATCTGGTCTAGGACGGAGTTGGGTACAAAGCATGTCCAGTAGAGATCCAGCTACCCATAGAGTGCCTTCTGCTCGTGCGTGAAGAGGAGAATCTGATAGTGGTATTCTAGTTTTGTTTTGCTCTTTTGAGATTCATTATTATTCATTGTTAAATAAAATGGTATTTTATGCTATCAGCAAAGGCAGAACGTAATAATTCTTCGTTAGATTCTTTGCCACTGACAAACTAATGTGCAGAAAATCATAGTTACAGCAATAATCAAGCTCTCTTTGGTGTCATGATGGCAGCTTCCAATGACAACATTCAGAATGCTGTACCACCACCAAAAATAGAGATACCCATTGTTGGGCCAAAAAGAGGCTATTCAGGTTTGCATATACTTAGGGGTCATAAGGGCTCTATTACTGCTCTCCATGCAGTGACAAGATGTGAAGTATGGGATCTCACGAGTGATCAGGAGGATGCTGGATATTTCATCAGTGGGAGTGCTGATTGCACAATAAGTTTTGTTCCTGTCTTGATTGTAATGTGCATGCCATGTTTTCTTTTTATTTGAATTTCAATTATAGGGCTATGTATTGGGAGAGTTTGGAATAGACATCAAGTTGCATTTCGGTCCTTGTTCGAAAAAAAATTTGGTGAAAAAATTGGAGGCACATGTTGATAATGAAACGAGATCTCTCATGATTTTGATTCAAATTAAAATGTTATCATTCATTGTGCAGCTTTAATTTGGGCAATTGTGGGTAATTAAGTTATTTTGCTTAATTTTTATTTCCATGTAATAAATGTGTAGCATGAGGCATTTAGTCGAGTTTCCCTTGAAGTTATTTCAACCAAAAGTCACAATGTGACATTGATCATCAAATGGTTACACATATTTTCCAGTTTTCCAAGGAAAGTTTCATATCTAGACATTGTAAAAACTGTATTATTGGAAAATAATTGGAGTCACTACTAGTTGGTTTTCTGTGGATCCCTGTATCTACAATTGGAACAAATGAACAGTTTAAAAGAGATTGCATTTCACTGTCATGGCTATCAGAGATTTTAAATTTTGTGCATAATCAAAATACAACATTGTTGCATTTCACTGTCATGGCTATCAGAGATTTTAAATTTTGTGCATAATCAAAATACAACATTGTTGCATTTCACTGTCTTTGCAACAACAATGATTTTCATCTGACTCCAAGACCCCGAAATGTCCCACTTGGCTATGAGCTAACCTTTCTCTGATATTATGCTCACTAACTTGGTTCAAAACTTTCTACAAGTACTTTGGATGTTAATTAGATACCCACTGTTTGAAACTCAACTGAATCCCTAACTATCGGTGCACTAATAAGTGTGTATGGTTTTCTTTTTCATGATTTATTTGGGCTCATTTAATCACAGCATTTATCAATTATCTCACATTCCATTCACATCATTGTATTAAACAAACATAACATAGAAAAATGGTGAGAAAATTATTTCAAAATAATAGACGGATGATATTTATAATGAGAAGCACAAATACATGCCTGGAAAAGATTATTGGATGTTCTGAGTCCCCAAAATTTCCCATCCAATTAATTTCTTGCTATAGCAGTCACTCCACATAATACTGATAATTCCCAGAATGTATATGTTGCCCAGATTAACACCAATAATTTCAATACTGATAATGCCATGGCACACCATAGCATTCAGTTATGTACACCATAACATTCAATTATGTAATAGCACACCATAACATTCAACCCTTGTGCCTCATCTGAGAAATTAAAACTAAGAACTAATCAATGAGAAATAAAAGTACAAATCAAACACATATATTGAGATCCCAAATTTTACAAAATGATGGAAAGGCAGGACACCACACATGCACAAAAAGTTAAAAGTGACATGCCATCCCAGCGTACCCTCATCGTGGCAGGGTTGCACGATCTTTGAGGTCCTGTCGAATATCCAGGATGTGAGATTGGGGCTGCAACAGTGTCTACCTTACTCCTAACATCCAAGGCTGGGTAATAAAGGAAGAAACTGGCAATATGCTTCTCCAAATGAGACTCAGTACCCCTTGCAAAAAGACCCCCTCTTAAGGTTGTCTTCTACAAGATCTGCTTGGTCTAGGGCTTATTCAATAGATAAAGCATTGCCTAACAGACCTATGTGCTCATCTATTCTGATCATAGTGGCACTTCCTGCACAACCTCAATGGTTCACTTTGTAGTTGATTTAAAGAATGTTATTTAGAATGAGACCAGATTATATCTCAAGCCACTTTCTAACAGAGGTAGTAACCCATATCAAAAAGCCTATGATAGACAAGCAAGTGGTCACCCAAGATGTGAAGGGACAACCAAAAAACTCTCACTAGCAAGACTACAATGGCTAGAGTCCTAGACTATCCATGGATACAAGACAGTATGCCATCTCTTCTTAATAAAGCATGCTTGAATACAACTTGACAAGTGGAGTAATCCAACTCATGTACCCTATTGGAAATCTATGTCATAGATTTAAAACAATGACAGACTGGTTCTGTCATTGATCCATAAGTTCTGGGATTGTTGTAAAGACAAGAAGATATTCAATATGATTTCACCTTTGAAAAAATAAATAAAATTGTTTTCATGGAAAAAATTAGGCAGTATTATACTTACAGAAATGGTACCATTACGATTCTAAACCTTCCTCCATCGCACTATATTATCCTCCAATATAATACGTTTCTTAGCTCCAGATTTCAAGTCCGCTAGTTGAACTTTAACAGAGGTGCCAAAGGCCACATGGAATCGGGGGAAAAGGCATAAGGAATTCTAAGGATTTTTCAACAATTATGTAGTACAAAGGCTTGGAAAAAACTTCAAAATATGAAGCAAATATAGAGGAAACAATCACATGACTAAAGCCAACAAATAAGCATGGGAATTACAAGGCTAAATGTGAAGCAAAATTTTCTCCTAGTCATGAATATTCACAGGAAAACAGGAAGGCAAAAATATGAAAATCCATAGACTTTGTAGACATGGAATAGAAACTTATGATTCAGTTTAAGTATTTGATAGTATCTGGACAAAAAGAATAGAACAACAAACAAACAAAAAATAGAGAGATCTAGTTTTACGTCTAGTTAGGAAATCTATAGTGCAGGGCTAATGGTTTTTGGACATCAATTAGAGGCATTGAGATTTGGTTGTTTAAGGCTTGGGAAAATCTTTATGAAGATATCATTCTCTACATATAGGTTTTATGTTGTTGGATTCAAAGATGATAAGTAGAAGAAAAGGATATGGGAGGGGACCCATGGTTCTAAGGCATGGTGTTTTTCTATTTATGAATCAGTTAAAGAATACAAGAGGTTCATGTGGAAGCAGAGGAAGAACAAAGGAATGGTGCTATCTTTTGAAGGTTAGTTGAAACTAGCCTTAGCTAATCTAGGCCAATCTCAAAATAGAGTCAACAAGGAGCTCAAAGATTTTGCAAGTTACAATGCCTACACAAGAGGTATATGGATAGAAGAACAATTGATCATCAAAAGGAGGTCTACAAAATCAGGAAAAAAGAACAAAATTCATCAGTGTTAGAAATAATGAGAAATCAGAAAAGAATGATAGTGTATTGGGTAGTTGTTAAAGAGAAACGAATTTAGTTGTGAAAACAGAAGCGCAGAAATACGTGTTGGATATTTGCATCATGGGTCTGAGTTGGACATTTGCAGATAAGGCAGACTGAAGATGGAACATTTCATTGCTGGCAGGGTGCAGTCAGTTTGGGTTAGTTTTAAACCAACCCAAACTTGATTGGCAAGTTGAGCACATCAGCCAAAAAGAGTTAACATTCACAAGAGAGAGAAAGGATGGAATGGAACCAACTAGCAAACCCTGATTTTGTATTAATGTAAAGATAAACTAGCACGTGTCTCTGAGAAAGATCCCAGTTTCAAGAGAGGACACATTTTGGATAGAGCAGACATCTAAAGATACTTCATTACTCACACTTTGTGAGCAATTAGTTTTTTGTGTCTTGAAGGATGGGCAATCAAGCATTTTGCTGAAAATATTGAGATCCCTTTTGAGCATGCATGTTG